>JAREIS010000151.1:1200000-1567684 GCA_030060385.1 Muscicapa striata striata | reverse complement strand
AAAAGATGACACCCATTCATTTGCTTTCCCATCTTAAATTGTGCAGAAAGATTCTTGGGTGGGACCATAATCTGGGTCACTGGAGTAGGATTTTTTTAACATTTTGCAACAGTACATGAAGATCATTTCCTCATTGGAGTAAGGAGAAGAGGGGTGTGTGTCTCATCCAGTGGTGAGAGCATTTGAATGAGGCTCAAAGGTCTCATTACAGATTATCTTTAGAAGTTACTACAGTTCTTTTATAGTGTAAGACAAATGTCCTTTCTATAGATGCCTTAATAACCCAACTTGGAAACAGCAATAAGTGCATCATAGAAAAAAAAAGTGTCTTAGCAAGAAGTCAGTAGCTCTGATCCTCCCATAGTGCAGTTTCCAGCAGCACACTGGGCTGTTGGTTAGCACTGGCTTACAGTGTTATTTAAGAACTGACCCCAGTGCCTGTGTTTGCTCACTTTGTCAGAACAGAGATTTATAGTGCATGTTCTTCCACTAGAGTGAGAGCCAAGACTTCCCTACAGAAACTGACTTTCCCTGGGGGTTTCAATCCAAGTACATCCTGACCTTACTCCCTGTCTGACAAAAATACTGCTTGTGGTGCTTTGTTTCTATGACATATCTTGAGAAATGCTGTTATAAACTCAACATTTCAGGCAGTGTGGATTGCTAAGCCTCTTAATTTTTTTTATTATAGCAACTGAAAGAGTTTTTCTCTGTATTTCATACATCTTCTTCCACAAATAGCCAGAATCCTGAAAGCTGTTGTATTTTTCTTCAGCAGAAGAAGGGTTTTGTCCAAGCTAGCACCTGACATTTTGTCACTGGATCTTTATGGAGGGTTACCCAACTCATCTGCATTAGAAAAAGTAAATATGTAATACTTTGCTAGCCCAGAAGGTCTATACCTGTGTTGCAGGTGCACAAAAGAAGGTTTTGCCTTTAGCAGACTGCCATGAATATATGGCAAAAATTATTTTTTTAAATTTACATTTTCGGGAAGGTGACTTTTCATCTCTCATTGTTGCAGTTTGTAGCATTTTTTTTTTTTTTTTTTGGAACCTCCCCAGCAGGGAAAATAGATGATCTGCAAGCCTCTCAGCCCAAACCATTTTATGATTCTATGGCAATTCCTGTGCATGCCATGGGACAGCAATAAAATACTAAATTAATGTCCATTCATATCTTCTTTGCTTAGATGTAATATGTTGGCAGAGGTTCTTTATTCTGGTGAGTAGTGGTAAAATCCCACCTTTAGTGTTAAAATACCCTCTGACTTCTGCAGGGCCAAGATTTCACGAGTCTACTTGCATGGGACATGGACTATACACCTTTGATGGGAGTGAAAATTTTAACAGAGTTGCAGGCATAGTATTCCATCTGGGGTAAAGGTACAAAGAATTTCCTTTCCACAGATTATTCTAGCAAGCTTTATAAATAGTTCATAAGTCTGGAAGTGCTGAGTGGGCTTCCTGTTTTCAACAACCAAGCCTCAGGTCATCAGACTCAGGTTAGTCTTATACAGTAAAGGAAAAAACATCCTTAACCACCAGCATGGACCTACTAAATCAATGATAAAGCTACTTCTTGGAAGTGTACAGACCTCTTTTCCACACTAGGAATGAATGCTGCATCTTCCATAATCTACTTGACTTCCAGGCTAAGTTCTGCCTTGTTTCTCATCAGGATAAAACTCACGTAATTCCAGAGAAGACAGTGAAACAATTCCAGATTTACCAGGATGACATGGACAGCAGATTCTGGTCCTATGCTTTTATAGCTGAGGTAAACGAGGCCACAGACAATGTCTCCATCATGGAGTCTAATACTTTGCTGGTCTCTAAATGCTTGGCATCCTCCTGAAGCAGCAAATAGAGGGAGGCTGTGTGAGACTTACATAAAGTGTGTCTCAGTTCTTGATAGAGTCATCTGTTCACACTGCACAGCCCAGCTAAGCCCCCTCCCACCTGGGACTCATTCTTTATTGATACGAAGTGCTGAGACATAAGAGACTGCAGAGAACATCAATAAGGGGCAGAGAACAAACTAGGAAGGAGATGTTTAAAATTTTGAGTGGAGGGGAGGGTGAAATAAAAAGCCTGCCCATGTGCTTGCTCTGAAAAAGTGTGTAAAAAGAAAATGGCACTGGAAAAATAGAGGCAGTAAAGGAGAGAAAAAAAAACTCTTAAAAGCAAATGAAGAGACTGATGAAAGAAAATCAGAAGTTGTAAAAATTCTATTTGGGCCTATTTTGCCTGCTGAACTTTTTTTTTTCCAACAGTATGTGAGGCAATCCATACTCTTAAGCAAAGAAGAAAATCATTCCACTGCAATCTAGATAATTTCCCACTCCATTTGATGGTATAATTCACAAAGAGCAAACTGTTCTAAATCATCTAGGATAAGCTACCACTCTCACTTTTCAGCAGAAAAGAATAAATTTTGTTCTAAACAGTTTTACTCTGAGAGTCAATGCCTCTTACAGCCCCCATTGGATATTTACACACTGCACTCCTCCCACGTGGAGGTGCTGAGTAAGTCCCTCTCACAGGTGTAATTGTCCCAACAGAGCTCTGCACACCACAGAGCAGTTGCTCCTTTCCAGAGGCCCCCCCAAGACTGTTTCAGTCATGATGAGCATAAGCAAATAAAAGGAAACAAAGATTTTATTGAATTCTTTAGCTGTGTTAAGCAATGGATTTTAGCATCATTCTGTCCTTTTCCTGCAGTAGCAAGTTGCTGTTGTAGGGTTTTTCCCTCCCCTTTACAGAATGCTAAATCCAGCCAGAAAGCTGTTATGAAAAAATACCCAGGGGAAGAGTGATGGAGAGTTTTTCTTCACTGATTTCTCCTCTAACATTGTTTCCTTCCTTCCTCCCCTCTCCACCCTGCAGACTGGATCCTCAGCCTATTGATGTAAAAGGAAAAACCTACACTGACCTCATGTGGCTCTGGATTATGCTCCCATTCCTGGGCCATTTGTTTTCATAAGTGAGTTAACAGGAGCGCTGAAAAATCCCGTCAGCAGAGCTCTGGAAGTGCCATCCACTGCCCTAATGGCATGAGTTTTCAATGGAACTGCATTGTTTGAACCCAAGACAATATTTTACCTTCAATCCAGCACCATTATGAATTCATTTGACATTCAGTGTACAGTAATAACAATGAATTTGCTGGATATTGAATGTCACATACTTTCACCAGGACGGCATTTCATTGTAATGCACGGCAGCATTAGTTTAACGACACCAGGGTTTTTCCAGAATCCTCTCTTTACATTTCACACACACACCCCCTTCTTTCTCCAGGAGAACAATAAATACTCCTTAGCATTGCCTAAGAAAAAGAAAATCATACTTTGCTTTTGAAGAGAAATATGATCTATATGCAGGCCTCTAGGGAGCTGAACACCAGTGCTGCCTGGGACAGTGTGAGTGAGAATATGTGCACAGAGGCTTTTTATAACCATAAAATGGATGGCCTGGAATATTAATCGGGGTTGGTTTCATTTTGTTTTGCTTTGCTTTGCTTTTTGGTTGGTTGGTTTGGTTTTGGTTTTTTTTTTATTTTTTACTTAATTTATTCCAGAGTGCAAAAGAGAGTAACCTTGCTCTTTGGAATAAAAAATGTGAAATTCATGGCCAAACTCCACCTCTGTCTCTTAAACAGGTTATCTATAGGAGTTGTGCAGGCCACACTGCAAAAGTGTGGTGAGCTGGGCTGCATCCTTCTGGTGCAGTAAAGGACAGGGGACTGAGGGAGGAGGGGGCTTGCCAAGGGCCACAGCAAGGGGAGGCATGAGGCTTTCATCCAGCATTCAGGAGAGACAGTGACAAGGACTGCCCACAGCTGCCTTAGACCTCTGACCAGCCCACCTCCTCTGTACCATCCTGGGAGTGTCTGTGCCAGAGCTCACCCCATCACTTCAGCTGGGGTGATCAGTTGGATGTTGGTCTGGAGAAATTCACAATTGTGCACCCATCTGTTATTCACATTCCCATGCAAGTGCTATGCTGGATGAGTGAAACCAGGCTATTTAGCTGAGAATTTTGTGAGATGCTCTGCTGGGCATCAGCTGGTCTCATTTCTACACCTTGGTGCTAAAGCCTTCCATTGCCACAAAGTTCCCAGGATGGCAGCCTAGCACCTCATCCTCATCAGAAAACAAAATAGGTTTTGTGTAGAATGAGTTTCTTGACTGTATTCTGGTTTTACAAGTTATGCAGAAAAAAAAGAGGCAAAGAAGAAAAGGAAAAAAGAAAAAAAAAAGTAAAACAAAAAAGTAGAAAAAAGAAAAAAAGGCAAAAGAAGGAAAAGATAAAAAAAGAAAAAGGAAAAAAAAAAAAAGAAAAAAAAAGAAAAAAAAAAAAAAAAAGAAAAAAAAGAGAAAAAGAAAAAGAAAAAAGAAAAAAGAAAAAAGAAAAAAGAAAAAAGAAAAAAAAGAAAAAAGAAAAGAAAAAGAAAAAAGAAAAAAAAAAGAGAAATGACACACAAGTAATTTTTTATTGCAGTTGGAATAGTCATGTAAATGCATTTTCTTTTTCTGAGCTGTTTTTGTACAAATTGCTTGGGTATGCAGTGTCCATAAATGTCCTTGCAGAAATCCAGGTAAACCTCTTTTGATTAAGCAAGCTATTTTCAAAACATTATTTGCTGTCATTTTAAGAGGAAAACTAGTAATATTTCTGATAACAAAGTAGACACTAAGAACAGCTGAACTGTTAATAATGTAAAGCCCTCTAAGATTTTTGTCTGGCTTTGATTATTTGATTATATGGGAGGACTTTGATTATTGCCCAATGTTTTGCTGAACTCTACTGAACCACAGACAAATCTATTGTGTCTATAAATGGTCCTTCAGCAAGATGAGAAGAAATATAGAGTGACAAAATATGACAAGGCTTGATTGAGAAAGGTCCTTTCCTGGGCATGTGGGAGTCCAAGGAATAAGAGTAGCCTGCAATTAGTATGTTTTAATGTGGTTTTCTGTAACATGACTGTGCCAGTCTGGTCTTTATTTAAAAGCTCTTGGAGCTGCAATTTTTGAAGCTGTCTCTTCAGCTTTATGTTTGCTTGCTTGTATTCTAGTTTTCATCTCAGAGCACAGAGGCAGTTTCCAAGGCAAGGTGCCCTTCAGTGTGAAATACAGAATATATTAACCACTGAAATGAGTAATGCAGCAACTCTAACTATTGCAGGTAATGCTACATCACCCAGGCTTGCACTGAAAGAGTTGAATCTACACAATTATTTGCAATCAAATTGCTCCAGAAGACCAATCAGCATTTTGAATGAAAGAGAACCTAGGGGAAAAATTGCTCATCTCAGCTAAAATAATGGAGGCAATGATCAGTGGGATAAGGCAAAATAGATGGCAAAAGATGCTTAAATAGGTCAAATACTTCAAACCTGCACAACAATAGAAAAGAACAGCATCATAAA
The DNA here is from genome assembly GCA_030060385.1 of Muscicapa striata striata. Lineage (NCBI taxonomy): Eukaryota > Metazoa > Chordata > Aves > Passeriformes > Muscicapidae > Muscicapa > Muscicapa striata. The sequence continues at coordinate 1,562,248 of JAREIS010000151.1, read as the reverse complement.
TGTGACACTGTTTTGTCACCTGTCAGGGATGTTTCAACTTATCCAAACAACATTTTTTTCCTCACTTATCTGTTTGGGCCAATATTTTATCCCCAATCCTGTTGTGGGCTGCATAGGGTGGTTTTGGGGAAGGTTGGGTTAGGAATAAGAAAGTCTGAAATCCTTTTTTCTTGTACCTAATAAATCACGTGATATTTGTAAATCCAGAATCTCAAACCACACAGTGGCCAAGAAAAAATTTCACTATAATTAGATTCTATTGATGAAATGCTGTGGACAAAAGGTCTCATTGTGGGAGGAAGAAATGGGTTTGCCTCAGGTATTTGTAGGCCACTTATTGGAGACATTGATTGATAATTTACCAACCTCTGCATTGCTTTTTGTAGTGCAAATACACCAGTATATTCAGATATATAAACAGACAAAAGATAAGTGGAAGAAGCCATGAGCAATCCAAGCAGACAAGGGTTTTAACAAAGAGTTACAAACAGGTAAGTGATTCCAGACAACACACAAAAGGAGAAGGTTTAGATCAAACTACCTGAATAAACGGTGACTTGAAAGAGTTCAAAGCAAAGCACAGGGGTGTCCCAGGAGGATTTATGTGTTTTACCTGACAATTCATACAACTGCCTGTTAGATCAAATCAAGTATTTCTCTTGTAGAGTGTGTGCAGTGATAAAGCACAGGCAGTTTTTGATGTGTCAGCATGTCAATGGAGAGACACTGCACACATGGTGTTGGACTCATGATGAGCTTTTGTTCCAGGTGCTCCTTTTCTTGGGCAGCATGAAGGAGCAGCAGAACTGCTCAGCTGTACTGCCTGGCTAATACAACCTGCAGCTTTGAACCAAGGATACGCAAGAGGAGCACAAAACCAAAGACACTGTTCACAATCATTCCTCAGTTGTGTGTAACCTTTCTCTTCCCAAAGCACTTTACAGAGCAAGAGCAGGGGCTGTTTCATGAACTGCTTAAAGCACTATTGCTTAACAGCACATGGCAACTCTGCCTGAGAGCTTCAGATCAGAAAAGAAGGCCAGCTCAGCCAATTGAAAGTGTGAGACAGTCAAACAGGCAGTGATCTTTCAGTATGCAAAGCAAAGAAGATTCCTATCCTTACTCTCTCATGAAAAGCCCAATTTAATGCTTTGTGAGCACTGGTTACAGAGACTTGAGTTTTACAATCCCAGAAAGTCAAACCTGTTAACTCCTTGACTTAGAGGATGCCTAGTTTTGTGTTAGAGGAAGGATTAGCCATTAGAAGTCTTATAGATCCTGAATTTTTAGTTATGACATGATAACAACTTCAAGTGAGGCAGCTGCTCCTCATAATCAGGTGGAATCAGGTCATTAACCTATAACATTCATCTCTATTTACTTCCTCTTTTATAATAAAAAAGATGGGTGCTATACATATTCTATAAAGATATCTTCATTAGTTCCCTGAACATACAAACTACAAACATACAAACTCAGAGATTTTTCATTTTCCCCAAACACTACGTTATGTTGTGATAGTTTCAATCCTCAATTAAGCTCTATTCGTTTCCTAGAAAGAAAATCCATCATGAGTTTTGTGTCATAATTTCAGCACCTTACCCTGCATCCTTTAACACAACTCTTACTCTAGTAATCTGCATTTTGAAGAGGACTATTTGGCCACATGCAGCTTCCAACTTTGGGATCCATTTAGAGAATCAAAACACTTGTGAGGAGAGAAATGGGACATTTCTGCTGAGCCCTTTACAGAAGCTGGGAAAAGACTCAAGCCAGATTGAAAGGAGATAAATGAAAGCATGAGTTTGTGTTACTGAGATGTTTGAATATTTTCCTGGACTTTGTCCTGTACAATTAAACAAGGTATTTAAGGACATGCCTAAATTAAAATATCTCTAGCTTAACCTCATTTCCTCCCACAGAGTTTATTCCTACAATCTTGCTTGTGCACACTTCCCTTCGTTCTCTTCCTCAGTGTTTCTTTTCCTTTCAGGAGTCTTATTTCAAAAAAAGTTACAGTGTGCTCACCCAACCTGTGCTTCAGCCCCTGAAGCAGACCGGAAAGTTTTAAATTGCTTTCAGAGAGCAAAGTCTGATTAAGTGCTGTGACATCACCCTAGCATTGACATCCAATCCCAAATTAAATCTTTGGAGTTTTGATTTTGTATGTGAATGTTTTCTTTCAGCAGCTAATGACAATTCTTGGAATATCTAAAACATATCTCCACCTATTTTTCCACTCCAGCCACAACACATAAATAATTATTCTGCATTTTTGCTACATCCACACCCAAATTTGGTACCTCCTATGTGTTATTACTGACACAGTTATCTATTAACTTCCAGACGTAAAAGATTTCACCCACCCAAAATCTCATTTATTCCATTTCTTGGTGAAGTTCCACTGTTTCTTGCACATCTCACCCTTAACTGCCTGTACAATATTGCCATCTTCCATGGACCAGTCCATAAGTTTTGTCAGCTTCTGACACTGCTCTTTGTCTGAATCCCTATTACCTCTGTCAGTGTGCACAGGGCTCAGTGAAACTCTGCATACAGCTGCCTAGATCTTTCTTCATAATATTTAGCAGAGTGATCTTTTCTTTTTTAAAAAGGAAATCATCTTATGTTAAGTAAACCATCCTAATCTGTTAGCCAAAACAAAACAAAACAAAACAAAACAAAACAAAAAAAACAACAAATAAACCTAACAAAAAACCAATAATAAAAAAATCTCACTTGCAATACTGATATCCCCTACCATATGTACAACTTGATTTAAATTCTAATAAAATAGAATGCCATTTTACAGAGCATTTTTCGGTTATTTATTTTCAGTTCAGATTGCTGTATTACTTTTGCCTTCAAGCCTCATGTTGTAAGATGAGGAAAAGCAGAGGAATTCAATTTGGCTTCTTCATCATCATTTCAGTTCCCTGTAATTTATATGCCCAGGTTTACTCAAAATGGAGCAGTTTGCTGCACAAAGGCAACAGATTTTAACCATCCATCCAGCTCCTCCTGTTTGTATGTAGGATCACACACAATGAGCAGGATTTTGCTGTTAAGAGGTAGTTGTAGAAAATTGCAGACCTTTTTATCAACACTGGGTGTGTTCCTCCGTGCTCTGACTCAGTGATTACTCCAACCTGCACCAAGACTGGCACCAGACTCTGTCACCCCAGCCTTGTGCCAAATGGCACTTCTACCCCAGCTTGCTTGGCACCTCTATTCTTGGTCCTTTCCTGTCCTTCCTCCCAAAATCACAAATGCTGAAGGCAGTGGCACAGAACAGCTCATGAAGTAAACACCTCCCAGGAAAGGATGGCAACAGCCAGGAAAGGATGAGAAGCTGGAGCTGTCGCTGGTCTGTGCTCTACCCATTGGCCACAGCTGGTATGTGCAGAGCAAATCCATGCCAGGCAACAAGCTAATGACTAAATATGGACAAATATAAGTTTCTTAGGCATAGCTGTGGAGATTAGGGACTGAGAAATCATCCTTGACTTTTTAATTATTTTCTTTGACACGACGAATCCTATCCTGTCTGAACATAATATATTCTTACAGTTCAGACTGATGACTTTCTTTGATTCTTTTCTCTACAAAGCACATCCTTGGTAGTGAGGACTTTGGCAATATTAACAGAAAACCTAGAGAAAAGCAAGTAGATTTCTCCATGTCACTAGCGAAGATTTAGGGGGAAAAAAAGGGAACCCAAAATGATATATTGTCTTATCAGTGGTCATAACAGCTGAAAACCACTTAGTAGCTGGGGAAAAAATGGGGATAAATGGGGAGAACAGCAGTAAAAATGAGTGACAGTTTGTCAGGTCTGTGTACAAATGCTGAGGCAGGGAAGAGCTCCCATCACCTACCACAAGCTATCACAGAACATTTGATATTCTGCTCCAAGTAATTCTTTGTCAGCAGCTGTCCAGTCACCGTGAAAATTTCTCAATTTTATACCAAGCATTTTATCAGTTCAATATTACAGTACATTCTTTCTGAGCTTAACAGCATCAGCAAAATAAAGGATGCCAATAATGTCCCTGATCTAGAAACAGCAGCAGCCAGATAGATCACTTTTCATTAAAACAGAATATTTATGTGTTGAATTTTAAATATCATCTTCCTATCACTTTTCAATAAATTAATATCTTTCTCTAACCCAAAATGTCTTGAGCTGTGACCGCACAATTATTGGTGCTATAAGGACAATTTTATTTCCAGCCACAGATTATTTATTTAAGGATGGCCCAATCATGTCACACAAATTTCAGCTGGCCAAAGAAGTCACTGTTTTGCCAAGAGATAATAATGCTGACAATATTCTGTTTGCTAGCTGACCTCTATTTATCACTGTGTACCAGTTAAGACTGAAAGTATGTCCAGGCAAGAGCTTTCAAAAAACAACTAGAACTACAGATCTTGTATGACACTAAAATCAGAAAGAAGATTTAGATGAAAATATAATTATTGTAACTCTGCCTTGGAGTAATTGCAGAGAGCAGGATGTACAAATAATGTGATCTAAATTCATTCAATGTTCCATCTATTCTACCAATCTTATACACACAGAAATTTTCAGGAGACTTAAAACCAGCTCTTGAGGAAACATGAGCACTGAAGGGATCTGAAAGCCACCACAAGAACATATCCATTCCATGAGCATAACAACTGGCTAAGCTATTTGGAACACTTCCCTTCATTTCCATTTGTGTGCTCCTCCTCTGCTGTTTGTGTATTGCTTATTGCAATACTGCTATTAAGATCAGAATGACCTTAACTTCTCCTGTAGTTGTTTTTTCCCCCTTTAACTTCACACAATCAACATAGATCAGCAAGGTTCAGGAAATAAAAACATCACTGAAAATTTTTTCCCAATCTGGAAGTCTCTTTTCCTGCTGTTCTGTCCCTAGGAAAGTGGAGGAAGGCAGCACAGTTATCCAGGAGAGCATTGCTGGTGGAGACAGGGTCCATCAGTGCAGTCACAGGAGCTGGAGGGGAACATGAGGGAGAGGATGCTGGCAGGTGATGTGGGCACAGTCACTGAGATCTGGCAGAGGAGCAGAATTCACTGAGTGGTGACTGAGCCAGGATGAAACACAAAGGTCACAATGCAGTGACTCTGAGCTCAGGGAGGGCTTCCCTCTCAGTGAGATTGAGGCATTAACAGAAATGACAACCATTGTGCTATTCCTGAGGATGTATCATCCACAAAGGATGATACAGGAAAGCTCACTCATTTTATGGTTCCCCTGCCAGAAAATTTTTAGGTCATCAAAAGAAATGAGAAATTACTGAGTGAAGTCATGTCTGAGGGGAGGAAGCAGGCTGGCAGATTTGCAGAGTTGTAGGAGACTCTGTGAACTTCCTCAGGTAACAAGGCAATGGTCAAGCCCCTGCCACCTCATTTTCACTCCTGTGCTACCTGAGGGAGCTGCACCATGGAGCTCCTTCCAAAAAACCTTCTGATGAAATCACTTTTCCACTGGCAAGCATAACCTCTTCCTCCTAAGGGAAGATATGGGCACAATCCTGGTTGGTATAAACTGACATCAAGAGCTGCTATTAAAGGAATTTGTATCAGCCATGATGTTGCTCCAGGGCTCCCATGCATTTCATTGCACAATCATGTTTTATTGTGCAGATCGCAAATGAATTCATGGCTCCTCCAAATCAGTCTATAAAACACAGCTCCCCTTTGTGGGCTGGTACTCAGGTGGGATTCTGGAATCTGAGTCAAAGCCAAGCACTGGCTCTGGTGGAAGTCCTTGCAGAGAGGAGGTCAAAACAATTGTGTTTCCATGTTGACAAAAGCATTTTGAAGTGTTTCAGTATTTGAATCCCAGGCACAATAATAAATACGTGGTTTGAATAAATTCAAAGAGATTATTTTTATAGAATTTAATAAAATCTTAAATAGCTTACAAAACAAAACCCAGGTTAGTTGCAGACAGAAAAATTCATTTTGGTTACATTTCCAAAAGATTCTGTTTAGCCGAATTAAAATTGCTACACTGGAATTATTCAAATGGAATTTTTTTGGCTTTGCAACAAAGTTTCCTTATCTTTATTTAACTTCACTGTTTTATCATCTGTGTCCTGTTTTCTGCTTCATTGAAAATTCTGTTCACACCTAATCAGATAACATTAAATTCTGGATTGAAGGTTAATCCAACAAAAGCTTACGTGTGGGGAACTCCATGTGCTGGGCATCATTAAGATTTTTTACAGCATTCACATGACATTTTATAGTTGGAAGAGACTTTACAATTTTGCTTTTCATTGTGAAAAATCTCCCTCAGTATTGTCAGCTATGTACAGCATCTGGCAAAGGTTTTTTTGAAATAATGAAATTGAGGCCTCTGAGTTTACTACATATTCCACCAAAAAGATGCATATCTAAAATGAGGAGAAAAGGTTTCAGAAAGGCAGTCAATCACAATTAGAAATCAGAGGTTCAATGCCACAAAAGAAGAATTTAGTGTAGTCTTGCACATTTAGAGATTTTAAACTGGAAATATATTCTTCCAGATACTTGTCCCATAAAATACATCCCCAAGGAATATCACTGTGTTGCACACACTTGAATAATTTATTTAATTAGTCACATGGGAAGTTTATTTCTGAAAACGAGTGCTTTCTTTTCCAGCTATACAAAGGAAGCCATAAATGTTTATGTGTGGAAATTAGAAATCTACTTTTTCATTGAGGATATTCTCTAAATTTCACTGCATCTTTTACTACAGCAAACTTCTAGAGCTGCTTGATTATCTCATACATCCTGCAGCATTCCCAAGCCCAGTGTCACCAGGAGTGCAGGACACTGAAACTTCATTTCAAATCCTATATTCCATATCTAGTTTACATAATTTGAGGAAATTCAAAGCAAATTAAACACATAATAACTTATTCCAAAACCTAATTAAATCAATGGGGGAAAAACTTTAACTAGGGAGCCCCTGGGTAGGTGTTAGAATCTCACTCTGTTTTCCCTGAGACAGACCTGATCAGAGTTTTTCTCTTTCATGCCCATATCTCATTCCCAGCAGTCTGCAAAGAAGATTGTTCTCCATTAACTTTTCCTGTCTTAGCATAAACCACATATCCCAACTCTGCCACTTAGGGCTTCTTCCATACAGGAGAGAAGGACATCCTCTTCCAAGAGATGCTGAAGATTATTAGGGCACAAAATGCTTTTCTGAGCATTCCCTTTTCTGGAAAGTTCTTTAGACATCAAACTTTCCAATAGTTATTTTGATAAGATTTCACCCAGGTCAGACTAGTCCCTACAGCAAGAAACATTGATTATTTTAGCTGCTGAGAGAAAAGAAAAAAAATATAGGAGAGAAAAAGAAGAATTAAAATGTAATAAAACTTGGGTAGAAAAGAAAGAAAATATGGTCTTCTTCCTGAGAAAGGAGAAAGTACCACAGTAAGACATATTTTAATAGGAGGTTCCAAGTGTTGTGTTCAGCTCTAGATGGAGGGACTGGGTGCCTGCCTTCTGTTACCTGCAGAGCTGTGCCTCTCCTGAAGTAAATACATTTGAAAGTCGTCTCATGCAGTACATTTTGAACTTGTTTTCCTTTCCTTAGACTACTTCTAAGAGCCCACAGATTGAGGTTTGATATAATAAAACATAAACCTGGTTGCTACATAATTAACTCAAAATTTAATGAGCAATAAAAGTACCATTATGCTCTTGTAATGTATTAAGCTTATACTCCTGCTTAATCCATTTAAAAGGGCTCTCTAGGTGTTCACTTGGCAAATAACAAAATAAGGCAAGTCAGAAATTACACCTATTAAATGTAAATGTGTATCTTTAGCAATTGGTATCTAACGTCATAGGACAAACTTGCCAAACTTAATTAAATGAATAAATGTGATTATGCACTTAATATCTCCTTAATTACAAGGCTTAATTATCTTTTACATGCCATGCTGTCAGCTCAATGGTTGTCTGTTACCTCACCAAAACAGCAGCAGTGAGCACCAAGTCTTGTCTATGCTGGGCTCCTGCTGGAGTTGGAATTCTCTGAAATGCATCACACTCCTAAACTTCACATAGATTTAATATTTCTTTAACCAGCTACCAGTCTTATTATGGCAGCATGTACATTTTAAAACTAAATTTGGCTATATAATGGGAAAATAAATAATAGTTTAATTTCTATAATGTAGACTATGCCATGAGGTCTTTCAGCTTTTGAAATTATTTGTTATTGTATTGTATTTTCATATAGTGGAGGAACATTGGAGGAACATTACAGGAACTTTAGCTCATGGATGAACAAACCTGTTCTTCTCCCAGTACCTCTGGGTGGTGTAATAAGCATCTCCTTTCAGTAGGAAGGGACACTTCTGCTCTAGATCCTGCTCTTTGAGGCCACCCTCTATATCCCTTGACAGTCCCAATTGCAGGACTTCACAGCAGGGCTGTAGGACTGACAAGCTCTCTGTCCAAAATGCCAGAGATGCTGCAGCCAGTCAGGCTCCAGGCCAACCTCATCCAGGGCCAAGGTGTGAGCTGAGACATCAGGCTCATCAGGTGAGACCTACAGAAATGCACAACAGGTTCCTCCTTTTCTGAAAGGGCAAATGCAATCCTGCAAGAACACATCTTTTGCCATGGTAACATCAGAAAACAGCAGCAGAACAAAAATCAAACTCAATTCATGCAAATCTCATTTTACTACCTCTAAAAAAGTAATGCTGAAAGAAGCATCTCACCTGTTGAAAGGACATCAGCTACAGCTCAAGAGAAGACTTCACCTGAGTGTTTTATTTAAAATTTTCGATGTTTTGTGTTCCAGTGTTTTATGCCCCCAAATATAAAGTGCAAATAACCTGTAATGTTCACAGGATTTTTAGAGAATGCATTTCTAGATATCCACACCTGGTTTGCCCCACTCTCACACTGTCCTGCCCCAATAAATCCTACTCAATGGGAATTTATCAGTGGTCTTCACTTCCAGAAGAGGGTCTTTTTATTGTTATTGTGTTTCTCCATTCCATCTTTATCAGTGTCTTTTATCCAAATCAAATGCTGAACTATAAATGAAGCTTTTCAACCTTCTCTAAACAAACTACTTCAATGAAGTCTTTTGATGTTTCCAAATGGATGTTTTTAACAAATGTCATTGTTTTGTGCAAAATTTTGCACTTCTCATTCCTTGATTTAGGACAAAAGAAATATCGAAATATTTCAGTTTTTTCTGTAAAAGCAATTCCAAGTTTTGACCATTTCTATAAACTAGGCTAGCCTCCAATTCCATTTTCAATGCAAAATAGGTAAAGGGCACTGAGAATTTGAAGTGCACTTTGCAATATTTTACTCTCGTCATCACTGTCTATCGTGGTTCAGCAAAGACAGTTCTGAAGTTTTAAAACACATCCAGGAAAGCTGTTGTGCTTTTTTATTTTAAGAAAAAAAAATCTTTTCAGCATATTTTACAAGTGCTTGAGAACCATCAAAAAAGCCTTTCCTGACTGTATTTTAATATGACTACTGAAAATTACTTATTGCCTTTTTCTCTGTTTTTTCCAGGAACCTTTAGAAATTATCTTCCTACTGGCTATTTTATCTTACATTAAAGGCAAAAAAATCAAAATGCAAAACAGAGAAGGTTGCCTATTTATTGAACTCCAGTGCATCAGAGATTTGCAGAATAGCAAACAGAGGCCAAAAGCATTAGCAAAAAATGCAGGCTCTTTTCAGGAGATTCTTTTTGAAATGCTTTTCTCATTAAAGAGAAAACAAAGTTTCCAAAGTGTCTCATGAGTGATATTATGCAGCAGCATTTAGAGATTCTTTCTTTAAACCAGGAATTTACAGGGTGCTTTTATACAGCTAAGTTGTTCATTTGCATTCTAAAAAATTTCTTCTTAAAGAAGAATCCTTGAAAAACTGCTACAAAATATAATTAAAATCTATCAATACTGATCACAATTAACACTGGATATTTTATGTCACTTTATAGTATATAGGGGACCTACCAGCAAAGTTAAAATACATTTGCACTCAGTTCAAGTGTCATAAATGCAAATGTTTTGTATGGATTTTTAGAAATGTTGAAGCCAGACTGTAGTTAAGACTGCTGACACTGTAATCAAAACACCCTTTGGGTGCAGACTGTAAGGTCAATGCATCCTCACTGTTGTTTAGCCAGGTTGTAATTTTGGACAGAATTTGACTCCCAGAAGGAGAAAATTAGTCAATTGAAACTAAATCCTGACAATTCAAATGACATTTATCTCTGAAAACTACTCAAGATGGTGAAAGTTTTGTCATGGGCATCCTGTTATGTGTGAAGGAAAATACAGGACTCCCTTTTCTCAGGTACTAGATACTTCCCATGCTGAAACCCCTTTTCTGTTATTCTGTACAGAGCTCTTCAGCTGAGGTCCTTGTCTTGCATGTTTTGTTCTACCTTTGGGTGTTGACATGCTGTGCTCTGCAAGGAAATATAAACTGAGAGGAAAACTTGAATTTCCTTTCTGTCTCAGCTGAATTCAGTGAGATTCCACCAAGAGGAAAAGCTGACTAAGGATAAAATCAGGCATGGCCTTTTGTGTCTCTGCCAGGTACCTCCTGAACCCTGTACTGTGGACAGGGATGCCCAGCAGGGATGGACAGGGAGAAGGATGGCATCACAAATGGTTCTGGGACCCCTTCCCCAAACACCTTCACTGGTCAGGGAAATAGAGTTATGGTTCCTCATCCCCACAGATTGTACTGCCTGTGTCCAGCCACTGATCCACTTTTGATTTTTCAGCCAAGGGCTATTTGTTTTATAAATCTTGGTCATAGAAAGATTTTGATATGTGACTTGGGTTCATAGGTCCTGATAAATCTACCCCAGTACATATCCTCAGTGCTCCAGGCATTTAAGATCCCTCTGCTTCCCCTTGGTTCTCTCAAACAACCTGGAGTTAGTCCTGCCACACACTGATAAGAGTTCCTAAACCAGGGTATGATAAAGAAATAAAATTTCACATTGGCAAGCACACAATTTACAAAGTGACCTGACACTGGAGTTATTAAAAGAGTGTAGAGATATCTCTGTCCTGTTTTCTACTTCCCTTCTCAGATTTATGCATTATGTCTTCTCCCCATTTAAAGCTCAAAAAAGTCTTTGTGAACCCCAGAAAGTGGCTTGTGCTGCATTAGTTCTATACTATGTCCACAAGACCTCAGGATCTCTCAAATACTTTCACAAGATTTATAGATGGTAGCTAAGAAAAGCAGACTTAAGAGGTTAAATTTATTTTATCTGTAGAAAATTATTAAGACTTTCACAAGCTGAAGCAAAGCTGATGCTCTCTGGTGTGCTAGCTCTGAATATTGTGATTGGGAGTAGAAGGATGTTCAGGAGATGACTGGGATCTCAGGGAGCAGGAGATTAATTCTAAACTCATCTGCAAGTGAATCAACCTAGTGCCTCAGCTTACCATTCAAAAAATGGAAATTGTACATCTCTTCCCCAAATGACACTCAGAAGATAATTTCACCAATGTTATGAAATACTCACGTACAGTGTAATGAAGATCCTAGAATATAAACATATCCCTAAGCTATGACCGAAACTAAACAACAAAAAATAAGTATAATTAGGAAAAAAAATACTCTACTTGGAAATTAACTGTGATTTCATTTTTTACACATGACCCATTTATTCAAAACAGAGAAATCCACTATGGAAAGAGAAATATATGAGGTGAAATTTTAATCAAGCTGTCAAGCTTCATTCTAATTCATTCTCAGGCAGTCTACATGGAGGACAGAAAGGCAGAGGAAACATTAAAACTGATTCTCCTAAAGAGATGAAGAGACAGAGAGCAACAAGCTGTGCTGATATATTAATTATCTATTTATAATATGTAATCTTTTCAACTTCTGTCATGTTAAAATCAACAAAGAATTTAGCTGAAGACAGCCATAAAATGAACTGATTACAGCCTGTGTATAGCAGTGATGAAAGAGCAAATACTCACAGCTATGCAAATGTGAAATGGAACATGACAGAGAGCACAGCCACAGAGAGCAGCCACAGATTGCTGGGCTCTGCAGCTCTCCAGCCAAACTGCCCTGTGATAATTCCTTTGTTCTGGAACTGGCACATTTTTGGCAAATAGCAGGGAGGAGGAAGCCAGCTGAGGGTAAACTCATGAAAGAAAGCTGCTGCAGGTGTTGGAGAGCCAGAGCAATGGAAGGGTTGGGTGTTACAGAGCTGAGCCTTCAAGGTACCACCATGCCCAGCCCACTCCTGCCAGCAACTGGAGGAATCAGGTCCCATACCTTCAGGCAGACAGGGGTGAAAGACTGACATTTGCCCTTCTAATTCCACTGGAAAGCCTCCATGAAGGCAGCACAGAGAAGGCATCATGCAGCCCACTGGATTTAATACAAGATCTCTTTTTCCCATGAAACTGCTTGGGGTCAGGACCAAATGTGAAAGCTTTCTGGGTAGCAATAAGACAGATCATTTAATGCATATATTTGCATGCATAGTTGCTTAAAGGTGCACGTTAGCAGTATCATGAAAGCCCACAGTAGACTTAGGACAAGTGAGGAAAGTCACTTTGGAAAACAAAATGCCTGAATCCAAAAGATAAGCTTCAAAAGGATTACTCTCCTCTCTGTTTTGTGCCGTTTCTCAAGCATTATAGCTACACCTGTAACAGCATTTTATATCACTTTGTTTGATGAGAGTTAGGAACTGGCCTTGCTGTGCCAGACTGGGGTTTTGTCAGTGAGGCATCACCCTCCCTCACCATCCCCTCCTACCTGCTTCCTGCCCTGGGGTCCAGACCTGGTCCCAGGTCCAAACTCCTCATTTGGCATGATCCTCTCACCCTTCTCTGTTCAGTATTAACAGCATGGGAACTGATGGGAGCATAATGAAATACTGGTTTGACACCTCAACACTGTACATCCCTAACCCAGCCCTGTGCAATTAAAAATTGTTACTGCCTCAGTAACCTCATTGTGTAGAGCTAGGCCCAGCATAAATTAACAGTGATTTGAACTTGGGTAAGTAAACATTAAATGTGTGTCAGGGCCTCTCAGAATCATAAATCATCATCTAGGCTGGACAAGACCTTTAAAATCATCAGGTCCAACCATTAACCCAGCACTGCCATATCTACCACTAAACCCTGTCTCTAAGTGCCATCTCTTAATTATCTCCAGGGTTGGAGATACTTCAACACTTCAACACTTCCACTTCCCTGGCAGCCCATTCCAATGCTTGACAATGCTTTAGGTGAAGATATTTTTTATAATATCGAATCTAAACCTCCCCTGGCACAACTTGAGGTCATTTCTTCTGGTTCTATCTCTTGTTACTTGGGAAGAGATACTAACTCTCAAATTACTGCTGCCACCTTTCAGGGAGTTGAAGAGAGAAATAAATTCACCCCCTTGAGTCTCCTTTTCTCCAGACTAAACACCCCCACCTCGCTCAGGTGTTTCTCATAAAACTTCCCCAGCTCTGTTCCCTTCTCTGGGCACACTCCAGCACCTCAATATTCTTCCTGAACTGAGGGGCCCAGAACTGGCACAGCACTCCAGGTGTGGCCTCACCAGTGCTGAGAACAGGAGGAAGATCAGTTTGCAAACCTTAGACTCCTGATTGTATTTATAGCTCCTTCAAGTTAACTCTTCTTCAGTGCTTGATTCTCAGTTTATTTATTGTGAGGTGTCTATTATGCTGTATGTTCTGTACTATGTTCTGTATGCACATTTTGGTAGATATTTTTTTTTAAGATTTCAGGATTAGCTCATCTTTTGCCCCTTCCATTTCCCAGTGGCTCCAGTGCAGTCAGACACTCCTGAGCATGCTAAGCTTTTAGAACACCAGTTAAGCCACTGCAGTGAGGTTAGCTTCATGCTCAAAGCTCAGCTTCACTCAAAGAAATTAGTCACAGATTTTACTCTATGCAGTCAAAAGTAGGGAATTAACTTCAGTATAACTCATTTTCCCTCCAGCGCAAAGCTGAGCATGTACCCCACACTTAGATAGATAGGAAATTTTAGAGGTTTGCTCAGTAGGGGGAGGTTATTAATTTCTGGGATGAAGGGTTGGGAGAAAATATTTCCAAATTGAAAGGATAAATTATTAGATTTTTAATATTTTGAAATGTCTGGGAATTTTTTTTTTTTTTTTTTTTTTTTTTTTGCTTTAAGACAAAAAGTTCTATATGACAAGGCTAGAGACTTCTGTTCCTTTGGGACATCCTGAATAAAAGCAGGAATTGTGTATTTCTGCTGCTATGTTTTGCATCCCATCTGGTAGAGTCAGATATCAAACCCAGACTGTCTTTGATTTCAGTGGGAGAAAGTAAGAAGAAAATAGCCTTTGGCAGAGAAATCAGATCTGTAACTTCTTAAATATTTCCCAGAAACATAAGGCACGGAATTTTTCTTTCTTAGAGAAGGGATGTGAGCTCAGATTTTGTATATCCCAGATAGATGCTGTAATCTCTGCCTTACAGATAAGTGATGGGTGATCAGAAACTGTTTTTAGGGTGATTTTTTTTTTTTTAGTACACTTAAATGATACATTTTAACTTTTTTTCCCTTGTGAATAAATATGGCTAAAAAAAAGTCATAACATCATGAGCAAATTTTAGTGAGATCTAAAAGATCAGAACCTTAAGAATTCAAATAGTTATTTTTTCAAATGTTGAAAGCAACACAAGATATCATCTGGATTTTCTACTATGCAAATACATATGTATCACCTTTTTTGTTTCTTTGATTTCTTTTTGTCTAAATAAATTCCAATATCCATGTGGAGAATGGAAAGGAATTCTGTGTTCCTAACCTGAAAGAATAAATCAATTCCTAGTACCCCTATTTCAGGAAAATTATTTATTTTCCACCCAAAACCTATATTTTGCCAACATTTCTACTCTAGGCAATGGAATCAGGGCTCGTGTTGCTGCCAGAGGCATCTGCTGGAGGGCTACACTTGGGGTGCAGAACTCAGCTGTTCTGGAGTGAAAGATTATTACATCAACCCAGTGGACAACCTGTAATTGCCTTGCTTTATTTCAGCTGGAAATTTTTGTCACAATCCTGTCTTCCTGTTAGTCTATTATAAATACCCCTTCATTACACAAACATCAAATTATTATAGTGTGAAAGAGACTGATCAATAACTTTCTGCCTAATTCATTTGGTTCAAACTCTGTTCTCCCAAACCCTTTCAGGCACTGCAAGTCACTCTAACCAGCATGTGCTGACAACAGCCTTTTACCAAACTTGGCTGATCTGACCATTTAATTTTAAAGTACTCACCTGCAAGTTAGCTCACATCACACAGAGGGGGCCCAGTATGACCTGAGAGTTAATCTGCATTAGCAGATATCCACTGATGGTGCTACCCAGAATGTGAAATATGGCACAATCACAGCAGACTATCAGTGTGGCTCCAAATGTCTGGGGCCAAGGTTGCTAAAGGACTCTCGTGTTCAGCCTGTGTCCAAACCCAGGCACTTTCCTGCATCCTTCACATGCTGCTGCTTAACTTTCTTCCTTAGGGGATGATTTTTCCAGTGCATGGCTTGCAGATGCTTTTCCACTTCCAAATTCCTTCCATGTGTAAGGTTTTGTTTTTTCTCAGTATTGACATTTCCATGCTTTCAGGGCTGGCCATACAAGATTTGCAATGTAGGATCTGATGAATTGTCAGTCTTATCAGCATCCTGATTCCTGAAGGAATGAGGTGCACTGGGCAGTAACTCAATAATCTCAGAGAAGAAGGGCTGTGTGTTTTGTTCTTTGGGGTGGAAAGTAGGGGAGCTGCAAATCTTCTCTCCTCCTGATAGTGCCTGACAAACTTGATTCATGTGGATCACATTGATTTTTATCTAATGACAGTTTTTGGTTTCATACAAACATACATTGTTCCTGTGGGGGTTTTTTGTTTGTTTGGGTTTTGATTTGGTTTGTTTTTTGTCTTGTTTTTAATTTGACTTTAACAAAATGAAGCAGAGAAAAGGGGAAAATAGACATGTCCTTGAAGATCTGAAAGCTCTTTGAACTAATTTGGTTGACTTTGCATGTGAACAAGGCTCAGCTGTGAAAGCAATAACAAGTAAACAGAAAGCAGTAATACCTTGAGTGACTATCTAGAGGGTAAGTGCTTGCACCAAGGTAAACCAAATATCTTCCACACAAACTCTCTAAATTCATCAATTTCTTCATCCTGATATTAATATCTGAATCTCAAAGACTTTTCTCCAGCCTTTAGTCCTTCTTGATTCTCACTTTTGTTTTAAATGCTACTTTCCTGAATTGAATTTCTGCTTCTCGTTTCATTGTAAAAAATGAAAATAAGTATAGAACCATTGAGGAACCAGTAAATTGTTATTAGATATAAGTGTAAAACAAATAGGTTGTTGTAATAGCTGCTTATAGAGAGCAGATTGCCTAAGTAAATGAAATGAAAGATAATAACAAGATTGTTTGATTGCAACTGACTTCAAAAATGACATCTGAAGAAACTGAAGAAAAGGAATCTTCATCAACCTACATGATGACCAAATCACACCTTCATTCCTTCATTTTCAAGTGCTTATCAGCCTATTCAATCACCATGGGAAGGATATAGATTGCAGAATTACCATGTTACTTCACAGAATCTTTGACCATTTCTCCTAAACCTGGGAGTTAGCATTTTATGGGATTCCAGTGTGACTTTCACTTCTGTTAAAAGGCTTAGGGACAGAAGTTGTGTGGTAGTTTGACCTGGGCTGCAAGGTGCCCTCCAAAGCTGCTCTATCACTCCCCTGCTCAATGAGAGAGAAAATATAACAAAAGCTCTTCTAATACATCCCTTGGAGTGTGCATGGAGATTCCTGCCTTGGGTGGGGGTGCCCCTGCTGGCTCTGCCCATCTGTGATCACCTCAGCCTTAGTCAGCAGCAGGTCCTGGGGCTGCCTGGCAGAGACTCTGTTGGACACAGGGAAAATTCCAGCCCCTTCCCACAGAGGCCACCCCTGTAGCCCCTTTGCTACCAGGAACCTGAAATAGAATTTGTGTTTTGACACCAAATTCAGATTTCAGGGGGAAAAAAAATCTCCTTGAAGCAGTCAGAAAGCACACATTGCTACCTGCATAATACAGTCCTCATAAAGAAGATAGGGTCCACCTTCTGCTTAAAGATACCTTGATATAGGTGTGTTGAGAGACAGTCCATACACCCTTTAGGATACAAGATGGTTAAGGCACTCACCCAGGAAAAGTGAGATGAATATTTTAAACTCACATTTTAAGCTCTCTCATCTCATATTCTGACAAGAAAGATGCCACTAGGACCAGAGTAGCCATGGGAAAGAGTATGAATTCTCCAGTTCAAGCAAACAAAAGGGACAGAAATAAGCTTATTTCGTACTTTTGTGTTTAGGAAAAGTGAATTTAAAAAACCCAAAGTCTTGTTTCAGTTTCCCTTTTCCAGCTGAGCATCTCAGCTATGAGCAGATTCCTTCTTTGTTCTCAAAGCCAGGAAAGGCTTTCCAAGATAAAAGTGAGTAATCATTGGGACTGGCACCATGCTCCAGGTCATGGACGCAGGAGGATGATCTGGAGAGCTCTGAAGTCTGCCCATGCCCTGCAGGGTCTGCCCAGGTGGGTCCCCCCAGCTCCTCAGGCTCAGGAGTGCAAGTTGTGAGTGACAGTCACAGGCTGCCTGCCTTCAGCTGTGAGAGAGTGAGATAACCCAGATCTGAACGTACCCTGCAGGCACCATTCCTCTTCATTTTGTTATTGCTTCTACTTTTAAGTGCATATCATCAAGCACTGAGTCTCCAGAGAGCTGCAGTTAGTATTTCTATTTTTTTTTTTTTAAATCAAATTATCTCCTAACTGCTGTATCATGAAATTACACAGCGCCACAAAATAGAGAGGTGGTTTGTGCAGTACACATTTTTAAGAAAGAAAAATGATTAAGGAAGAAGTAGAGCTGCAATCATTTCCCATCTACCTAATGATGGTGTGCTTTCCCAGGGGCCCTTGTCACCTGTTCTAACTCACTAACTCTGACACTTTGTGTGCAACCACAAACAACTAAAATCAATGGGAAATGGAAATGTCCTGACAAGGGCAAATTGAGCCCACCTAGGCTGTCAATGATTTCTTCACCCTTATTAATGCTGTGTGAGTGTTTCTGGGTGTGCCATGGTCAATCACACAGCACAGAGCAATGCAATGTGCCTGGTCTCCAATGCAGAGCCCTGGAGTTGGGCATCCTGCAGTAAATCAGGGGAGCAAGGACCTGGGAATGGGATCAAATCCAGCCAAGAGCTTGGCTGCAGAGCTGTCTGCCATTCAAGATGCCTTTGAACATGAGGGTGTACCTCATATTATTTGTAAATAGCCAGCTAGCCTCTCTCTTTGCACCCTTCTCCAAATATTCATTTAAAGCTACTTTAACTTTTCATGGTAGTCTTAATGTGCTGTTATTGTATGTAAGGTTTTTATGAGAATCCACAACAGAAGCAGCTATTCATCATTTTGTTCAGGTAAGTCTCAAACCCTGTGAAATATAGTCATTTAGGAAGCTAGGCCTTGGGTCTCCTCTTTTGTGCCAAATGGAATCTCCATATTCATATTTTGGAAAATTTAAAACTCACTAATTTGCCTTTTAAATTTTTTCCTAATTAAAAAATAATATGTTTTAAAAATCAGCTCTTTTACACTTCTTTAATTAAATTTCCACAGGATATTTTTTGGTGGGAGAATTCAATTAGGTTTTAATTTTAGCAATCAAAAAAGCATTGGTGCTTTGAGTATTTGATTTTTAATTTAAAAATTTGACATGGCATTCCAATTAAAATGTTCAACAGTTGCATTGTAGCATAAAAAGTCTATTACATCTGGTAATCAGGAAAATCCAATGACCATAAAAAATGCAAACAGTATTTCAAGCACCCTCAGGTGATAACCATATTTAGCAAAGACTAAACACTTCAATTACAGCTGACTATAGCAGCTCTGATCACTCAGAACCCATGGCAGCAAGTGGAAGCAACTCTTTACCTATCTCATCTTTGGATGAGCTTATACCTTGAAAATGCCACCTGAACTCAGGTTCCAGCAATATAAGTAAACTTGCCAGAAGCAGCATCAAAAAGGAAGTGTTGACTCAGTTTCTCATTCATAAAATTCACATAAACCCACAAAAAAAAAAAAACAAAAAAAAAAACCAAACAAACAAAAAAAAAAATCCATGCTAGTAAGATTTCTTAACTAATAATTGTTAATTAATTATATTAATTAATTATTAATAGCTAATAATTATTAATTCTAAGAAATATTTTTAAGAATTCAAGCACCTACATGGAAAAATTGAATGCTGTTTATGATCCCACATCAAGAGATGCACAACCTTCCAGACAATTGAAATGCAGACGTTTGAATGTGCCAAATCCACAAAATGAAGAAGGCAAACTGATTTTATAGAGTCAAAGTGAGTTAGCAATACAAAAATACTGTTTCAGTTTTCAGCAGGTGGATCATTTATATAAAAGATAAACCAGTACCTTGCCAGTGCCCAGCACAGGCTGGGCTTATAACAATTGTATACAAAGCAACCCCAAGAATATTTTGGTCTCCAGGGTCTCAGTCATTGTCATAATGGATCACAATTGGCTCCATCTAGTCTACTGACCTGCCTCTGACAGTGACAAATGCCACTGAGAGAATCCAATATTGCCATTGCTCCCAACAAAGTGGATGGCATTTCAGAAGGATTGTATCTGTCTGTCTTGGCTTTCGTTTGTCCTGCGTCCCTAAATAACGTAATGCTCCTGTGGCAAATTGTTTCTGTTTTCCTTTCAATGTCAACTTCACCGTGTACTTCTCATCAATCACATGATTATTACACTTCCATTTTGGAGCTCCTTTGCTGCATATGACACTGCATGACACAGACAGCAAGGCACGAGGTCAGGTGCACCTGCATGCTTAAACACATGCTATGGTGCACTGGGGGAAAACACAGCCAGAAAACTCCTCAAGATGGTCCAGTTTTGTTCTTTTTTTTTATAAAGACTGCTGTCATGCACTGAGAAGGGAACTATGATTCAACTCATGTCAACAGTTGAATTCAGAATCTAACTTACACCTGACCAGGATGATGTAAAAACGATGCCTGCTGTGGGTGTGCATGACTTTGCTGAAGACAATGAAGAGGCAGCTGAGAAAAGGAGTTAGATTAGCTCTTTGGTGGTTAATAGAGGAAATTTAAAAAAAAAAAAATTCAAAAGAAAAAAAAAAATTTTGAGAGGAATTAAGATGAAAATAATAGGAAACACAGAGCCTAGTAAGACTTCTTGTCTTCAGTTCTCTGCAAAACAGTGAACACCACAGGGGCAGACTTGAGGGAAATGAAGAGAAGCAACGATAGCCAGAAGGCAAATTTTACTTTTTTCAGATCTAAAAACTATTTGAAATGAAGAGGGGGAAGGTTTTAAGGAAAGTAAATAGATCCGAAGACTGAAAAGATAGGAGACAAATCAGATAGCAAATCAGAATAAATGGAATTTTAATTAAAATAAATATGACATGAATCTGAGCAGGCCCTGATGAGGTAGGTAGTCAGCCAAGGACAAAGAGGCTCAGTGCTTTCCTGAGAGTGCCCAAAGACTGGGACAGTAACTGGAGTCAGTCCATTTACAGCAAGGTGGAGTAGTTTACAAGGAAGGTGAGTCCTTGTCCCTTGCACTGCACTGCTGCTGCTCAGAAGGGACAGGACCAGGCAAACAGAGTCAGGGTGTGCTGAGAGCCCAGGAGCCCCCAGGCTTAGCCCAGTGTGTGCAACCCAGGTGACACAGGGCACACACCAGTGTTGCATTTGGGCTGTAGGAGAGTGGTGAAAGGATACACAACAAAGTTCTTTGTGTAATGGAGAAGCAAAAAGAGAGCCTTTATTTAAAGAAACACTACACTTACATGGGGTAGTTCATGGTAGCAAGCATAGAAATGATCATACACTGCTGTCTGTTTCTATTATCACAACTACAGCTGTTGTGGGGGTGAAAGGCTAAAGCCCACCCAGCCCCTGCTCTTGGCACCTGAGAAAACCCCATCAAAATTAACAACCCATATTATGCTGGAGGAGCAGCTCCATTTCTCTGCTCTCACACTCTCTGTAGAAGACAAAGAGCAACTGGCATTTTAAGGAGTGGATATGAAAAAGGATAAGCTTAAAAGTCTAACTCTAAATTTAATACCAAACAAGAAAAAAGCCACCAAGAAGATTAAACAAAAATTGAAAACAGGCTTAAAAATAAAGGAGCAAGCAAAGGAGTCATTTACAAACCAAATGAAGAGGGGAATAGATAAGATAAATTCTGAATATTAATGAGTAATCAGAAGTAGAGGGAGAAAAAAGGGAGGCTAAAATAGGTCTATTTTACCACAGGCAAAATAATGTACAATGTTTCAATCTCCCCAGTTAAATTATAGAATAAAAAGGAACCTTAATAAAATATCAGTGTGTAAATCTCTCTCCAAACCACCCAGATGCTGACTGCTGCTGGAGATAAATAGGTACAATAACAGGTAGAAGGCAAACAAATGCAGTCAGGTTGATTGTTTTTCTGTGGACAGTAGAGAAGGTATTTTAATAAACACAAACCAGGAAAATTAGTGGAGCTGAGCTGACTAGCAGAACAATTTTCAAGAAAGTGAGATTACACTGTGCACAACTCAGACCCTGAGGGGTTGGATATGTGTAGAAAAGATGCTAAATAGGCTTGCTGAAGTGTTTGATATTGCCAGTCAGGAAGCTCTCAGTTTGCTGATGGCACAGAAGGGTGGTTGATTCATTCAGGGTCCAGCCTAAAAAGCCACACTTTTCTACATAATTATGGCAGAGAGACTCCTAAGAGAGAATGGGACCAAAAAAAACCTCTTTTTTCCCCTTTCATCATTTTGTTTGGGTTGGGTTACATGATTTAAGGGTGTCCTGGGGACTTTTGGGGCTTCTGAGTAGTTCCTGCTGTAAACAAAGTTCCTCTCTTTTCTTCTGGGGCTGGAGCAAACTTAGAGCTTCCCATGTAAACTGCTCATGAGACATTCTGCAGCTCTGCTTGCTATATCCTCAGGGCACCATAGAAACTAATAAGAGAGAGCAAGAGAAGAACCTGTGTGGAAAGGCTTTGATGTCTTGTGCCCAGACTCCACATACAATCTGATATGTTAATCATGGCATTAGTCATTATCAAGTGAGGAGAAAAAATTATTTCTACTATAAGGAATATATAGCTTCCTGGCAGTGGTTGCACAATCCAGGCTTTTCTCCTGGCTCACTCAGTCCTACCAGTGCCATGCTGCTGTAATTTGTCTCACTGGGCAGCCTAGTTATTCCTCACAGTGGGAAATCAGGACTCTCCCTCCTCTGCTGGCAGAACACTCTGGAAATAAAAAGAGTGTTGTCAAAGGCTGCTGGCATCTTAACTTCAAAGATCTTCCTACTGCAAAAAAATGCACAGGATTTCTCATTGCTGGCATATCCTTGTCTATTGCCCTGCAACTTATCAGGGACCAGGGCAAAGCTTTGAACTTCAGCCTTGCTCTCTGGAGCACAGCTTCTGCAGCCTGAACTGAATGAGAGATGACACTGGCTCTGCTTTTTTTTTCCCTTGTTGCTTTCTAAAAATAATTCTCAGGAAAGGTCATGGGTGAATGTCTAGGAGAAAATACTGCCTAGACCTGCAGGGAAATATTCCCAGCTTCTGGCAGCCAAGGTCTGTCCCTGGTGAGTTCTGGTGTTTCCCCAGCCCTGGACAACTGTGAGACTTTCTGGTGTTCAAGGGTGTCTCTGTGCTCCCACTGAGAAGTTTAGTAATTTTCTTCTCTTTTGGCTAACAAAAGAAACAGGATAATAAGGACTCATGAAGGTGTCATCCAGGGCCTGAAAGTTCAAGTGCTCAGATAGCTTCTTCCTAAATATTGAGTGAGAAGCATCCTATATTAATTTCTTGTAGACCAAGATACAAGTAATAGAGAAAATAATCCTGCAGAGGATAAGGGACCAATTGCATAGTATATTGCATAGTGACAAAAAACTATTTTCATTCTTTTTATCATCCTGAAATTGTCTTTTGAAGACTTCAGCTCCAAAGAGAGACTCTGCCTTCTTGCTCAAGGGAATTTCAAATTAGCAGTCAGTTAAACTCTAAGAGCTGTTTCTCCTGGGAATAAACATTTGTTTTGTTTATCTCCAGCCAGCAGCTAATAGCACAATAATGATCCAATCCCCAGATCCCTTTGGCTGGAAACTGATACCTTAATCTCTGTATTGCAAGTCTTATCAGCCTTTGCTCCTATGCAGTTTGAACATTTCCTTTGTACCCTTCATGCCCCTGCAATGAAAGACTGTCACAGATTCTGGTTATCTTTACTGTGAGTTACCTTTCCCCTGACCCCATTCACTACTTTCTCACAAATATCACCTTTGAACTCTTTTCTTCTGGCCCCTGCATGGTTGTTACTAGAGCCCAGTGTTAATTTTGCTTAACTTTCTCTGTTGTTCACAATCCCAGTGGAATAGCATTATGTTTGATTCAATGATCAAGACAAACCAGCCCTGCTGTTACACTGCCTTTACCCAACTGCAATCAACAGAAGTGTAAAGCAAGCACAAAGTGGACATTTCTTTTGAATCTCAGACCACATTGAACTTCCCCAGTTACTGATTAGATCCAATAGCACCTCAATGAAAGAGAAAATTAGTATTCCTGAGGGTGGCTTTCTGGCATCCCTAGGTGGTACCATTTCTTTAGATTAGCAGTCCAGACAGATTGGGTGAGGAGCCAGTATGCTCTAGGCACTTTTAGGGAATCTTTAGCAGAACTGAACCAAAATTAAGTTTCCTGTCAAGATTTACTCATCACCCCATCACACATATCCAAGCATGGAAGTAATGCTATGAAAAAATACACAATTACAAATGAATAGTTCTATTAGAAAATATCCTCCATTCTTCCCTGTGTATAGCTAACTACTTATTTATCCTACATATCTTACACAACTTTAACACTACCTTTCTACAGAAAAGTCTCTTATAGAGACCATCCTTCTCTCATCTATCCTCCTTCTGCACTCTCAGATGTTGCAGCTGTTTGATCTGGTAACATGATGCATAAGGGATAAACAACATGGGATAAAATAATAGCATCATTTTGCCTTCCTCAAGATACCTCACCAATTTGTTTTACAGACACACCACTAATTTGACCATCTAATTAGAGTTGGCTTGTTAAATAAACAAAGGTTAGTGATATTTACTTTACCTTGTACACTTCTGCTTTAAAACATATGCTGCTGTATCTATGGTCATTCAGAAGCTGCAATGCAAATATCACTGATTTTAATTAATAACAACGATTTTCTTCTCTATTTAAGTTTTGCTTGTTTCTCAGTAAGTTTAGATTTTCCTAGTATCTATCTCAGTAATAAAAGTACAGACAGACAGGAGATGTGGCCACATTTATCCTACAGTATGCTATCCTTCCATTTATGTCATATGACTCCTAAAAACTGAAGTCCACTGGAGTCTAATTTTGTCTGAAATAAAGCAGAATGAGAAGAGGCCTCTAATGGAAGCATAAAGCTTCACAGAAACCATAAATGAGTCACACAGCAGACAGGGACATTGCCCAGGAATGCAGATAGCTGCACGATAAAAGGTTGCAATGCATTGCTCATTGTTTTACCTCAAAAGGAAATGTGCTCAGAAATGAGAGTCAAGATCACAGAAACAGCAACCTGATGCAAAACTAATGCCACATTTCCCTAAAATGGAAAATCAAGCCTCAGCATACCTGACCAGGTAAGTACTGGTTTTAGTTATAAATTTAACATTTTTGGACCAGATATTTCCTAGTGTGGGAGGAGAAAAAAGGTGCAAGAGAAGAATACAATGAGCCTTATTTTTTTTGTTAAAGTGGAGAAATAGATCTACCACCTTCTCTTTAATTGGTTGCACATAAATTCACCAGAGGAGAAAAAAGCAGCTCTATTGGACCATATAGAGTTGACCTATGCTGTTTGACACTTTTTAATTTATTTATTTCTGACTTTTACAGAGGAAAAACTTCTAGAAGCCATTTGGGTCCAAAATTCATTGTAAATATAGGAATAACAAGACTAGTTTGAGAAGTTTAACATTCCCAGCTCTCTCTTTATTTTTCCTCCTTGTTTTTCCCTCCCTAATTTGCAGTTATTCCTGGTTTGAGCCCAAGAGCCCAGTAAAGCACCCTGCCTGGAAATCAGGACTGAATAAAAGTGAACCTGACTATTTCAACAGCTCAGCCTGGGAGAATTGCAAAGGATATAGAGCAACTCAGCTAATGGAAAATAAACCAGTCGTTTAAAGTCCCTCCTGTTTTAAGAACTGCAAGTGTTACCCATCAGTGACATGGCTGAGGGCACTCTTTTTAACAGCACTATATCCTTGCAGCTGTTTGCCAGATTCTGAGGTGATTCTGGCCTGGCTCCTTTGCCACACTCTGTGGCTTTCTGCCATTCACACCTGTGGAACTACAGTAAACTGGTGGAAAACACCACCAGCTTCAAGTAGGGAACAATCCAAACTGGCTCACACACTGGAGAAGAGGTGTAATGAAGATTTGCCTTGCATTTGTATTTTAGGTAGCTCAAGATGTTTGGCCTCAGTGGACTTGCTCAGCCCTGTAATGGGATTAAGCTCCTATTTACACTGCACACACAGTGAGCATCTGGTTACCTGAGGTGGCTCCAAATGAGCTGCCCAAGGGCCAGGCTGAGAGGAAGGGGAAAGCAGCCTCTGATGGATGGCCTGGCAGCCCCCAGCTCAGCCTGGCTGCCCCCAGCCCTGCCCACACTGTGGGATGCACAGGGACCCTCCCTGCAGAGCTGCTTGTCCTCTGCACAGCCTGTCTGGGAGGGCACAGCTCAAATAGGGCTGGCCTGGAGTCAGACAGCAGCTCAGTGCAAAAGCCAAACAGCAGATTTCCTGCCTCATCCACATGATTTTCCTCTCGTGGACCACATGGAGCCCCACTGCTGAAGGCATTTTCAATGAAGTGCTTTGCCCCATCCAAATAAGCCCAGCTTGACTCATGTTCAGTGGGGGTGTGGGCAGGGAGAGACTTGGGAGGGAAACACTGGGTGGTGGAGGAAATGGAAAAATGAGGCAACAGCAGGAGAATTTGAGGGCATAAACATGGAAGTAGGTGCAGTCCCTGCTGGGCAGAGTGTGAGGTGTGGTGTGCCCCTGAGGGGTCAGGGGACACACTTGTCCTGTGGTGAGCAGCACTCACTGGGACAATGCAGCTTTGATCAGGAGGATGCTGCGGTGGCAGAGGAACAAGGACAGTGGGTCAGATCCTGCTCTGCTGCTCTCCATGGAGTGCTGCACTGATCTGGCAGAGGCATGTGTCTCACTTCACACTGACTGAGAAATTAAAAGGTGATCTACCACATGCATTGCCAAATGCTCACATAGGAATTTTGTGCTGCGTTTGCCTGGGGCACAGTTAATTTTCTTCACTGTGGCTGGTATGGAGCTGTGTTTTGGATTTTTGCAGAACACAGGGTTGTTAATATAGAGATGTTTTTGTTACTTTGGCTTACACAGAGCCAAGGCCTTTTCTGCTTTCTGTACTGCCACGTGGCAAGGAGATTGGGGCTGCATGGAAGGCTGGGAGGAGACACAGCCAGGACAGGTGACCCAAACTGGCCAAAGGGATATTCCACACAGTATCACATGCTCAGCATATAATATGGGGGGAAGAAGGAGGAAGTGGGAGGGGATGTTTGGAGTGGTGGTGTTTGTCATCCCAAGGAACTATTACACAAGATAGGATCCTGCTCTCTTGGAGCTGGCTGAACACCTGCCTGCCCATGGGAAGCAATGAATGAAATCATTGCTTTGCTTTGCTTGTGTGTGCAGCTTTTGCTTTCCCTTTTAAATTTTCTTTATCTCAGCCCAAGAGTTTTCTACCTTTGACCCTTCTGATTCTCTCCCCCATCCCCCTGGTGGGGCTGTGTGGGGCTTGGCTGCTGGCTGGGTTAAACCATGAATAAAACAGAGGCAGAGCAGAGCAGTGCCCTCGATTCCCCTTCACCTGCTGGCCAAGGCCAGGATGGAGCTTTATGTCAGTGAGAGCTGGTGCAGTATGGAAGGAGGTGGATTAAAATGCCTCTGTCCAGTTAAAGTGTTGAATTTGAGCTTTGCTTCAGACTAGTGCAGTTTCTTAGTGAGCTCAGCTGTGCACATGCTCCTGATCAAGCAGACAGGGAAAGCAGAGATCCCTGAAAGTCCACTGTGACTCAATGACAGCAAGGGATGTGGCTGAGCCATGGCAGTGGACTCTCCTGCCTCAGTGCCTATGGGCTCCAAAAGGGCTCAGTGCAGAGAGAAGGGAAGCACAAAAAAAGCCAGTTTCTCTGCTGAGAGACCTGCAAAAAGTTCCAGCACAAAGCAAGGAAGTGAGATGCAGTCATATCTTCTCCTTATGCTCATTTGAGTCTGTACCTGCATTGCAAGACAGACAGCAGAAAGTTCTCATGTGCTACCAACAGGACCTGTCCTGTTTCTGCAATGCTCTATCTTTGGAATGAAACCTGCCTGAGAGATGATTTATCAGCAGGAGTTTTGCATTCATTGCTTGGGCACTTGAGCATGCAATGACCCATGCCTCTGACTCCTTGAATGAGGGGGGACACAGGAGGTCAGATGGTAACTGGAGTGCCTGGACCACATTCCTTCCCCATTTCTGAGACAGTGCAGCTGCTCTGACTGCCCTGCCTTGACACTGGCTATATCTTGCAATTCTATCCCAGCTCTGTGTGCCTATTCCTGGCATTTGTTGTTTTCTTGGTTTTTATATTTTTTTCTTTCTGTCAGAACTTACAAACAGAAGTTCTCTGTCCATCAATCTGCAGATTCTAACTTTAAACATGAGTTTCTGGAGCATCTTTCCCAAATATGTAGTCCTGCCTTATTGACAACCCCCACTAACTCAGTCAAGCAATTTAGTTATAAATTACCAATTTCTGCAAGCTTCCAACACTGCATCTCCTGGATCAATGTCCTGTGGGAGAAGAATGTCAATAACTAGCATTAAGGTTTGATTTGTAAACACAGCTTTAAGGATGGTTGAAAAATGGGATTTGTCTGGAATTCCTAAATCTTTCCACCCTAACTTGTTCAACAAGCTCAGACTTTAGTTCAAGCACTGCACATTTTTTGGGGAAGACTGTTCATCTCTGAAAATGTGCTACTGTTGCCTGCTTGTTTAAGCATGACTTTTCCTGTATTTGACATGCCACAATAAAATCCTTCTCCTTGGGAGAAGGGGGGGCAATAAAGCTGGATGGAAACAGATTTCATTTGGATGGGAACTTGAGCCTGAGGTGGCTATTTGATCTGGACATTTTCCTCCACAGTTCTTCTTTCCTGTTGGACAACATGGTTTGTGATATACCCAGGTCTTTTCTCTTGGGGAAGAAAAGTGATGCATTATGGATTGCATATTCTAATTAAGAAACATAGCTTAGAGACACAAACTAATCACCAAATAACTGATACATTTAATTGTATAAGACAGTAATAATTTCCAAGTAACCAAATTATCCCAGGCTTTGGCTACTTAGCTATTCAAGAACATTTCAAACATTTTCATGGCAAATAGAAAACTTTCCATATTATTACATGGAAATATAAGAATAATTTCCATCTGAGTTCTAGCCAAAGAAAAAGAAAAGAAAGGAAAAAAAAAAAAAAAAAAAAAACTGCTGGCAACCTTAATAGTCTCCTTAGATGGTAAATCAAGAAATATCTAACTTTTGCACAGGTAAATTGGAAGCATTTTGTGGAGAGACTATTGAAATGCTAATGTTAGGGATACAATAAAACTGTTGCCTCCCTCAAACCAGAAAATGGCATGAGCAGAGGATAAAAGGGGTTATTACACTATAGTTACAAATACAGCCTGTATCACAGATAGTTGCCTGTATTAGAGAAATGAATTGATACACTGAAATGTGGTAACACAGGTGTGAAGTTGCCCTTGATGGAATAATCAAAAAAAGTATATTTCCTTTATAGAAGGGAAAATGAACCAGAATTAGTCAGAGAACACATTCCATTTCTGCTCTGGGGTGGTGCCAGGTCAGACTGGGGCCCTCTGGTGCATTTGCTCATTCCTTTGCACCCAGGGCAGGGTGCTGATGGTGTGTCAGACACACTGCACTGAGCAAAGTGTGATGGCTGCAGATTTTATAGCTGGCAGGAGTGAATTGCAGGCAGGGTGAAAGCAAATAAGTTTAGAGCACAGAGTAGCAAATCTTTCCAAGAGTTGGTAAAGGATTTAGTTTTAATCAGTTAAAATTTAGGTATGACTGAAATTATTTGTGTTTTTAATTAGAACAACAATTTGGGATTAAAACAAACACACTAACAATTTCTTTAACTCTTAATAGAAATTATTTTTGTTAATATTGAGTCTTTGAGTATTGAGCTGACAGAAAAAAACCTCTGAGGAAAATTTATTAGGATCAGGCTGTAAACAGAAGCAAGATAGATTAATTTCTTCATTTCTCAAGCAGAGAAACACCAAACTGTGGTTCTCTGGCAGACTGAATGGAAAGCACTGGAAATGGAAAGCACATTGGAGTTGTCACTTAAATTCGGTGCTCAAGGTCTGTTTTGTTTTTTCAATATATGCTTACAACTGACAACATCCACTGAAAGATCAAAACTACCATTGTGTTCAATCCCAGGTGCAGTTCAGCCACTGGGACTCTGCAAAACCCAGATGTGTTTCACCAAAGCAAAGTCAATGTGACTTAAGTGCTTTGCTGAACTGGAGCCATTACTGGACCCGAGTCAGAGATCCATCAACCTCACATCCTGGAGCAATCCCACAGCTCACAGAAACCCCATTCCCAGTGTAACACTACCTGAACTGGCAGAGAGGTGTGTGGGTCCTGTAGGGGCCCCAAATAAAGGTGTTTCCAGGGAGGGTCTGTCTCCCCATTTGTGCTGATCATGCACAAAGCTGCTCTTGCATCGCTCACATTCCCTTGTTTCTTTGTGATCTTTATAACTTGTGAATAAATTATTTGTTTTATGGAGCTGTAGCATATGGCAGCAAAGAATCACTCTGTTACGAGGAACTCCCAGGTGACAGAAAGAAAATGAATAACTAATTTCTTGCTGCTGTGAATGTGTGAGTAGTCTCTGATATCAGGTCCTAGGTCTCATATGAGTTCATTTCACTCCAAAGACAAAAGTGAGGAAGGAGCTGTCAGACCAGGCATGAAATATGAGGCAAAGGGCTGGTTGAGTGAGATCACCAGAGGGGTCATTTCTATTGTTCTTCCATGCAATAAGAAGGACCACACTATCTCAATTGCAAAAATGAAAATGGAATAAATCACGTAAGCAACTGAGAATCTATCTCCAGATTATTTTATCCTATTGTGCTACAACACCAACTACAAATTTCACCACCAGTTGTGACAACACTTTGTAAGGTTGTTTAAGTTTTGCTCTCTGTAGAGGGAAAATCAAACTAGGACATGAAGTCTGAAATCTCATGCATCTTGAAATCTGTGTTTTATTTGGACTAAACTTCTACTAGGTCTGAAAAAAAAGGTTTTTGTCTTTCTCATATATCCACCAAGGATCCATTCTGCATATAAACCAATCTCACATTTAACCATTAAGTGATGGAATAGATTTCATTAGCTGCACCTTACCAGGGTTTTGGTGTCAGCTTGTTCCTAAGCTGCTGATGCAGGTGTTGGGTGGGTAACAGTCATAAAAGATAGCAGAAAATGTTCCTGACAATATATGACTTTCTGGTTACTTTTTAAAAAGTTATTTGATATACATGAGCCCTTAGTATTTATTTAGTGGCAAAAATATGGCAGATATTATAGTAGGAAAGTGTTCCCATACCCTGAAC
The DNA here is from genome assembly GCA_030060385.1 of Muscicapa striata striata. NCBI lineage: Eukaryota > Metazoa > Chordata > Aves > Passeriformes > Muscicapidae > Muscicapa > Muscicapa striata. Next base: position 1,531,264 of record JAREIS010000151.1, on the reverse strand, counting down.
AATTACAATTGAACAGAGAGGCACAGGGGAGTCGTTGTATGCTGGAAAATACAGCTGAAATCTTGTATGAAAATGTTTGGGTTTTGGTTTAAACTCCCTACTTGTAAGTCTTGTAGTGCTTCCCCAAGAGTGTCATGAAGGACAGATCATGGTGACTGTCTTTATAATGCCAAATGGCTCATAAAGTGCTGACATGTGATGGAAAAATTCTGAATGAGGGATTGCTTTTCTCCAGCATTAATACTTTAATACATGGAACATGAGTATGAAAATAGGATCTTGTATTCAAGAGCTGCTCATTCCCTCACCCTCACCTCTGATGCTTTCCCCAGACACTCAGAGACACAGAAGGAGCTGATGACTCCAGATTTTTGGGCAGTTAGACTGTAAAGGGAAAAAAATCCCAGGATTTCCTTTCTTTGGGGTCCCTCCTCGGAGGCACCCAGCTCCAGCTGTTGTTCCATTGTTGCACCATGGTTAAATTATTTTAAGGATCCAGATATCTGAGGCTGAGGCTCACTGCAGCCACCTGCTGCAAAGGGGCTTTGTTCCTGTCTCAGGTGAGCTGAGGTGCTTTTCAGGCTTTCTAAACCTAACTTCCAGCTAAAGCTTGGTCTGAAACAGGATACAAAAATAGCAGTGTTTGGATAGAAAGTTTTTCTAGAGCTTTTCACATAAATCAGGTTTATACATGGAAGGTTTTTGCATGAAGCTGCTCCTGGTGCTTTGTGATTTAAATTTCCATCCTCCTCAGGGCTCTTAGCAGGGAAGAATGATTAACTGGCAGAGTGGCAATGGTAGAAGTGTTGTAACCATAACAGTGCAAGAACATGCTCTTATCAACCTCTGCTTCAGTCTCTTCAGACATAAAATGAGGCTCACATGCCTGCAAAGGCATTTGTTGGTTTGTTTGTTTTTCTCCAGCAGGCTAATACCTGTGCTTGCAACCCTTGCCCTGGCTATTTGACATTCTCACCACAGTGTGCAGAGACAGAAAGTGCTGCCTGCATTCAGTATTAGGCAGACAGGTTTAATGGTCTCAAAGGTTGGACCTGTGCTCCCGTGGCCAACTTCACTACAGTTTGTGTATTTCAGTGGTTTCCCAGCTCTTTCTGCTCTCCTTCCCTCTGCCTTAGCCACATAAACCTCTGACCCCAGAGATCATGAGCACATTGCAAAGGTCTCAGTGCTCAGACCAAATTGCTGCTGTCACAAATATTCAGGACAAGCCTCAAGTTCTTGCTATCCAATACACAGATCAGAAGAGAATAGCTTCAAAGGAGATTTTACTCAAACCAAAAACTGACAGGTGACTTTTTTGTAGTCTCAGTGCTAGGTATTCCTCTCTAAAAATGAATTTTAAAATTGCATTTGTGGTAGTCTGGGTTCAAGAAGGGACAGGACAAATCCATGGGAGGAAAAATGTACTGGTTTTCTGTTATTAGTTCCATCCTCCCTGCCTTGGGGAGGCCCTCAGACACAGAACACTGGAAGGATATTCTGCAGGAGTGGCAAAAGATGTTTGTTTTGGTCTTACACAGCTCATTAGGAATCTGCTCACTTTTGGACACTGTATAATACAGGATACAGAGCTGGGATGTCCACGGTGCCTGCTCCTCCACTTCTGTGTAAGGAGGAAAAAGCAATTTGCAACATTAGGAGGGTAGAGGATTTTCTGATAGGAGAAAAAAAAAAAGAAAATGGGAAAAGATGAACTGGATTATAGATTTTGTAAAGAGATTGAAACCTGGAAAGGCTTTATTAGTGGAATAGAACACAAAGACTTGAGGAAATACTAAAAGAAAAAAAAATAAGAAAATAATCAGCAGAAATAGAAAAATGTAGGCCTATGAAAGATTGCCATGATCATTCTTAGTGAAACTATTAGAATAGGGTTTGTGCAGATGCTGAATAATCTCATACTGGCTGCTCTGAGATACCTGAAGATTGAATTCTGTCAGATCAGTATAAGAAATGTGCTTTCAATACAATGCCAACACTTACTGTAATAGGCAGCAAAATGCTGCACCCACGTCTAGCTCTGTATTGTCATTTCAGATTTGAATTCAAATATCTAAGACATTTTATGACGTGCACAGGAGAGGGATACAGTTTCTGCAGCAGAGAGTATTTTCTCTCTTAGACATAATGCAGCCTACCTCCCCCTTTGCATTTTATTTGTGTGTAAGTTTAAAAACCAAAGAGAATAGAAATTTTAAGGCCCTATTTTCTCTGTCTGGCATGTAGTGGTTTTCAAAAACTCTGAACTGAACTCCTGTAATCCAGCAGTGCCAGAAACAGGCACTGCAAGCCTGGCAAAAAAGGATTTCCTGCCTGCCCAGTGCATTTGTTCTGACAGAAATGGATGGCTCCTCTCTTCAAACCTGGAATGATAGAAGTACTGTCAAAAGAAAGCAAAGATGAACCAAATTAATTTTAAGCACCAACATCTACAAAGTTATTTCAAGACAAAAAGCAAATAGGCTTCATGTGTTGGAAGACTTACTGTCACTGAGTCAGGTTTAAAAGTCCATGTCACATCTCTGTCAGGTGCCTCTCTTAACAAAGTTGCCCCATTCTAATATCTAACTTAGTCTTAACAGTCCACAAACACTGAAAAGCCCTTATGAGAAAGGTTCTACTCTGAAAAATAAAACCAGAATGTCAGCAGTTTTTATTATTATAGCTCTAGGGAACTAAATTGGAATTTTTTAAGGTAAAGGCATCAGACCATTAAAGCGTATCTGTTTATGGTTATAGAAAATGGAAAAGAAGATCTTTAGCATATACTGTATTCATAGTGTCATCAAAATGTTCATTTCAGGTCTGGAAGGTTTATTAAGTTGCCTTTATGAGTTGAGGGTGGAGGCACAGGTTTCAGAAACAAGGTCATTCCAGAAACCAAACTGCCATGTAAGGGAAAGGATGTTGTCCAAACCCAGTTTTTAACGTGATATTTAACAGCATTTAATGTTTCTCTTTTTGCATATCAGTGACTCAGAGAGATGTCTTTTTTCATGGACATAAATTCACATTACTCCCAAATACAGTTAGCACTTTTCAGCAAAGCTCTGCCTTATTCAACAGGGAGCTCATTTATCTTCCTATTCAAAAGAATGGAATCTCACTTTTCCTTTTTTTTTTTTTTTCCCCTTTTGTTTCAGCCTTCGTATTCTCTATTGGAGACCAGGGAATTATTAGGTCAGGAAATGGAGTCAGAGCAACAGATTAATCAATCATGCCTCGTGTCCTCATATTGCAGCACACAGAGTGATGTCACAGGGGATTGATGAATGCCACATCTGCATGTACAACCCACAGGCAGTGCTGGGAACTCATTCTGCAGCTATTTTGTGGTTACCTTCAGCTCTGATTGATACCATCTCCTCACTGCTTCCACTGCAGCCTCCAGTGCTCTGTGAAGGAAGGGAACTTATTCCTGAAACTCGTCTCACTAAGAGATGGGGGTTTGGCTTTCTCTCCAAACTCCTGTGAGGCTGGGTTCAAGAGAAAAAACAGCTGACATCTAAGATCTAAATTTTGCCCAAATTCAACAGTATTTGCTGAGACAATTTTCATTTGACACCTTTCTCCTTCACTCAAGAGCTTGTCAGGGTCCACAGGTGATTAATGCTCTGCTTGCTTTGTCTGAAGAGTGAATGCTTGCTCATCCAATATGAATAAATCAAGAACAAAGGACCACATGCATGAAACCACCAGATACACTGCTAGACAAGAGTTCACTACAAAAATATACCACATTAAGATGAGGGATGAAAGGAAAAAAGCAAAATGTAAACCAAATTTTCCTAAAATAACAATCTGAAATTATGTCAAAAAATTAAAATTAAATTAAACAGTTTGAAAAAAAAAAAAATCTGACTAATAATTGTGATTTTCCTTTAACATGATGAAATTTTGTGTCACTTCAGGTGAGAAAAGGTCAAATGCTGAAAAAATGTTTCATAATTTCATAAAAGTCCTATTCATTTCTGCTGATGAGTGCTATAAGTGGTGACCTGAGCCAAAGAGGCTGAGAACAGTTAGGCCATTTTCCTCTTCTACCCAGGTCATGCAGGCCTCCAGAAAAAAGCTTAGTACCATTGCACTCCAAACAGGAGACCTTCATCTAGCCACTGAACATGTGCATTCAAATGTTAATTTAAAAACTCAGAGAAAATTGCAATCAGGAGGGTGTTCAGAAGGATTAACAAGAAGGGGACCAAACATCTGAAGTCCAAATATTTACTCCTCACCAGCATGATGTCTTTTGGAACCCTGAGTAGCTTTGGATATGATGCCCCAGCTCTACAGCAAAATCACTAGACATGCTTTGAAGGGTGGGGAGAGAGGAGTCACCTCAGGGAATTGAGCACTGAGACAGGTCTGTGGTTCAGAGCTTACTGAATTTTACGAGTGACAACTAATCTTAATTACTGCTCTCCCAAACTAATTTCAAACATTTCTCCAAAATACACAGGCTGCTACAGAGACTCATGTGCATAATGAACATCTGTAGTAAAACTGCTTTATTATGGGTTGTTTGATGCTGTGTATTGCATACCCATTGGTTTTTGGAATGGCATTAGTGAGCAGCATTTTGAAGATGGATGCTAAATTTTGCTGTGGCAAATCAGTGTCAACCAAGAACATATTAGCAAATAAAAGAGTGCATCTGCTCCGAACAATGGTTTTTCTTTGCATCATGATGATGACTGAAAGGCTGTAATAAAGAAATGATACATATACTCTATCTCCCAAACTACATTAAAAAGCTGTTGCAGGCAATCAGCAGTGCAGCAGGATAGACAACTGCATTGCATGTGAGCAGTGGAGGAGCTGATGCAGTTTGCCTTGGTTTATGAGGAGAACACCATCCTCAGTCCCAAAACGCAGTGCAGTGCAAAATATTTGCTGTCTCCCCTGCCAGCAGCCTCTGTTGCAACTATCTCCCATCTGTCCTTATTTCCTGGATATCTCTTTGTCTGGGTTTGTGTCCCTTTCCTCCCCTCTAGATTAATATCAATTCCAGGCCAGGGCATGTAAATTCCCTTGGTGATCATTACAGTAAAACTTTGAGAAAAGTCTTTTTGAGATATGGAGAGAAACATATGGGGACAGTTTGCTTTATGTCTCATTTTTCATACTAATGTGGTTATTTTATAGGACTGCATCTCATCTCCTGTCTGACTAATGCCTGAGCTCTGTCTCATTTAAATAAGAGGTTCCTCAGGTTCACTAAAGCACAGGAGGTTTGAAACTTTATCATGCAGCCGATGCTGCAGTGAGTATTTGCTTAATATTGCTCAGCAGTGAAAAACTCCTCTCTTCAATATCCTGAATTTTGCCCTCTCATAGGCTGTTCAGTCAGAACAGAAGTGCTGTGGTATGAACTTGAATTTATTTTTCCTTAGACAGAAGGAAATTGTGGTTCGAATCACTCATGTGGTTTAGGTTTCCCTAGAGCAACTCTAATGCGTGATGCTCACAGTCCTTGGCAGACTCCTTGTGGGTGTCAGAAATGTTCTTGGCTTGAACCAAATGTCTGAGCAAGTACATTTCCTTGAGGGCAGTGCTAGACACACGCAAAAATGTCCTCCAGAGCAACTACTTAAGAGAGATAAACTTTTCAAATGGGGACTTTGCAACAAAATTTCTGTTTCTAATTACTGGAGCAGAGGGAATCGTGATGGATGAGGATGGAAGGAGAGGAAACATCCATTAGGAATTTCAAAAACAAAGGGTTCTTTTGTCTTTAGAATTCTCACTTTAAATTACTTTAAATCTTGAAATACAGGTTTATTTTTAGGAAAAAATATTTTCAAAAGGATAAATTAGACACACAAGTGAAATATCTCAAAACCACTCATGTGAAATATTTCAACAATTCACATTTGTATTTGGGGACATGATTTCAGATTAAGCACATTTGCAAGATTTCAACTTTGTCTTGCCTTGAGTCTGGAAATGTTTGTTGATGGTTTTATTTTGTTTTGTTTTTTTTTGTTTTGTTTTAAATTTTGTTGGAAGAGGAAACTGGGTTTGTGCTTACATGTCCAAGAAACAGTTCATATTAGAAATATTTTCATGTCCATAGAAAATGCAGTTTTGCTAGCAAAGCTTGTCAGGGAATGAATGCTGGAATGAATGCTAGGGGTATTAAAAGTGAATAGGTTATACATCCCAGCTTTACATGGACACTGAATTAATGCCTAGGTGTAGACATCCAAATCCTGGAGAAACACTGAATTTCAGGCATTTTTCACTGGTTAGTAAGGACTCATGGAACCTCATGATAGGCAAGGAGAAGGTCAGTAGGGAAAAATACATTAACTGGAAGAAATTGTCACATATGCTAATGTGATGGAGGTCCTCTGTCACACATGGAATACACCATGGCACTCACTGATACAGACTGCTGTAGCTGACTAAAGTTTGTATGAATTTAAAATGCATTAAGATAAATTCATCAGTTAGGAGGTACTGAGCAAAGAGATGGCACCAGTGATCTGCTGGAAGCTGTGGGTTGGATGATTGCATCAGGAACACCCCAGTGTATACCTGCCTCATTCTTACATGCTTCTCTAAGCATCTGATCAGTGCACTGATAAAACAGGGTATAGGAAGAGCTTTGATTTGCTGACTTTCCAGCTTGCCTGCCTTTCTTATCTTTAAATGTCTCTTCTGTGAATTTAAAACAGAAGACATCATCCTTTCCCACAGACTTCACCTTTCTTGAGCACTGTTGTCTGTGTGTAACAAGGTCATCAACTCAGGAACATAAAAATTTGGTGTGTGCTGTCATGCAGACTTCACTGCCTGAGCAGAACATGACTCAGACCATTGAGTTTTACTCTTTCTTTTGAATCCAGATTAGCTCATAAAATTACTTGTTCAAGACGTGCTGGTGATTTTAATGACAAAAATCAGTGACAATTCTAAATGCCACTAGTCAATGTCTGTTTTACATAATCAACTATAAATTGCAATAATTCCTTTTTATCATTCTCCATGTTTCTCATTTTATAAATGGAAGCTTCTTAGAGTCTTTGTGTTCTTATATGTGTGAATTATGTTCAATACAAACATGAATAATACAAATTTTATCTACCACATGGAAGCAGACAGCTGCTGATTTTTCGTGGTATGCTGAGTAGTCCCTGATGTGGGATAAGCTTCTCTCCTATTGATAAAGACTTCATTTTCCCTCGAAAGATCTTCTCTTGTGAGTGCCCAGCATATATTTTTTCATTCTTCTCTCTCTTTTAAAACCAGGAGAGCTTGAGAACCAAGATATCATATTTTCTTTAGCTGAGTGAAGCTGACGTACCGCTAGGGAAGGGTTAAAGAAAAACAACCCCCTCAAGATGTTCCTGGAAAGCCCAAGCAGACAAACACATGGGAAGCTCAGCCTTCTGTTAAGTATGTGAGAGAAATTTCCCATCTTGAGGTAAGGAAGACGAAGGCACTGTTAAATTATGTTTCCCGTGAGTGTTACTAAGGCATACTTACACATATTATATGAGGTAGAAAATTAGTACTTTGAATTGTTATGGTTACATTTGCAGTAAAGTGTAAGTGTTTGCAGCTTTTCAGAAGTTTGCCTATGGTTCGTCGTGCAGTTCACCCACTGAGAAGAAAATTTACTTCCTGTAAAATAGCAGAACAGATCAACAGCTACAAGGGAATGAATGCAAACCCTACCCAGAGTCCTGTTTCTGGAAGAGATGATACTCTAGAGGTGAAAAGAGTGAAATGACAGCTCCAGGCTTCACATTTATCCATCCACAGGTCACCTTTGGAAAGGTTTAGGCCTGATCCTCAGTGCATACTCAGCAGTGATATTGGAGGAATTGAACATTGGTGTCATTCTCTGACCCTGGGGGTGTGTCTGCTCAGTGTTACAGCACAGCTTAAATAACTTTAGGATTTCTCTGATAGTGACAGATGTCTCTAGCAGCAGTAGGAAAGATCTCAGAATTTTTAGGTACTATTGTGTGTAATTATGTATGTACTTAAATATTTTATTTATGTTTATATTATATTTATGTATGTCTATATTTATACATTTATATGCATATGAATATAGGCTATATACTTAATTTAGGTAGCCCCAGTACTGTGAGAAGTGGGAAGAAGGCTGAGCTCTGGCAGCCCTGGGCAGTGGTGATATGAATTTCTCCCTTTTCTCTCTCTTAAATGTAGATAACAGAGGCACCTTCTTTAGACAGACTGAGCACGGCCCAACAGCAATTACAAGGGATTTTGAATCAGATAATCAACTCTCATGCATGCAATAAATTACATGCTTTTTGTGTATCTACAGAGCACACATGTCAGGAAGGAAAAAAAAAGAAATTAAATCAAAATCTCTGACTGAGGGAAAGCTAGCTCTTAGTCCACACTTAGACTGCTAACCCCATCCTCACCCTGAGGCTCATGTGAACAAGGACTAATTCAGGGGAACTAAACATCTCCTGAGGGTTTGGCACTTTGCTGTCACTGAGCAAGACACGGCACCACAAACTCATTTCAGTCCCTGCTCTCTTTCCTGCCAAGGAGGGAAGGAAAGCAGAAAAGCTGTCTGGTACCTCTACTGCACCACAGTAGCATTCAGTCCCTTTCCTGCGTGCTCATCAACCATAAATGCTGCTATCAATGCACCATAAACCAGCAAAAGCCCAGCAATGGTAAATTAAGATATCTTAGGCCACAGTGAGGTGTGGATCACAACAGAGCACTTAATTTCTGTGACTCTAAATTCTCCTGATCCTTTCTTCCCTTAATTGCAACCCTAGGCAAAATCACTTGGATATCTTGGGCTGTCAGGTAATGCACAGCAGTGTGCACATATCCATGAGAATAAACTGCCATCAGTGTGCACATATCCATGAGGATAAACTGCCATCAAACCCCACTTTATGTTCAGTGCCCCCACTGTGTGGAGTTTGATGTCATCCTACAGCAGTATATCAAAATATTCCATGGCAAAAAAAGACAAAGCAAGAGCTTTTGCCTTCAGATTCTGAGGTCAGTCTGACTGAAAGCAGAGATCCAACCTTCAGCTCAATCAGTCTTTAACTTTGTTGGCTTTGCTAGCAATGGTTTTGTCCCTGATGAACATGCTGACCACCCATTCCAGACAAACATGCAGAAAATGATTCTTCCCTTTCTGTCGCAATATCCTCTGCAAAGTTACATGCAATTGCTTCAAAGGGAAATTTCTTTCCAGTGGTCAGTATGGGAACTGATTTCTTAAATGAGTAAGTGCTTTTGTGTGGTAAATCTCTGTCTAGATTCACTAGTCATTTGCTCTTTGAAGACGCTCTACATATCCAGTGGCAGGACCGGCTGAATAATATCAATTGAACATACAGAGAAAAATCACAAAAAAATTAATTAATTTTTGTCAGTGACTCATAAGAGTCTTTTAATTTGTAGGTGTAGGGCAAATGTGGAACTGCTGAATTTGTCTGATTTCTATTAAACAGTTACTCCTTACTGAATGTCATAAGAAGCCATATATGGCTTCTATGACTTTATGTATCCCACACCAAATGCTAAAAACATTCAGAACAGGATGCTCTATGGAGTAAAATAAAATATAGAAGAACAAGGTGAGAAATCAGTACCTTATTTCCACAATCAGAAAAAGAAAAAAAAAAAAAAAAAAGTCTGGAAATGTTCAGGAAAATGCATTAAGGAGATAACAATGCCTGGGAGCAGAGAGGGTGTTTGAGGATAAGAGGAGGGGTGCTGAGCTCCACTCTTGCTGAGTATTCAGCAGAAAATGGCTCAAGATTGAACATGTCTTTTATGGCAGTGGGAAGAGAGCAAATCCATCACAGGGAGAGGGAACAGAGATTAGGGGAACAGATTTAGCAGTTTTGCCTTCCTGGCTTTCTTCTTTCTGAGCAAGCTACTTGTTCACCTCTAAACTCATCACCTACCACCACAAATGGTCACCTCATTAGAGCTTCTGCAATAAACATTGATGCTTTAAATTTAATCAGAACTTTTACATACAGCATGCTGAGGCTGCTCCATTCGTTAAAAACAAGGTCACCCTTTTCTCTTTGTTGTCTGCTAATATGATTTTGAATATTACTGCTTTGCAGCTATTACTGTTTACACTGGGTGATTGGCTAGACCCATTAAAGTGAATGAATGCCAGGAGATGACATCATTTGCATTTAATTGTCTTGTTTCTCAACAAAGTATATATAGTTGTTTTAATAAAGGGCAGGGGGAGATAAAGGCTACATTTGCATTATCTACACAGCTTTTGACAAGGGTCTAGGATGTTGTTGACATTTATTGTTTACAAATGAGATAATTGAATAATGTTTTATTTTGCAATTGTTGTGGGGTTTTTTTCAGTAAGTTATAGTTTTTTAATTACTGGTATTACTCCTGAATATTAATGAACAGATACTTGGTTTCAAGCAGACCCTTTCGAGGATTCAGAACAAGTGACACATGTTCAGCTTGCTCAAATTCCAATTGTTTGCACAAATTCCTAATGCACCCACTTCACTGTAACTAGAACGAGACTTTAAACATAGCCATAAGCTGCAGACTTGTGAGTTGGGGCATTCAGAAATCATATGGTCAATATTTTCTGGGCAAGTTGTGTCCATTTTCCTGTCTAAGATATCCAGACAATGCAAAATAAAACATGCAATATGTTGCTGATTTTTCACCTTTTTTTTTTGTTTGTTTGTTTGGTTGGTTGGTTTTTTGTTTTTTTTGTAGTCCCATATTTGATTAAAATACAATTTGTGTGATGGGCTGGTATGTGCAGACGTCATTATCCTCCTCTTGTAACCTCACAGTAGAACTATGTCAGCTCCTGGCTGCCAAATCTCCTGCTCCAAAGCTCCCCAGCATGTCTCAGTCACAGTTCATTTTTTCCCTCATTTTCTACCCCCAAGTCCCTTGGAACTACAGCTGTGCTAATTTCTTTTTGCATTTATGCATTCAGCCCAAAATACTAACTTTATCCACAGCTAAGCCAAGCATGCCATTGCCATCCATGGAGCCTATTCCATATTTGATCTATAATTCTGTATTAAAGGGGTTGTTCAGCCTATTTCCCTGTCCATGGTGAGGAGGGAAGTGCCTGGCCTCCTCCAGAGCAGCTCTGCTGAGTGTTTTTGGTCCCATGTGTCCAAGTATCTGTCATGTATCCCCTCAAATGCTGCTGCTTGGTGAAGAGAGCTGGTATTGTTAAAGAACAAACAAAACACCCCTAACAAAAAGTATTGTGTTGTTTATAACTGGTAAATTAAACCAATTACCAGATTACCAAAGAGCTACTCCAGTAAGCCTCTATATTTGGGATAATCTTAAAATAACCCACCATTTCTTAGTGGGTATTATGAAACAGTAGCGAGAAAAACAAGCAGAGCACTGCTTCACTTTTGTCTAATTACTCTGGCAGACGAAGGTGTGAAATGATTAGCCAGTAACATATGGGCTTGAGCTTGGAGAAGTTCCCAGCAAGATTCCTTTTTATTCCAGGCATATTTTGTCATTTAATTTAAGGGCACTAATCCATGGGTGAGCCTCTGCCTGCCACTGTCTTCCTCACGCTTATCCAAGTATTTTCTTTCTCGCACTTATCAAACCTATTCCTAATCTCAGCCGTGCTTTCTTCTCCTTCCTTGCAGTGCAAACAACCACCTGGCCTGATGCTGATGACACTGATGGATCAGGAGCTGCCTTGGGATGTGGAGCCTGATCTTCACATGACAGCCATAAAACTGAGAATTTACTGTTTGGATACAACAAGGGGGTTTAACAATGCCGGTGGTATCTACCAGTCCCATAATGAAGAGAAGATGTCCTTTGCTTCCTCCAGAAACACATCTTTCAGTGCTGTGAGCAGGACTGTGTCAATACTGCTGTTACTTGAGCACTGAAGCAGCATTTCAACTTGCTAAATATAGGCAGTGTGGGAAGGCACACCCACACAAGAACCATTTTTCCACTTCAACTTTAGTCACAACATTCCCCAGTTAGTTATATTTAGCTTGTATTGGAGGTGCCCAAAATTCTCACATTAAAACAAGCATGTGTTCTCTTAGTGCAGCTCATCAAGACCACAAACAATAATTGCATCCTTCGCTGCAATAAAGCACAACTTTGCACATGTTCATTCATTTTATCCCCCAGTACTCTGCTTGTGCTGACTGAAGCTCTGCAGCCAGCAGATAACAATGTCAAGAGTGAAGAGACAGGGTTTCAGTTTTCAAACATGAGAAACTTAATCCCTAATCTGGATGCTCCAAATTGCCACTTAGACATGTAAATGTCAATTTTATGCACCTAAGTGCCAATTTGAGTGTCCAAATGCCTGGCTTGGACATCTCATTAAGGCACCCATTGGGTTATATTGCTTGTTTTACCTATCTGAGTGCACATTATGTGCTGTAAGCAATTATGGTCTGTACCATACCAGTTAATCAATTTATTCAAGTAGTTTTACAGAAGAAAGCGATTTCAGCACAGCAGAAAATATTAAGAACAAGTAGCTCATCATGTGTCAGTGTCACACACACCTAGGTCCCCTCTCCATTCCCCACCACCCAGTGCTTGAGAGCCTCCATTTACTGTAATTTCTAAAAAGTATCTCAACCTGAGCATGGCTATTTGGGCCCCCTGCTCCTGCTGCTGCACTGCAATCTGCCTGCTGTGTTCCTGGAGTTCAGTGAATTATTTGGGGCACTTCTGAGCCAGCAAGGTGGGAGCTGAGCTGTGGCTCATCCAGCCAGGGCTGCCAGGAAATCCAGATGCTCCTCACTGTGCACATTCCAGGGCACTAATGGACATCTTAAAATAGGATTCTGGGTGTCATTGTGTCCATCCTCTCTTTCAAAACAGTGTTTAAGTGGCCTTGAGAAAATGAGACTAAATAATACCCACCATGCTTTTCCCTGAGATGCCTTAAAACGCTGTAGGCAGAAAAGCACAGGCCAAGGCCACTTTACCCCAAGCTTTTCTGAGCAACAATGTCTAATATCTCTTTCACATCACAGCACAGATTGTAAAATGAGGTGCAATTTGCAGCTTTAAGAGGATGAGGAAAAGAGCAGCCAAAAACTGACACTGCATTCTCTTAACAGGAAAGAACTGTCCAGTGTGTTATCAGTTTATTTTTCACTCTTTGCCTGACCAAAATGACCATTTCAAAATTTCTCAGAAAAGAAAAGAAGCACCTCGAAATTACTCCTGGAACTAGCCCATACTCTTTGTCTGGGGATTTGCTTGGTTTTAATGGGTAATTTCTTTGTCTTGACTGCTTTCTGCAGGCATGGCATTGTTGAAGCTCTGCTTACAGAGTCACCCTCACAGAGAGGGTTGACAAGGGAAATGAGAATATTACCCACTAGATGCAAGGCTGCTTTCAGTGCTGCAAACCCTCACAGCTCTGTCAGGAACCTGCTCCAGCTCCTGCAGCTATGGGGCATGAATGTCCTTAGCACAGGCAATACCTTTAAATCCCTTGCTGAGGCTTTAAAGTCAGAGATCCCAGCCCACTGCTGATGCCCCTTAAGCTCCCAGTGGTGCTTTGAATACCAAACCACTGTGGGCTAAAAGTGCTCAGTTCTAGGAGTTCACTGTGCTGACACCCAGCTTGTTCCTGCTCTCACAAAGTGGACCCAGCCAACATTCTCCCAAATTTTCTGCTGCATTGTGGCTGTGGGTCTGGTCCTGGAAAAGCACTGGAAGGTTACTGCTGTCCCAAATGGGGTGAGGAAATGAGGCAAACAAGAGGCTGACTGGGCTCCCTCACAGAGAAGCCAGCACAGAGACAAAGAATTTGTGCCCACAGCCATGGAAGAAACCTGCAGCCCCCAGAATGCAGCACTGATCTCAGTACATTTCTGTGAAGGGAACCATGACAAAGAGCATCTCTTCATAACACAGTTTCCAGGATTCTTCAGCAGAGCCCAGACAATGACAAGCCCATGCATAGCAAATTATAGCTGCTCATGCTTATGTGGTTACTTGCTATATGCAAGTGATATGAGGAAATACAATATATATATAATATAAGGGACTACTAGGGACTCAAATTTCATGTCCATGCTTGTCATGGACATAAGTTTTTACGTCACCTGATTTTTATTTCCTGTTGTAAAAACCAAATAGGAAAACAGTGAGTGAGCCCTGTTTTACTTCCCAGCTTTCCTCAGAGCTTTGGGGTCTTTGGTCATTAAAATTATTTTCCTTGCATGTGCTCCTCCAGTACACATGTGGAATCAATAGGATGCAAACAGTGTGACCTATCAGAACAAACAGTTCATACTCTCATTATCAGATATTTGTGGTAACCGATTTTTAGGTCAATACTCTGTGAAAGAATATTTGAAAAACACTATGATGAAAATTGAAGATATTCTCATTTTCTTATGAAAAATTCTTCTAAATATAGAGAGAATATACTTACCTAGGAACCTCTTCTCTACCCAACACTCCCACCTACTACCATAACACTGGACAGTTTCTTCACTGCAAATAAAAATGAGATGATATGCACTGAGATGACAATGGCAGAATACATTGTTGTCTTTATGTCCTTCCACTGTCACAGGAAGAAGTAAAAAAGTAGAGCCCTACTGAGGTGTTCTGCATAACATGAAAAAAATCAGAAGTCTGACTGTTTGTAGGGGGAAAGGGATTCTCCTCTTCAGAATTTTGCATTCAGATGCAGATAATCAGATGGAGCAGGTTAGCAAAGGCAGCTGGCAAAGGACATGCCAGCCAAAGTCTTGGCTTTCTGTAAATTTGTTACATTTTGGAGGGATAGTGCAGTAACAAAGCATGCTTCTTCCTTCAAAATGAGGTTTAGCTTAGAGACCAATCTCAGGAGTCCTCAACCCCAAACAAATGGCCATAATTCCTCAGAGAAACTTTTACACAAAGTTTTATTGTGCTCAGATAACTCTGAACTCTTACAAATACAGGTCTGAATTTCTACAAATTTAACTTAGTAGTTCAAGTTTAATTACTAATAAGGTTCATGCTGGCACTTCATGAAGAAATTTAAGTGTGACATCATATGGCAGATTTTCTTAAGAATTTGATAGTTGCAGTTATTTCTGCAAGGCTTGGCTGGGGAAACAATGAACACCAATAAAAATGATAATACAAAATTGGAATTATAACAATTTTTAATAATTTTGAGCTACACAGGGCTTTTAGAAGTTAATGTATAGAAAAGAATGAAATTATACATGGAATATATGTGCAGAGGCTTTCAAACATACAAATGAATGTCAGTCCACATCTCAGGGGCCAGAGCCCTTTTTCCCTTTGGAAAAACTGGACTACTCATTAATGTGTTCAAGGCAAAAAATTATTCATTGAGTAAATTAAATTAAATCAATTTGAAATAGAATTAAAATGATGGAAAAGTGCTGAATATAGTTTTTGTAACAATTAGAGTTGCTCCACAAAAATAATGAAAAGCTCCATCTTAATCAAGTCATAGTCCTGTCAGCATCCCTCTTTGTCATCCTCTATTGTCATTTAAATAGCTAATCTTTTTCTTTTCCTTGCCACAGTTTCTACCTTTCATATCAGCTAGAGCTGGTTTGCCTCCAAGTTCCATGATAGTTAATTAAAAAGTTAGGAAAACCACCTGATTTTAGGCTTTCTGTGGCTGAAGGAAAGCAGATACACCCATCAGGAAAAGGCACAAATGAGTTATGCTATTTTTGTATAATTGTGGAAGATAGAGATCAAAACAGACTCTCAGGTCAAGAAGTTAAACTCTCTACTAGGGCAGACACATTTCCAACAGGAAGAGTTTTTATGTTTTAACTAATCCAGTTTTGAAGATCCCAAATAATGAGGATTTCATAGCATTGCCAATTTATTCTGATTATTCCTTTCATAAACTCTATCCATAAACTTTTCTCCTTTTTGCTATTTTTTTTTTGTTCTTGTTGCAAGTACTATAATGTTATTTATACTTTATAGTATTGTTATTATTTTAGCATGAAACAAGCTGTTTAAATTATAAACATTGTGTTGGGTGAAAATATGCTTTCAAATGAGATCACTGGAGATTCCTGAGACATCCATCAACATATGTCACACCTCATAGATTCTTTACCTTTGCCCTCCTTGACTGCCATTGATGTATTCAGAGAGAGCTTTGTCACAAGAGAAGAACCAATTGCATGAATGATTCAATTAATGTGGATCTCTCCAGGCTTCTGTAGGGAACTAATCTGTGCTGACCTGACATGGAAATGCATGGACAAAAATACAGCTACACACATGCTGACAACACATTGTCCAAATTACCTTAATCCACAAGCTGGTAGGTTGGTGTTCTCTTTTTAGATACCAGAGGGAGGGAAGGATGTTAGAAGAAGGGACTGAGCCTTTCCAATAATAAGAAAAAATGTTCTTTGATAATTTTTCCCAAAATTTCAAGAAGAAAAAAAATTTTTATCTGCTTTAGTTGAAATTTACTTAAAAATCATAAAATATAAACAATGCATTTCTTAAAATATCCATCATGCAGAAGATGTTTTGATGCTTTGCTGGCAGAGGATCAGGGCAAAAATGGGACAGGATTCTTACCAAGGGGCCAGTCTCTCAGTGGAGACAGAAAGGACAGAAAGGCTCTGCAGCCCCCACCAGAGAGTGAACAGAGACAGACAGTCCTTGCTCTTCTTATAACAAATACAGGAGTAAGTAGAGAGACAGAGAGCCTGGAGGTGAGATGAGTGCATGGTGAATAGAGACCCTGCCCAGACACACACACACCTATCCAGGCTGCCCCCATAGCTTGGCAACAGCTGCTGGAGGATTCACAACCACTTAGGGAAATATTGCTTTTTTTTTTCCTGTAAGCAACACCCATTTTTATTCCTTGGCACCTGCTTTGTTTATTTAAACTTGAGGTAGGGACTGTTCTTTGCACACAGCTTAGATGTACTGTGCTTGTGTACTGACTGAGGCAGGACTCCCTGGACATTGTTCTCACACAATTTAAAGGATAATAGTAAAACCAAGTAGATATTGCAACTGTCATATCCCCCAAATAAAAATCCAGCCCTTTCACAGCCCTTGCAGTTTGACAGAACCATTCAGCAAAAAGTCTTGAGAAGTGAATATTTTCAATGAAGTCTATGTGCCTTTAAATAGATGGTCCAGGTGTTTGAAAGTCACAGGATTGGGCCAAGTAGAACACTCTACTGATTGTAATTTATCCTTTTCTTAGCAAGAGGCCATAACAGATGTGTTAAAGTGCATTCATTATTGCAATGATTTTCAGCTGAGCACAGTCTTGCTTTTTGTAGCCAGGATTTTTCATTTTCAGACACTGAGCCTGTAATTTGCTGCTGATAAAAATAGCAAATTAATGCCTGTTTTCTTTGTACAAATGGTCAGGACAGCTGAAGACAACCCTATGGAATTCTTTTGCTTCTTTTCAGTATAAATTGCAATGAAAGTGCTAGAGGAGTTTGGGTCAGGCTCATTCTCAGTTATTTCCATCTTTCCTAGCACTGCACATTATCAGCTCTTTTCCCCTGGTTTTTTTTTCATTTTTTTCCTTCAAACTCTTGCTTCTCTTTTTTTTAATTTGTTCTCTGGCCATAAAACTTTCCTTCCTTTTCAGGGTATATCTTCCTGAGAACTTGGTCAGATAAAGTTTAAACATAGACAGTTCTCATCACAGTCACAGTGGTTATTGTTAGGAGTTTTATTGTCTCTCCTAAATATATCTGATTCTGAAAAATTCTACATGGGCTTGTGTGTTTTGTTCAAATGTATCCTTCTGATTTTTTCCCCCTAGAAATCTTTTATGCATCCAATTGATTTGTTATGCTTCAAAGATATGATTACAAACCCCTGAAAACTAACCAGTGAATATCAGTAATTTGAATCTGTGAAGTACATCAGTCAATACATTCACTCTGAAACCTGCACGACATGCTCATAACAATGCTTCATTTTTATCAGCTTCCTTCCAGATCAATATTTATAGTATCATTCAAACATTTATTATGATAGAACAGTAATGCTCAGGATCTAAATAAGAAGGGAAAAGAAAGCATTAAATGCAGGGCACGCTTTTAACAGCTTGCAGATCTCTGAGTTTTTATTCGTTTGCTGTGCTTAGAGCTCAAGCTGGAAGGCTCTGGTCCTCTCAGCACAAGCTGACAGAAGAGAATCAAGACAGCAAACTCTTTCCTGATAATTTCAATCTCCAGGCTGGGTTCCTCTGTGATGCTGGTGAGTAAGGAGAGGCTGCACAACCACCCAGCTCTCCCCCATCATGCCTGAATTACTGTGCTAAAACTAGACACCCCTTCCCCTCCAAGCCTGGTTATTCCCTGTTCCCTGAATTCTCACACATCTTAGGATCCCAAAGTTTAAGCATTAAACTATTCACCCTATTGATAGTCCTTCATAGCACAAAGATGAGGGGGAAAAGACAACAATAGGGAGCACAGCACCCTATAGGACAACCTCAAGCCTCCCTCATCTTTCCTCATAACCTCATCACTCCCTCACCCTGCCCTCAGCACAGCTCTGGTTTCAGTGTAAGGGAGGAAACTGAACTGCTCTGAATTTGTCTTTTCCCCCTGCTCCCCACTTTTCTATATGTGAAACTTGGGGCCTGGGAATTTTCAGTGGGAAGGATTGGACATTGGCAAAGTTGTGAGTATCCAAATGCAGGCTCTAACAAGAGGAAGTGCCAGGCAATGTTAATAGGCTGTGCTACCAGCCTGGCCTGTAACATATCTCTGTTTACTGAGAGGTGATGTATAATTTGATGAGTGATGCAGTTTGCTCACTAGCCAGAGCTGTCAGAACTTGGCTGTCTGTACAGTGGTGGAAAGAGAACCATTTTAACTTCTAAAAGTGACTGATAATGTGGTTTACACTTCCCACATTGTTAGCTCATGCACATTGGGATTTCTGGCTGGTAGGGAATAGATAACGCTTCTATTACTTTTTGGGCCTGGTTTTATGTCAGACTTTAATAGTTGGTTTGCTTTGGAGAGTGGTATTAGCAGCATCCTGGCATTCTTTGTGTGCCTGGCACTTTTCTGGTTTTATTCCTGGACACTACACCAAAGATATATACTGGCATGTACTCTTTACCTTTTACTGAGCCAAGTTAACCCATCAATGTATGTCCAAGAAAAGACATTGCAATATTCATAGCTGTTATTGCTAGGAAACCAAAGTAGATGCCAATGTTCAGAGAGTTTATAGTTATGAGGCAGTGGAAAGAATCCCTTTTATTTGACCTCTGATGTGCATACAATTGTAAACAAATAACTTCAACTGCTATGAACTCATGGATCCCATTTTAACAGCCTTCCATGGGGAAAGATTAAATGCTTTCAAATGAATTCCCCTATTTCAAGGGAGCTTAAAAAAAAAAAAGTGCTGGTCTTCAGACTAATTAGAAGAGTTTCAAAGCTGATATACCCTTCTCTCTAAATAGAGAAGAGGGATGAGATTTAACTCAGGAAACCTGTGTTCATTGCTTCTGCTAGCAGTCTGAACATAGAGGAGCTCAGAGAAAAGGCACAGTACAGCTGACACAGGTGTTCTTCTTGCTCTGTCCAAAATACATTTTCAATATGTCATCTTTCAAGACCATCTTTTTGCTGAAAAACTTAGAAGCAGATCGAGTTCTTTGCTTTAAAATAACTTCCAGGGCAAATATTTTCTAGATTTGTGGCATTAAATATAAATATTCCTGAAGGGTAACTGCAGGAAAGGGATGCAATTTTTTTTATACACAGCCCTGGCAAAGCACAGAAAGACAGGCACACAGACTGAGAGGGTCCTAAGGGATGCAGTCCCCACCTATCCCACATCATGTGACCCTTTGTAAACCTTAGGTTCTCTCTCTGTCTATAATCAAGAAGCTGTTTCACAATCTGTTTGCTGAGTTAGTCAGATACAATCTTCTGATCCCAAAATGCGTTCCCATGTGGCTTGTACCAGGAAGCTCCTTCCCCTTGAAAAGAGGTTTTCCCTCCTCATGCTGAACCCATAAATCATCTGCACAGCAGCCTCCACCATTCTTTGTGTCACTAACACAAACAATCCAAGTGTTTTGGTCTCCAGTTATGAAGTAGGTGCTGCTTTCCCCAGCCCTGTCCCTACAGCAGTCAGAAATCTTCTCTCCTTATGGTGAGCATACAATGCACAAGGGCTTTGCACAGCTCTGCTTGTGCTTCCCTCTCACTGTTGGAAACACTTCTGCCCTTACATATTTAGAGTGAATTTGACCACCCTACTGCTGCATTATGGTAATATTCTGCAGTCTTCTTTTTTGCCCCACAGTCATTTCCAAGTTATGAACTCCCAATGTGCAGCAGAATTACTATTCCCTTATGCATGACCTTGATTTCAAGCCCTAGAATGTAATTCTGAGGTCAGCCCAGTTTCTGCATGCCAGTTTGCTCCTTCTCTCCACTAGGAGTGCCTCCCAGCACCTTGGCACCAGTAAGTTGGTTTGATATTAGTTAATTTCCTAATAGTCCTGCCAAGCTCATTAATGAAAATAGTGAGCAGAATTAGTGCCAGACCTTATCCTTGAGGAACTCTGCTAATGAATCTTCTTCAGCCTTATATTTCCCCTTTAACCATCTCTGTTGTTCTCTCCCTGGAAGCCAGGTCCTACCATTTCCTTTTTTCCCCTGTGAATTCACATCATGTTTATTAATCTATATTTCCCACATGATGGTACAACCAATACCCTTCCCTGATTCAAGACAGACAAGATCTACAATATTATTTTAACTGAGAAAGTCATTGACTAGTCTGGTACTAGTCATTTTATTAAACTAGAGCTTCTATTTGACAAAATCAATATCCATTTTAATCCCCTTTTGCCTTGATATTTGCCTTTTAGATACTTTCAAAATCCATGTTGAAATTGTGATCCAGTATTCAGAGTAGATAAACCCAGGTCATTTTCCAATCTCTATCTCAAAATATCAACACTAAGGTGCTGCTGGTGGTCACCTGGTATGACCAGGCTTATGCCAGGTTTGTTTGTCTTACTTGCACACAGGCAGGAATGCAACATGTGAATTCCAGTTCACTGAGGTGAGATGGACAATACCTGTATCCTCTGTCTCTGCCTTCCCAAGAACCAGACTTTGCAAAACTATACTTCATTTGGAAAAACAGATTAGATTTTATGGTATTAATTTGGTAAGTTTTATTTATTTCTACTTTTCTGCAGCACAGCCAGACTTTGTACACAACACTTGCTCTTCTGACCATGCATCTTCCCAAGGCCAAGCAAAAGCAGTTATGTTTCACTGTTAGGAACCCCCCCTGCCTATAATTTAATTTCTGATCTTGGAAGGTCTGAGAGTATCACTCAGAATAATCAAGATAAATTTAGGATAGAGAGTTGTGAAATGGTGAATGTATGCAATGGTGTATTTGTTTTAAATGTTTGGTCTGTATGAAATTGTGTAAGGAGCTGGAAATGCCAGAAGCAGTTGACACAGATGAAAGACTGACAGGTTTCCTGCAGCTGTACTAATTGTGGGAAGAGGCCAAGTGATCTGGGGGTGTCTCAGTGCTGGAGATGGCAAAGCAGCCACGGGGCCAAGAGGGAACAATCAGCTGCTCCTCTCCCCACTCTCCCAACCCAGAGAGAAGCAGCAATGCACTTGGATAAATATCATTAGAGCTTCTCCACAGCCCTCTAGCACTGCTTCACCTCTTTATCTTCCCAATTTCTCTCCTGGTAGAAGAGGCAAGATCCTCTGCTCCAACCTAGAGTTGCAAGTTCAATTTTTCATATGCTGTCAGGAAGCCTTCAGCTATGCAGTTGTTCTGCTTCCAATTGCCATGTAAATGCAGTGCATCACATAGGAAGGATCCTGATAACTGATATGCATAGACATATGGGTAAAGAAAGAAAACTTCAATTTTTCATGTATAATTACACACACAGAGGTACATATATACATATATATGTATATACTATACATATATATTATATACATATATATAATATTTCTGTTAGTAAAAGGAATTACTCTAAATTTACTTCAATGCACTTTATTTAATCATCTCTTAATCTTCATAGACTAAATCCTAGTAAACACTAATTGGCAATGCCTGTCTTATCAGGAATAAAATAGTCCTATTGGGGAATAACCCTTCTTCAAGAAGTTTTTTATAGTCAGGCTAGTAAAAATGGGTTAAATGTAATTTTGTCTCATCCATAATAATCTGTTTATAGCTCTGATGGTTATTTCTGTTTTCCACAGGAGCAATCACTTGATAGATAGAATGGAACCGTAATCTTAATTTATCACATACATTTTTTTGGTAGCAGCCAGTGGACTGCAGTAAATATTCCAGTTGGAACAAAGGTGCAAATAATCAATACATCTGTTCCATTTACACCAATAATGGCATATAGTGGGATTTATGGGCCTCAGTACAAAGGAGGTGCACTGCTCTGCTGATTACTCTTCAATCGCTGACATGAATTTGAGTTTCACCTCTGTGTAAATATGACAAGAGACAAACCATTCATGGAAAATGATTGAATGTACAACCAACACCCTCTCAAAAAGAGTTTTCCCCTCTTTTTTTCTTTTTTTTTTTAATGAAATTCTCTTGGTTAAAAAAAGCCTTGTTTCCCTTCCATGGGAGGAGATTTCAATTAGCTGGCTGCCTACATTCCCACCCCAGATCAAAGACAGGCCTCATTTTAATTCAAACCCAGATGTATTGTTTGCTACTGTAAGGAATCATGGCTCGTGATGGCAAAATTTGCCTCAGCTGTCTAAAATTGCTCAGAACATTAAGGGCTCTATTATCTAAATGCTGATTTGATTATCAATACTTTAATCTGAGAAAAAGAAATACTGTCACTGCTTGGAAGCTGAGTAGGCTGACTGGAGAAAATTTACAATGAGGAGTGCCCTAAGAGCAGGGGTCTGCTGAAAGGGAATAGAATTAAGAGCTTGTTAATGAAAATACTTTCTATAAACTCTCTTTTGACATCAGGTGCTGCATTAAAACCCTATTAAGTCTCTAAAAATTAGGTCAGTAAGACTATAAGGCACAGTTTGGAGGAATGGAGAACTTGTTCTCCATCTTTTCATGTACTGTTTGTTTCAGGTGTCAGGTCCAGGAACACTTTCTTATTGCCACAGAAAGGTAAAATGCTGTAAGATGAACAGCCATTCAAGGATGACAGGCTGACAAGAAGCCACTGAGCATTTCATGTTTGCATATGCTTTTATTTTGCTAGCAGCTGACAAACAACACTAAATAACTGCTGGGACAAGGGTGAAAACGGCCAATAGATTTATTCTGTTTAAATCAATAAAATAATTTCTTATACATCAGGATGACATGATGCACATTGACAAGATGCTTGTGGTGCTCCTCCTTCATGTCTTCTAAGGATAATGCTCTACTCAGCATTTCTGAGCTGAATTTGCTTTTATTTTTTCTCCACGTTACCAAATTAAGACACTCATTATCATTAGCTGGATCTTAGTGCAAGGCTCAGTACTGATCCCTGGTGCAGAAAGATAAAGCTACACCAGGGTCTGTGTGGTGTCAATGACAAAGAGCAGGAGAACTGCAGACAGTGCTTTGTGTGAAGTGTGATGCCACATCCCAGTGGCAGAACCAAGTGGTGTGGGGCCCTGGTGAGCCAGGACTGGAAAAAAATGGAAAGAATAAATATAAAATCTTGTATTCACTTTCCATACCTTTGTTATCTCAGGTCTTCAAATAAGAACTACGAGCATCTTCTCTATTCTCCCTGCCCCACACAAGCAGCTCACAAGGTGGGTAGGAGGGAAATTGCTGAATAGCACAGCTGCAGGAAGATAAGTAAACAGGCAGATGTACTCCACAACAACTGTAGTCAACTCACACCTGTGCTGTCATCAGCAAAACCCCACCAGGTGACATGACATGGCTTGGTTATGGCTAGGGAACTCAGGAACCCTCAGTATAATCTAACCATCCTCAGTGTAATCTAACTAAGTAGGAGGCAGGTGCCCAAATGTTCCTTTCATCCAAGCTGTGGTATATCTAGGGGTGCAGTAGCAGAACTATGAGGATGTTTCACTGTAGTCCTGAGATTATAGGATTCAAAATCCAGGAAAAGGGGGAGGCTGATTGTCCAGTCTTCCTGTACCTCCTTTGTACTCAACAGAGACAAAGAATTATTTAGCTCATACTTCATCAGCTCACTATATGTACATTGTCACCAATGGTAGTCTCCCATTGTTTAAAAAAGCTGGAATAATTATATACAGTGGCATATACTCAGAACTGTGCAAAAGAAGACTAATTTAGATGGCACTCAAACTTTAGGGAATGTCAGATTTTTGTGTTCCCACAACTTTTTCTTCTGAATAAAACAGTCCTAGTGAAAGCATGTATCATCTCAAAATGAGCATTAAGTTAAAGCTGTATGGGCAACTGGATAATGTGTCTTCACTTAAGTTTGAAAGACCTTGATTTTGAAAAACATCTTTGAAGACTTGAGAGGGAGACCCTTTACCCCTGATGAATCTGGACCCTGCCACTGGCTCCATTCCAAGCAAGTATCCACACACAGAACACACACTCCCAACATGACACTTCACTGAAAACATGAAACACCCCAATTTAGAATTTACTCATTTAGATTTCTTTCTAAATCCATATCCTGTTTTATCTCTAAGACAATCCTGCTTGTATAGATGTTGCTACTCTGTGTCCCAAAAGCAAATAAGAATATTTGCATAAAATGTTTGAAAAACGTTTCCCCTATAGCTATGAAATGAAATAGAGCTGGTTCATCACTTTCCTGGTTCTTTACAGCAGCAATCAATACTGACCATCTGAGTACAACAATGGAAGAAAATAATCCCATGGCATTGGGAAGCCAGAGGCACAGCTTCAGCTCGATGCTCAGGCTCAATCTGCCATGCCTTTGCAGAGAGATTAGCCTGCTAATCACAGCTTTGAAAACCTGGCTTGCTTTTTGGATTAAACTCCCACTAGAGATGCAACAGGCACCAACCAGGCAACAACAAATTATTTTCTGTGAAGTTATGCACAGTTCAGCTGCAGGTTCAGTTTGCCCTGCCAGAGCACTTAGACCTCCTTGGAGAAGACCAGGGCCTGAGCCTGATGTGATCTGTGCTGCCTGTGGAGTTGTAAACCAAATTTCTCTGGAAAGGAACATCTGATGATTGCTATCTGCAGAGATACATGCTGGCCAGCCTGATTATTATGAATGTAGTGGGATTGAGGAAGAGCCTCCCAACCTTTGAATATATTTATTCCTGAGTGAAGCAGAATGTCTGACAAGAGCTCTCAGAAATGTAAAGGTTTATTGTCTCATAATGGAATAAAGGGATTAATTTAGAATAGGTCTGTAGCTACTTGTAAAATATTTCATTTTAATAATTTATACTAATGGAATATATGATCTAGTGGGGGGTCATATGGGTTTCTCCTGGGCAGTTGTTGACAAGGCAAATATGGCTGGGGAGACCTGGGCTGGACTGTCATTTGCTTGTTCCTAGTGGACTTTTAGGATGTTAAAAAGAGAGCAGCAGACAAAGCCTTTAATTCACACTCTCTTCATGTCACTGCAGAGTGCTCATCAGACAACAGCGCTGATCAGCTCAGCAGGTTCCTAAAACATTCACAAGGAGAAAAAACTTAAGCTTTTATCTCTGTAATAAGTAATGAAACCTAATTTCCTTTTCTAACAAGAAAAAAACTCTCCTTCTTGTGTGAGCCCAGAAGGGCTCAGTAACAGGAGCCATCACAGCTCCAAGAGGTGTGCAGAGATTTAGGGGTCACAGATGCTGCTGTGGGTCTGAGTCTCAGAGCTGTGGCTGAGGACAGAGCTAGATGTGATAGGCAAGAATTATGCAGGCAGCACAGAAAGAGGGTTGTATCTCTTCCCACACATGTGCTGTAAGTCTGCTATCTCCCTTTATCCATCTGAACTGTGTCTGTGATTGATATTTCTGACATGCAGCCCTGTCCAAAATCTGGGAAAGGACTTCAGGAGCTCAGCATTGCCCAGGGATTCTTAGCTGAGAGATTTGCAGAAATTTCTCAGTTCTGTTTCATTTGTCTCTTGTTTTATAAACCCATCTGCTCTCTGACAGTATCACACACAGCCCAGTGTCTCAGCAAGACATTTCCTTCAACCCTTCTCCAGGATGGTAAGGCCACCTAAGAAAAGGCATCACACAGGTATTTTTCAACTCTTTCTGTCAGTATCAATAAATCAGAATCAAGAGAAGTTGCTTTCTTTTCTTTTCTTATTAAAAAAAAAAAAAAAAAGTCACACAGAAATTCCTGATTGTATGGTTCTGTTTTATCTGACAGTGTAGGAAAAACATGGAACTATGTCCCACCTCTGCCTCATTTTTAAACATCAAAACTTGACCTCTGCTCTCTGCCTACTTCCCCAGCTTTGCTTTTGTCAAGCTGCAAACATTTTTCTTTCATAACAATTTACATATGTAATTACTACAAGTACTTCAGGAATTGTTTGCTAAAGGCTCCATGTAAATACTAATTATCAGTAATTAAAAATCCACAGCTATTAGGAAGATACTGATAGGGAGAAAATACTGCTTAGGAAGCAACTAACATTTGTCTAGGCAAAATTAAACATCAAATAACTTTCTACCTATGTAATTATGCAATATGACTCATCATCTGCTGCATAAATGGAAGTGCAAATGGGACAAAGGTGTCCCCACACACACATTCACACACATTTCCCACAGCCTTCTCACAAACTGTGCATCTTCAGCATTGCAAACCCACTCTGTGCTGGGAGCAGAGAACATTCAAAGGTCTCACAGTACAGTTGCAGAGATGTAACAGCTGTGTTAAATGTTTTCCACAGCATCCTAAAATCAGGTGCTTCCACAATAATGATATTCAAACTTAATTCTCCAGGTTGTAAAATGCACTGGAATTCTATCTTGTGTTAAGTAGGGGAAGTTAGCCTGTATAAAGACTACAAATAAAATGCAGGAACAATTGGCATCTGCTTATTTTTTTTACAAAAATGTTTTTCAACGTCCTTGATTTTATTTCATTTTTTAACTGCTAATTAATATGTTTTCTCTTTAACCATGGTTCAGCATGCAGGTACTTGAAGTGGAATTTTGGCCTGTCTACAGATGTCAAAGGGCATTTTGTCATTGTTGTAAGTGAAATTATATTTTCATTTTAGTGATTTATTACAGATTTCAGCAGGCTTTGAATCAGCCTTAGTCCATCTAAAATTAATCAACTTTCTGAGCCTGGTGGGAAAAATAAGCAGGTGATCTATGTGGGTTAACATCAATCCCAAAGTTTGCTCACTGCTGCACCTACTCCTGATGGAGGGGGAAAAAACCATTAAGCAAGCAGGCAGGGAAAGGGGCAGCATTTTACAAGGGGTGCAAAGCAGATTTCTGCTCTCTGAGCTTTCTGCTCCATCTCACCGAAACCTATCTCTGTAATGGGGCAGTGGGAATGTGCCTGATGGTGCCCACCTCAGATGAGGAGATGGGGCAGCTTAGAGAAAGCCTCTCATCCCATAATAAACTCAGCCTGGTGCTCTCAGAGCCTGCAGCCACACTGCCAAAGGCAGGGAAAAGCCACATACAGCTGGACTGAGCTGCCTCCAGAACTCATTTTCAAGTATATTTCTAGTCACTTCTGTAGAGTTTATTTTTCCCTTTGTGGCTCTGCCGTTTTAGGCTCAGATTCAATTCAGGGAAACACTTCCATTATCTCTGGATCAGGCCCTCAGTTTGTATTGTGGCTGAGGCTTTGAAAATTGTTGCTATCAAAACTATTAGCAGACTTGCCTGTGCTATTTTGAGCTGGAGTGAAACGGGCTTGATGGGACATTGAGCCATTTACAAACCACAAGTCAGGCAAGAATAACAGGACTTTGACTGTCAGGTTTTAACTTTCAGCTTTCAAAAGCATTTCTCAGCCATGCTGATCCCTCTGGGTGAGCTGCCAGCCCCAAACTCCCCTGAGCCTGGGGCCAAGCTGGGGCAGAAAAGGGCTGATGTTTGTGCCAGGTCTTGGCTTGGTTTGCTCCTGTTGAGAGGACAGCACCAGCTTGGTGCTTTTTCCTTTCAGGGATGTGAGGCTCACACCACAGCAGCTCAGGGAGCAGCTCCAGTAAAACTCTATCTGCCACCAACTGGTGGAGAGAGACAGAAAAAAAGTGGCCAACCCTGTGTCTGCAGAAATATAAAGCATGGGAACTCCCTGACATGAGGAAAAGCTCAGCTGTCATGCAGCTCCCCAAAATAGTGTTCTAGCATCTAAGTAGCAGTGGCTTCCTAAAGTCTGCCATTAGCTAATGCTTTTGATCAATATTTTGTTAATTTATATAATTTCCTTAGTCATGGCTTTTTTATTCTTCCCCCTCATGCTTTCACTTCCCTTTTTTTCTTCTCTTTTGCTTCAACAAAGCATGAAATCATTGCTTGTCAAAAGATAATCTGCCTGCTGCTATTTCTGTTGGTAACTAATAATATTTTCTTCAGTCTTCTAGATTTCTGGGGAGCCATGTAACTGGATTTGAGATCAATCAACCCCACTTGCAGGTTACAATCAGGTACACGCCAATGAGACCCACTTGGTCTTTTTTTTTTTGTTTTGTTTTGTTTTGTTTCCTGAAAAGGGTAAATGCAGCTTCCCAGACAGACAGAGAGTCCCTCTCCTCCCCCAGCCCCATCTGGTCTGCTATGGATGGAGAACTGGACAAAAAGATATATACCTGGTGAACAAGGAACAGTTTAAAATTTTAGTCACCCACCCTCTTCTCATTCACCATCTTACACCCAAAATGAATGTGGAGATTCAGATGACAAAGAAGGAAGGGAACACAAAAGGCAGTATGCTGTCTGGGGTAGAGGGTTTATCTGCAGGGACCAGAAGGAAATGCCATCCTCTCCTTGTTCTCTATCTTACACCTGCTAAATGCAACATAGAGAACCTGAATCCAAGGCTCTCTCCTGTCTGAGGGAATCAGAACCTGCAGCATTCAGACACAGCTGGGACACCAGCAGGAGAAGAATTAGAACTTGGAAGGAAGAGCAGTATTTAATCAGCCCTGCTGAAGTAATTTGTGTGTAATTTGAAGTAATTTCATGAAACATAAAAACCCCATTCATTACATATGTAAACAATGTATAACTGTGTGTTAGCTGTTAGCACAAGCACAAAAATTGAGAAGATCTGGAATCCTGCTTCAGTGTACATAATCCCATGGATAGTTATGATTGACTAAAGGGGAAAAAAAAGAAGTACCACAGTTCCAAGAACAAGAGTGAGATAAAAGTGCTTGTCATTCTCTGGTGAGTGGTGTGTCATTGTAATGGCTTCTGAAAAAATCACTTCTGAGCTCTGCATGACAGTGTATCACTCAGGGCAGCAGAAGGGTGGACTATACAGAAAGAAAGGGGAAAAAACCCAAAGGTAGCAAGCTTTATAGCTAGAAAGTTTTATAGTGGTATCCATCACATGCACTGTGGGAACTGTAATTGTGTCTGATGAAAAGTTACCACCAAAGCATCCCTTGGAAAATGGCCAAGTGCAGAGTGGACTGAGTGCTTGTCAGCAGGCCAGGGTGGGATTCTCTCCTCCAGGACCAAATGTGGGGGGGCTACCTGCACTTGGTAGGGCAGAACATGGCCCAGGTGTCTTCCCTCCCACCCACCTTCCTTCCTTCATCTGATCCTTTCACTCAGACATATTCACAACCCTCCCCCAACTCACCTCTGTTTAATTTTTCTTTGCTCTAATGTGGAAAGAAAACAGGTCTCAAAACCTCAAGAACTGCTTGTTGTCCTCTGATCAGCTTGGGCTGAGATGCCAAAGTGTATCACTTGCAGCAGTGGGAAGATCAAAAAGGCACCCCAAAATGTGGGCTATTTATTCCTGGCCTGTCATTTAGCTCTCTAAGAATTGCTAAAACTAAATTGGAAACACAACAAAAACAGGTTTTCAGGCATTGTTGTTTTTATTTCCAGCTTATTTCTGGACTTCAGAAACATGAGTTCAGCTTTTCCAGTATCTTCAGATCATCTGCATCTGGGTCTGCCAGAGACCAGCAAATCCCAGTAAGCAAGAGACCAGAATTAATGAGGTTAAAACTATTTTCAGTCTGATTTTATATTCAACTCAGGATCAGCTTCCTTTGTTTTGGCAAGAAGCAGTGTGTGTGTGCCTGTGTGTGTTTGTGTACGTTTATGTGTGTTTACCTTGTGGTGGTTTCACTGGTGGTGGGGATTGCAAATGCACTTGTTCATTCCTCATGGTTTCACTGTACAAGTCAAATATAATTGATTTAGAAGGAAAGAGGCTTGCCAAGAACAGTAGTAATGGCTTAGTGCTAAGTAAATTTAATGGAATATGCTTTGGCCAACAGCTGCATCTTTGAGGAGGAGGGATTCACCTTCTCCCAGAAATAACCATGAGAAGTTAATAAGTGGCTGAGAAGCTAGTTTATGCACACAGAGGCTCAAAGGCCTGCAGTGCTAGCTAATAGAATCCAACAGCTATCAAAAATCATGGCCAGCTGAACTGGTGAGTCCCAGGAGGGTGAAGTAAAAAGGGGGGAGAGAAAAATTTCTAAGAGTGGTTTTCTGTGTAGTTTGGATATATACCTTTTTTTTTATTATTATTCTGGGAAATATAAAATGAAATGAAAGTGGCAGGGACTGCCAGTTTTAGGTATTAAAATATTTAAAGAAAGAGTCATTAATATATTAGTCCAGAAAATATTATTTCATCTAACAGAGATTAATACATTTCACAGATTCTAAGGCCAGAAAAGGCTATTAGGATCACCCAGATTAGGTTTAATATGATTCAGGTTCAGTAATAGATGCAGAGACCTGCTCTGCCAGGCAGACAGCAAAGAGTAAGGTCATTCCCAAAGTCCCTAAGAAAAAGCAGAGACAGTCACAGCTCTGCCAACAAATTCTCCAACAGAAGTGAGCAGTTTGCTGGCAGACAAGGTGTTGTTTAATGACCAGGGAGGTCAGCTCTGCTGTCCTGACCCAGTGTGACAAAGACCATGGGGGTCACCTTCCCTGGCAGGCAGCAGTGTGCTTTGCCATGGACACACAACACCTTGGTCCAGCACTCCTCTGGCAGTGAGTTCTGTTCTCCTTTCTCCCCTGGCAGTGGGTTCTGCTCTCCTTTATCCCCTGGCAGTGGGTTCTGCTCTCCTTTCTCCCCTGGCAGTGGGTTCTGCTCTCCCCTGTCCCCACCTGGCTCCAGGCAGGATTTTGGATGAGTTCTGCAGAGCAGAGCCCACAGAGTCCCTGTCCATCAGCCCCCTGTCCCTCTCAGCCCACCCAGCTCTTCTTGCCCTGACCTCTCCAAGAGTCAGGAAAGATGCCCTCATTATTAAGTTTAAAGAAGTTAATATAGAACCCAAAAATAATCACTTTTATTTTCACCACAAAAGATGTTTCAGCATTTTTTTCTGCCCATAAAATCACTGCATTTACTGTAAAGCCTCCTCTTCTTCCAAGGGTGACAAAAGGTTTCTTTGAAAACCTTTTGTTCCATGTTGGCACACCAGGCTGCAAAACCTGGGCTGGCCCCGAGCTGCAGGTACTGCTGGAGGTTTTTCCTCCTTTTGCCTAGGGGCAACAGAGAAAGAGAAAAGGAGACAGTGAGGCCACTTCTGAGCCTTATATGTTTTCATCTCACCCTTATAAGAGAGCTCAGGTGACTTTGCTCTCCAGCTTAATTTGTATTCTTGTAGTCAATCCTACAGAGGATCTAAAAACCAATCATTCCTATTGATTGCATTATGAATTTGCCATGTGGAACAAAAGCCAGAAGAAAAGATTGCCTTGTAGCTATAAGCACTAAAAAACCCCCCAAACTTCAAAATCCACCAGCAAAAGAACCCAACAGTAAAAAAAGGAACCCAGAACTCTTATTTGTATTAGATAAGCATCTTGGCATATTAAAACCACCCTTGAGCACCTCCAACTGAAAATTAAAAGAAAACCTAGGTTTTGTCACTAAAGCTAAATATGTTATTATTAGTTGTGGGCATTGTTGGTGTTATAATATATCTCATTTCAAATCATAACAGATAAGTGATCTCTAAATTTTTGGTTCAAATTAGATAATACTCCATCATGCTTTCCTTTGCAACACAAATCCACATAACTAGCACAACATAAATACAACCACTGGCTGGTAGAAAAGCTTCAAATACTATTTTAAATCCTGCAAGTATAGCTGGTGCTCAAATTGACAGCTCAATCCTCTGTCATTTCCCACCACCAATCTCATTATGGAAGTAAACGGCTCTATCTTATTTTATCCTGTTCCATACAGGATGCACTTAAAAGGACTTAAAGAATCCAGTAAATGGAAATATATGGTACAATGAACAGTTAAAAATGTCAATTGAATTAATCGTTGTGTGATATCTTTTCAGCATACAATGTGAACACAGATGCTGCCTTTTATAGAGGTTTATGCATACGAGGAACATGAAGTGGAACAAATGAGATTTGAATTTTATTATTCTTTTATGGCATTGCATTGTAGATAGGTTTTTTTCTTAATTAGCTCCTATCTCAACACCTTTGGCAACTCTAAATAATTCAGAGAGTCTTGTCTTTTGTTGTTTTTGCTATTGTGGTTGTTTCTTCCACAAAGTAGTCTTTGGACATGGCAGGAAGCTTATCTATCACCTAGTTTAAAAATGATCCCCCAGTTACACAAACAGCACACAAGGAGTGTACTGTGGTCTCCTCAGAGTCCTAAACCCAAATCAGCTCCCAGATGCACAGAGGCAAATCTATCCCAAGCCCTAAGAGTGGCCAGGGTTGGTAAAACTTTGCTCCCCTTTTCCTGAGGTTTCCACTAAGAAGAAAAGTCAGTAGGAGGTCAGTCTGATGGAGAGGGGCTCAGGGAGCTGGATCCCCACCAGGACAGGAGGACCTGGTGCCACTGCACAGCTCCATCAGGCTGCTGCTGCCTCCTGGGCTGGTGTCACACCTTGAGCAGCAAAACCCAAGCTGGATATGAAACAGGCGTGGAACCCATCCTTCCCAGGGCTTCAAAGCAACAGGCTGTATTTTGTGTCAAAATAAATAAACAAATGCATGTAGACAGAAGCTGGTGTTTATGCTACATTGCGTGGTGCAGGGAGGGGGAATAGTCCCTTAAGCTCCTTTCTAGACAGCACATCCCCACACAACTTCTTTGTTGGAAAACTTCAGGGACACAGTGTCTTACAAGGATTCCCTGGGGCTCCCAGCCTCTCCCTCACTTCTCAATGTGTGGGCAGGATACAGCTGTTCAGCTCCACTGCGTGGTCTTCTCATCCAAACTGCTCACATAATGCAAAAATTACACCCCTCAAGGCACTATGGAAATTCACATCCTAACACAGTTTCAAATGCCTATTTACTTCACAGCCTAGTGCAAATATTACTTCTGCTTCAGTATCCACTGTTTCAAATGATACCTCAGTGTCTCAGATTAAGTATGTGGGATTTCCTTTGTACCTAAAAAGGACAAGGAGCTTCTTATTCTTCTCAGAACAAAATTTTTATTTTTACTTTTATTAATTACAGTGATGCCCACTTCTCCACCCACCACCACCACTTCCCCCCCTCCCCCCTCCAGTTCTAGGTTCTTTCATGGCAAATTCAAACATCAGGAAATTTCTGAATTACATAAATAGTCATTCTGGGGGTGTAGCCCAGCTCAACAGAAAGTAGTATTTTTATGTTAAATATTTTACTATAGCCTGTTCACCTCTCCCAGCTGCTGCAGGAGAGGAAAAAAAAATTAAAAAAAAATAAATAAATAAAAAAAGAAAAGAGGTCTCTGCTGCTGTACATAATATAACCAAAACCTCGTATTAAATGTTTAAACATGGTTCTAACTCAAACTCTCAGCTACTACATTACTTTAGAAAAGTAGCCCATGTTTTCAGTATCCTTTTGAAGCCTGGGAAGCAAGCACAGAAGGAGGAGCTCAGCTCAGGCAGCCTGGGGAAGCTCTGTCAGCATCAGCCCTGACTGGGCTCCTCGTGCAGCCTCGGCTCAGTCACATCCCCAGACAAAGAGGCTCACCCATGCTCCCAGGTAATGCAGGTCCTGAACACACCACACACTATGCTGAGGAGGGTTTGGGGTAAAAAAAAAAAATGTTGTTCATACATATCCTTTAGCTCAGTTGTGGAAGAAGTTTAGTAAAAAATGTGATTGGAAACCCAGGCTGCATGAAATGGTCAGCAGAGAATCCTGGCAAGGGCACCTGTGCTAAACCCTGGATTTAATTCAGTGCATCAGAATAACAAAAGAAAGAGGATAAAAGATTGATATTTTGGCAGCATCTGCCTCTTCAGAAACAGCATGTGCTGCCAAAATAGTAGGCTCTCTGATCTGTTTTCCCCTGTTTTTGTGATGGAGAGGGATGTTTAAACTCTAAAATTGCAATTGATCTAATGAGCCAAGGCTTCTTCCTGATAATTGATGATTTTCTTGATCTTTCTTTTCGACACTCCCTCTCCCCAGATGTCCAATCTTCCTTCAAATCTCTCTGTAGCCCCTAAGTTTAATTAGATCTTGCAGGTTCTTTTCCTGTGGTGTGCTCACCACTGCAGGTTTTGTTTCCACGCCGAGTTTGCCTTTCCTTCAGGCTCCAGCAGTAGTTCAAAGATGCTCTGCTGCTCTTTGCCATGAGCTGCTCACCTGAGCTACCCTTTTATAACAGCTGTAGCTGCTGCCCCCGTGCTCCCTGCACAGCTGCTGCTCACCTCAGCACTCATCCAGGGGTACTGAAGGCAAAGAGACAGCATCACACAGTAACTCTGGGTTAAAACTGAGGTAGGAACCTGGGCTTCATGATAAAATGCCCAGAGAAATCAGATTAACAGGAAAACATTAGCCAGGTCAGCTGAGGTGTATACAAGGCATGACACTTCTCACAGGTAGAAAGACTTTGCCCAAAGCTGAGGTTTGGATGTCTCTATGACTTAAATCCTTTAATCCTCCTCCTGTTTAATCATCCAAGTCAGGAATTTAGGGGTACAGAAGCAGAATGGATATTCAGCAATATTGCCTGTCCTGTGATTAAACCATGGCAGGGGATAATAAACCAGAGGAAACCCAAGCCCAGCACCTGGGGCTAGGGCAAGCAGAGGGGGAGCTGACTTCCAACTCCTGCTCCCTAGATTTTCTAGAGATTAGGACCAAGGCAGAAGTCTTATCTCTCCCTTATGACAGCCTTACTTGCCCAGAGTTGTACTTTCCTTTGCTTGCTCTTTAAGGAGCCCTGTTACTGTTCTCTACCCTCCTGCAAATTTTCCTACCATCAGCATATCATGAAAAGCTGGTTTTGAATTGTCAGCTCTCTGCAAGAGTGGTAGGTGTGTTTTGAGAATGCTTAGTTGAACTAAGGCCTGCAGGGTAGGGGATTTTGGAACTGAGGATGCTGTGTTTTCATAACTCCTGCCAAGCACAGGTAGGAGGTAGACACCATCCTCTTGGCCAAGGTGCCAGTACTTATATTTACTCTGGAGCACAGCAGAAATAACCTACAGAAGACTTTGCAGAACATTTACACTTTTTTTGAGGGTATCTTGGGTTCTCACCTGTTTAATTAGGGATCTGCTGGTTCATTGGGTTTGATTGAGGATGACAAAAATCTTCTTCCAGACCATACAGAATATCAGACATGGTACACACCTGTGAGGAGGGAGGAAGGGAGGCTGCAGGCAGAAGTCTCCTTGGGAATACTGAATAAAAGGTGGCACACTGAGGAGAACAGTGCTTAAAGCAAACCAAGTCAGACTTTAGACACAAAACTCCCCTGCCCTACAAGTCATCAGTCATTTCCTAATATCATAAGATAGGGTTTGACACAAACTCCCTGCTCCACACCCCAGCAAGGAGAGTAGTTTTTCTGCTGGCTGAGAGCTGCCTTGGCAGTGCTGGCAGCTTCCCTTTTGGCTTCCTTTCCCTGGTGTACCCTGCCCTGGGGTTTTTGGCAGCACAAGTGGTGACTGCAAAGCAAACAGAGGGAATGAACTTTTAAAAGGTGGGCACACAGTAGCATCTGACTATGTAAGAGAATTTATCTAAAGAGAGAGCTTTCAGTAGCAAAGGATACATCAGCAGGTTCAGGGTACATACAGTGAGGAGAGAAAAGCAACCTGTTCTGTAGTTATCAGCTGCCATGCTGGTAACTGGCTTTGGCAGAGTGCAGACTAAGTCAGGAGTCCAGGGAAGAGAAGAGGCAGATTTCTTTCTGCAGTGTTTAGCTTCTGCATTCACAGACTGTCTCTAAAGACACAAAGAGAAGAGAGAGATTATGGCTGTGATAATCTGTATAGCAATTCAAGGCTTAGGGAAGCTGGATTCCAGCTCACTTGGGAGAGGGCAGGCAGCTCCAGAGGGTGTGTGAGAGCAAACACTGCGCCAGGTTTTACTGGAAGCACACAGGGCATGGAGAGGCAATGAACTGAACAGCAGTGACACCTGCTTTGGAGGTGATAGCACTGGAGTATCACAGTGGCAGACTTTTAGCAGTGCTCTGGGCACACCCAGCTTTTCTAAATCCATTCAGCATAGCTCCTCACACAATTGCTACAGCCACATTTTTGAGCCAATGCTATGTCAGGAACACTCTCTATATGGAGCTCTCTTGAAAATTGGCTCCTATTTTTTGGCAGTAATGGAAAGCTGAGCTGTTAGGAAAATGGGAGCTCTAAATGCTTGGATGATATTTCTCAGCTTTGCTCACAAAAAGAAGAACCTGTAAGCCACAAAGGCAGTGTCATCAGCCATCTCTTAAGGATATCATCATCAGACAGACTATTTGCTCTTCTCTATTGTGCTGATGAGAACTATAAGACAAAGTTAGCAGCAGCAGAGTGACAGACCATGACATCATTCAGGTGTAATACATCCCCTGCTTAATGCACAGCTATTATGTTAACAGAAACAGCACTGATGTGCATGTAGGTAGCAGTAGGTGCAGTGCATGACTGTTCCTTTAAATGAAAGGATCACCAGGCAGTTATCTACATCAGATTTTATTATGTGACATAGGATGAACAATTACATACTGTGCAATAAGCTAAGTGAGGTTTTAATTGCTGCTGCATTTATGGATGGTTTATCCTGACCTTTCATAGCCTTAGAAACCAATAACTGAAGCAAAACAAAGTTTGCCAGCTCCTCTCAGAAATGAGTCATGTGAGCATAATCAAATCCCAGGCATTACTAAAGCCTGGATTCCTGAGCTGATGAGGAACTGAGAGACTTTCCTTGTCAGATGGGGTTGAACAAGCCATACCTTTTCTTTCTGATTTAATTTGAGCAAAGGATATAGAGTTTATGGTTAAGGCCAAATCATCACCTGAAGTAAATTACACCGAATTTGGAGCTTTCATTTTCTGCATACTTCTTTTTATAAAACAATAGTATGATCTTTAATGAAGCATATTTATTCTAAGAGACATGATGCAGCTAAGAATACAGAAATTATGCTAGATAAATGTCATACTGAAAAGGGAGAGCCCTGTCTTAGAGGGATACTAATTCTATGGAAAGATTCTCTTATGTAAAAAGATTTGTTGAAATCCACATGTACCTCAGTAGCAGAGCTGTGAACAAACCTGCAGTGTCACCTTTTCTCTCTCCTTATTATACCACCACAGCTTTCAGGAGAGGCAAATGGGATGACAAGGAATGAGAAATGGTATTTAACACACTTTTCACTTATCTTTTTTTTTTCTGAAGTCCCACAGCTCTCATTAGGACTCTAATCCAGAATTTTCTCCCTTCCAGAAAACTTGAAATAAGAGTTATCTCCCCTCCATGAGTTTTTTGCATGCTACTGATTGATTGACTTCCATGCTTCTGGCAATTGAGTGATGTCTTTCAACCTTGATGCATTCAGGAGGCAACCATTTGAAGTAAAAGACTTGAAGAATCACTACCATGAAGCCAACTTTAATGATAAGCCCTTTTCACTGTAGCCCTGTTTGTACACACAGGAATGCAAAGCTGCTCAATTTCACTTTATTTCAGGCACAAAGGGACTAACATACTGTGACTAACATACTGTGACTCTGTTTTTTTTTTTTTTTTTTTTTCTGAAAGGGAAGGCAAACTTGCAAAGTCTGCCTGCAGCAAACCTTGTCTACCTGTGGTCTGCTTCAGAAGAGTTGCTTTTCAAGGCCTCTCACAGGCTGCCTCAATCCAGACTTGGTGACAGAACTGCCTACAGCAATATTTAGCCATTTTATTTGCCACCCTCAGCTGCAAATGCAAAGCAGCAGACACACCTCAGATAAAACTCACCGCAAACATTCAGAGAAGGCAATCACTCTGATCTGACCCACAAAAGAGGGAGAAACTGCACATATCCCATGAGTTTGAGGCATCCAGGCATTGCTCCTCACAGCTGCACAGCTGCCCTTCACACATGAAAGAAACAGGTCCGGCTACCAAACATCTCTTCCAGCTCTTCCTTCTGTACAGCTCTGCTCAGGTTTCTCCAAACCACAGCTCTGCACAGCACTGCAGCTGCCTGCCCCAGATCCTCAGCAGCTGTAACCCAACCTGGCTCCATGGATTTCAAATGCCTTTTCCACCCACTGGAAAACCCATCGGCAAGTTGAAAGTACTTCCCTCTCCTCCCTCCCCGCCTACCACACAAACATACACAGACACATCCACATACATGGTGAATGGAATGAGTCCAAAATGTTTTTCTCAACTCTGGTAGCAATTTTTTTTTATATTTTATTTTTTTTTTTTTACCCAAACTAGCTTGGAAGGAAAACTTTGAAAGCTTTCCAAAGCAAATGTTCCTGGGGCAAGAGGGATGAGTGTAAATAGCTAGATCTTAGTTCTGCAAGAACTTCTAACATGAAGACCTGAGGCAAACATCCATTTCTCCTTTTCTTTCCCTCCTGCAACAAATCTGTATTGTAAACACCAGTGCATCCTTCTGTCAGACACTCCTCATTGCTGCCAGCTCACTGAGGATGTGGCAGCTTCTGCCAGGGAAGTAGAAATATGCTGGTCTTGCATTGTTGATAGTGACTCTGTCACAGTGAGTTGGGGAAAGATACTCATTTTCCTTAACTCATGTGATTCTCTGAGGAATAGCTGGGACAGGCAAAAGAAGCATCTCCCACCTGGGTATATGTGTGTGAAAACTGCTGGGAAAACCAGAGAGAGATGTTGCTATCTTGGAGTAATTAGGATAAAAACATAAAAGTAGAGAGATTAAGAAAGTGAAATCTTTGGCCCCGTTTTGTCCTTTGTTGAATTTTTTAGCTCTTTTAAAACAAAAGAGCTTCTACTTTTTAGAACTGTGCAAGGATAGCCTTCTCAGATGAGAAAACATCATTAAAGTGGGAATGGCTGCGTTCTAGAAAAGGGGTCAAAAGTTAACAAATCCTTCTGTTTCGATTTGCTAGACAGAAGGTAATCACCAGTGTGGGATTTGATGAAGGCAGGTTGGCTAGCCCTACCTTTGCTCTGGAAATAGTGCAGCTTTCCTCCAGAGGAATTGCTTTTGGGCTCAGTGAGGTGAACATGCAACAGAGGGTTCAGGGTGAGATCTTGAACTTTGGTCACTCCATTATCTACTGCAAATTCAGAGCAGTGAATTCTGAGTAAGTAGTGAGTTCTGTGTGACTCCCTAATCACCACCCAGGGCACAAATAGGGCCATTTTCTGAGTTTGTATGGCTCTGAGGCCAGGATGATGCCATGTTGACACATGTAAAATATTCAACAGATGGAGTCTCTCAGTGCTTTTGCAATACAAACCACCATAAGACTATTAATGAGGCACTATCTTTTAAATTAATCTCTGCAGCATAAAGTTGGTGGTGATGGGCTATTAATACATCTCAGATAACCATATTATCTGAGCATCTTCTGGGCAAATCAAACTCATGCAAAGTTTTTAGCTGATTTCATCATCCCCTTGTGCCTTTTCTTTCTGCAACACTAACACTTCTTGGCATATGTGTTGCTTTTCTTGCAAAAATTTTGTTACAGTCAATTTTTAAAATTTTCTTTTTCCATTGGATTTCAAAGATGAAAGTCTGATGGGGGAAGAAAAGCTCACTTGACTAGATACAGTTGTGGCTAGGTACTAATAATCCCCAAAGACACTTAGCTGACTCTTAAATTCATAGATAGGATTTTGATGATGTTTACTTTTTAATTTCTAGATTTATAATACTCTTGACACAATGAATAAATACAACAATACTTGTGGAAGATGGTGTCCTGTTGGAAGCTCTGGCCATCTACTTTATCTGTGTCTGATTCCTTTCCTTTGCAAGAAACCCTGGGATTTCCAGATTCACCAAGTTGTCATCTTCCTTTTAGGCATAAAACAAATTTGTAACATACCATAGGCTGACTTTATTAGATTAATTAAAGAAACCTATTAATTTCCAAGTGAATGAAAAATATTTTTAATCATTGCCTTTGAACCACTTAGCACATTAACTTGTCCCTCTGAAATCATTTACTTAAGTGTGCCCTCAGTTTGCTTAATCCATAACTGGTCAATAGTATATTAATATTACAGTCTCATTTTGGATCTAAGCATGTCTGAGCCTATTAAACTGTCACCCTGGATTTACTTGCAGGGAAAAATTATCTGTATTCAGAGATAGAGGGAGAAAAGTATTAAAGTGAATCGAGCACTAATGAAATTAATCATAATCATCGTAAGTACTTTCAACTGCTGTCACCCAGTGGGAGATGCTGCTGCAGGAAAATTCTTACAGCTCTATTGTTTTTATGGCTGGGCTCTGAGCTCTCTCAGCTTTTGTTTGTTCCAAAGAGATTGATAACACTCTGATGATCATTTGGAATTATTCTTTTTTTTTTTTTTTTTTTTTTAACTAAGAATCAAACTTAAAGACAACCTTGAAATACAAGCCACTACATGGAAATCTTGTTCTAGCAAACTAGTTTAATATAGGTCAGATCTACCATAGTTAGTGTTATAATTCATTCAAACTGTGAGACTCCATCTCTTGCTGTTTGCTTTTACTGCACTGCTTGTGAACCTAATGTCTGTGAACCTAATGTCTATAATTTACAGGTCCAAGACAATAGGAAAGAGAAAATTAGGAGAAAAATTATCTATGTCCCTGCAGTGCAAGATACATAGATATGAGGATAGATGTAGGTATTCAGATATAACTGTGTAAATCAGAATAGGCACATGGTGCATTAAAGCAAATAAAACTATGCAGTTTTATATCAGTGATGTAAGATCATCCCTTGCAGCACCCCTCTTACTTCATGCAAATATTTTATAATCCTTTAATAATAAAATGCCTTTTTTTCCCCTTCCAATTGCTGTAGTGACAAGACTCTAATCTGTATCTTGTTTAATACTATGAAACTTTTGAAGGGCTCCCCCACGTATCCTCTTTGAATTCTTTAGCTGTCTACAAACTCCAGTGTTGTATGGATTAAACCTCTGATGAAGAGGAACATGACAATGGGAAAGACAAAAAATAGCAGCAGATCAAAAGAAGTTATCTCTAAAAACAAATTCAGCGCTATCCACAACTAAGTAACATTTGACATTTAAAAAATATTTGATCAGTGTTTTGGCTTACAGAACTGCTTTAGGGGCACTGTGATGTGTAAATTAAATTCAAATGAAGGTTAAATATAGTTCTCTGAGAAAGACTGCACAGTTTAAATTACCTAATTATTTGGACAAAATCTGTTCTCCTGTAATTAAATGTATACAAAAGAATGTGTCTTTTTACTGAGTACATTTGGAGAGGAGATGTTTATCAGCAAATGGTAACTTCCTCTTGAAGATTGTAAAGATACTGTCATCACTCAGAGCTGTGTAGGGAGGAAAGTTAGTTCATGCATTTGTCAGAGCTCAGCTGAGGACAAATGAAGTGAGACAGAGCATTCCTGTATTCTGCTGTATGCAGCCTCCAAGTCCTGATCCTGCAAAGCCTTTTAATATAAGCCTTGCTTTAACTTTTTGTCTAGAGTTCCTGCCTGTGCAAGAAGGGATACAGCCAGCCACTGTACCCAGGCAGTGCTCTGGCCATGGAATTGATAATTCATCAAATCCATGTCTGCTGTGGTGCCCAGGACTGGATTTCTGCCTTACATCCAGCTCGGACCCTCTAACTCTGCAAGTGTTCCCAGGCTATGGAAGAATGACTGCTGGAGTGAGTTACAGCCCATGTGAGTAAAGGGGTGAGAGTCTGGATCACTGAGGTTTGTTTAGTCTATTTTTAAATGTGTTGAGTGAGGGGATTTTACCATCTTTCTGTGGGAGACTCCTCCTGAGCCTAGCAGATGTCAACAGCAGGATATCTTCTGCATGATACTGGGTATGAACTTTCTCTTCACCTTGTTCATCCCCCCACACACCTTTTTTTTTTTTTTCCTTCTAATTTGTGTACACCCATCAATATTTACACTCTGTAATATTTCTGTTTCTTTCTCCAGAGCCACTGCTCAGTCCCACAAACTCTAGCTCTTTCATTCTATTTTTGGTGTCAGTCCATCTGCCTCCTTTCTGCTTTGCACTCTTCTCACCCTTTTCTTCCTCCCCCGAGTTTGCCAATTCTGTTCAAATCTGTTGTGTGTGGCTGACAGACAGAAATGTCAGCCTTGCTTAGGGCTCAGAGCTCTTTGCCATCAATTTAATACTGCAGTACAGGTACAATACACTTGGATTGTTCAATTACTGCTCATGAACCAAAATCCCCCTCTCCAAAGAGCTGGAAATTAAGTCTGCACAGTATGCCTAAGCCTCACAATGGCAATCCCTGCAGTAAAGATGTGATATGGAATTGAGCCCTGAAAAGAAAATAATAAGCAAGCTCATATTGCTTAAAATTCTGATTTTTCCAACATGTACCTGGAATTATGCAAATTTTCTGTGGTTTCCCAGGCTGGAAGAGCATTGCTCTGCATCTGGTCCCCAGTTGTAATATCTGTCATAATTACATTAGGAAGAAATTGCATGC
Organism: Muscicapa striata striata; assembly: GCA_030060385.1. NCBI lineage: Eukaryota > Metazoa > Chordata > Aves > Passeriformes > Muscicapidae > Muscicapa > Muscicapa striata. Next base: position 1,488,190 of record JAREIS010000151.1, on the reverse strand, counting down.
TCATTAGAAAAAGCACACTGGTGCACAAAACTTTTGTCTGGGGGGCCCAGAGCATCTGAACTGCATGTGGGAAGAATGTTTGGATTTCACATGTGACAAGAAGAGATTTTTCAAAGTGAGTGGGAAATTAAAGGCAGCTCAAGAAACTTTCCTACAAGTCATTGTACAATCCACTCTTCCCATTCAAATTTATTCTGCAGAACTTAAAGCACGAGCTTACTTAAAGAAAGAGGAGAAGGAGGGGGAAAAAAATAGGATTTATTGCTAATAGTCATAAAAGGAAACCATAAATCTACCAGGGTCCTGTAGTGAGCCTAATAGTGAGTAAGAACAAATGCAATCAATATGAATGTATTCATTTATTCTCTCTCAGCCACAATCAATATGCATGGTATCTCTATGTTGAATAGCAAGGCACAGCTTTTGCCCCAGTGAGTTTAAAATAATTCAACAAAACTCCTGCTGAGTTTTGATTGAATAATAAGTTTGGCTCTAGCTAGAGAAAAATGTGCAGACAGGCAATATGCTGGCAAGGAGCAAAACTGGGAGCCAGCATTTCTAGGAGAGGGATGGGCTCAGGAAGGCATGGGGAGAACAGAGAGGTAAGGGGTGACTTTGAGCAAGAAAACAGAAGTGCTGCAGTTATTTCTCTGGGTGGTGGGAAAGGTCCCTTTTGAAAAACAGAGGGGAAGCTGGCCCCAAGCTCAGTGCAGCATATTCCCATTATTCATTTACCATGTCATTCTTAATTGTCTCCACAGCTCCTGTCCCATGGCTGCATGTGCCCAGAGGGCATAGAGCAGCACCAGCAGGGCTGCCAAAGCAGAGAAGGAGGAGACACAGACCCCGTGGAAATCTGGAAGTGGACTGGCTCCAGCCTCACAGGCAAATAAATATCTTTTTACAGAGGAGGCACGGACGGGGCAGAGGAGACCTCCACTTTGTTTCCTGCCACTAAGGCTGCTGAGAAAGCAGCCTGTTGCATTCTCCTCTGACTTTAATTTGTAGATAGCCTTGAAGCATTGCAGAAAACAGCATGGGAGTTTCTTCTTAGTGATGGTAACAGAGGTTGGGCTGTCTGTGTAAAGCCTGCAATGTAATCTATGAACAACCAAAGAGTACCCAAGGTGTCATGTAGGAACAAAGAGGTCACCCTGAGCAGAGAGAAGCATTCCTATTCACTGAAATAAGCCCCTGCACTGTCATTTCTGGACATTGAGCCTATCTGGGCACAATTGAAAATACAACCAAATAAGTAGAACTGTTTCACATGCTCTTGAATTTACCTGCCAGAGCAGTGGCTGTGCTCTTTAATCACCAAAACAGCCTGGAAAGAGTTCAAAGAGCACTTATGTGCTCGCTTCCACTGAAATTGAGGGGTGCTGGCCATTTAGCTACTTTCTGTGCTGAAGACCCACCCACAAGCATGCCAGAAAATGCTTCTTCATGGCCTCTCTCTTTTCCTGGGGAAAACCTGAAAAATGCCTCTTGATGAGCTCTCCAGAACTAATCACCATACACTGCTTACCTCTTCACTTTCCAGGCTGGTGATATTATAGTTATTATGCTGTGTCCTGTCACACCTTCAGTTTGTTAGACTCCTAATGAGAAGACCTAATTCCTTCCCTGACTGTTTGGGAGGCTTGGCCAGTAGTGCTGTGTAAATTAAGAAGATGGTTATTACTATGATCATGATTATGTTTCATTAGTAAGAACAATGAACTCTGGTCAGGTCTGGCATATATACAGGAAATGAGAGAAAATACCTACTTAAAAAGAAGGTTAAAGGAACTGGTGATTTCATCAAATGAGAGGAGAGATTTGCATGTGAAACAGAGAATGATGAGCTTGGCAAAAAAATCCCTACTATGACTAACTCCAATTTTAAAATTATTTAATTTTGCTATGCATTTTAGCCCAAGGAACACTATCTTGCTGCAAGCATGCAGGCAAGGTCATGAATTCCTCACAGAAATACTTGGGGGAAGGGAAGTTTCAGGGAAGTTTCAGGGAAGTTTCAGGGAAGTTTCAGGGAAGTTTCAGGGAAGGGAAGTTTCAGGGAAGTTTCAGGGAAGTTTCAGGGAAGTTTCAGGGAAGGGAAGTTTCAGGGAAGTTTCAGGGAAGTTTCAGGAAGTTTCAGGAAGGGAAGTTTCAGGGAAGTTTCAGGGAAGGGAAGTTTCAGGGAAGGGAAGGGAAGTTTCAGGGAAGGGAAGTTTCAGGGAAGTTTCAGGGAAGGGAAGTTTCAGGAAAGGGAAGTTTCAGGAAGTTTCAGGGAAGTTTCAGGAAGGGAAGTTTCAGGAAGTTTCAGGGAAGTTTCAGGAAGGAAGTTTCAGGGAAGTTTCAGGAAGTTTCAGGGAAGTTTCAGGAAGTTTCAGGGAAGTTTCAGGAAGGTTCAGGGAAGTTTCAGGGAAGTTTCAGGGAAGGGAAGGGAAGGGAAGGGAAGGGAAGGGAAGGGAAGGGAAGGGAAGGGAAGGGAAGGGAAGGGGAAGGGAAGGGAAGGGAAGGGAAGGGAAGGGAAGGGAAGGGAAGGGAAGGGAAGGGAAGGGAAGGGAAGGGAAGGGAAGGGAAGGGAAGGGAAGGGAAGGGAAGGGAAGGGAAGGGAAGGGAAGGGTGAGCACATAAATTGGGTGATTCATGTTCCAATGAGAATTCCACTCCCCTGAGTGAGGAGGGTTCAAGGAGAGAGCTCCTTTCCTGTGCCAGAGAGGCCAATGACTAAAGAAGCAAGTAAAAGACCAGGCAAGTTAAGGATAGTCTTTTCCTACTGCAACCTCCCAGCTTTTGGCAGTCAGTAGGTTTTGGCTCCCTGAAGAGGCCCAGATGGCACCTGAGCACAGCAGTGCTGATGATCCCATGAAAGGATCTGTCTCACCTTTCTGACTCCTCATGGGCTGTGCTGCACCAGGGCCAGATGCAAATGCATTTCAGACAGCAGAGCATGGGGGAAAGGGTGGTGCCAGTCCCCTGCCAGGCACATTCAGGTCATGTTTAACTGGTGATAGTGATTCAGTTATCTCCTCACAAGTGATGTACAGGCCACAGCTATTTAAAACATGACACAGCAAATACTTTCAAACAGCAATTTGCTCACAGCAGCTTGCTTTCAAAGCAAGAGGAGATGCCTTTCTTCAAGGAGTGATTCCTTGCAGCTCATGGACCAAGAGTTAAGCCAGAAAACCTATTTATGCCACAGGAAACCCCTTAGCAGCTGCACGGGGCTGTCTGCAAAGCCCTTTCCAAACAGCAAGCTATGGAAATCAATGCTTATCAATGATCAATAGAGACACTATCCCATTCCTTCAAATTTCCAGCACAGCAACAAGATGAGATTTAGAGAAGTGCTGCTGTGTCCCACTTAAACATAGGTGGAGAAACCCAGCACAACAACAAACATGCCAAAACAGCCATGGATTGTATCTGTTTATTGTTTTCCATTCTGACATTCAGTCAAAATTCTCATTGTGATCCATCTATGCCCCAAAAACAATCTGACTTATTTTTCCAGAGAAAACCAGGAAACTCATTATCTTCCTTTAGAACTGGTATCTCTGCTGCACCTCAACATAAACCTAAAAAGCCTCACATATGATGTCCTGTATTGGAAGGTAATTTTTTGAAAAAATTTGCAATAGGTGATACATCTCCAACATTCTTGTTTGCTCACAGTCTGTTCATAGGATACCTCAGGTATCTGAACAGGGAAATAACTCTGTTTCTTGTCATCTGCAAAGCTTTGGAAGAAAATATGAGGAAGTAGAGGAATAGGGAGGTAAAATTTGCAAGGAGTAGCAAGAGCAGCATAGGAAATTTTTTAATTATTCAGGCAAATAAAACCATAAAAGAAACACAGGATATAGTTTCTTAGTTTTACAACTGGCTATAGCTTTAACCTTAGCAATTCAGAGCTTGTACAATGGCATCTGCACAAACAGCTGTAGTTCCCTTGTGTAAAACACACTGAAACAGCAGTGAATTTGCTTGAACTTGCTTTCAGTGTCAGCATGGTCTAACAAAGGAATGGTTAATGATTTCTGCTGAATAATAGAAAGCTTCAAACACACAGCAGTGCAGGATGCTCCTTGCTCTCCCTTTGTCCAGGCACACACCTTAAACCTTGCACAATCTAGAATCTAATTTGGGAGAGGGGGTGGCTTGGGGACTGCATGGGAGTGGCAGTGAAGAGAAATATTCATTTACTTTGCCTGACTGTGGAGTAGACTGCATGGATTACCTTTTTATTTACATTTACCCTTCTGCAAGTGTTTGTGTTCAAAAAGCTGAATATTCCCTATACCAAAAGATTGCATGTAACTGGCTTGATGCACATCAACTTGAAAATCTGGGAGGCGTCCCAGTGTACTAAATTTAATAGTTTGTATATAGAGTAGCCCCCAATAAAAGTCCCCAAAACCCAGTAAAGTTGTACATTATGGAATTTCTGTGTTGTTTGTAATTTTTGTTGTAGTTGTTGTTGTTTTGTTTCTTCGTTTGGTTTTTTGGTGTTTTTTGTTTTTTTGTTATTTTGGGTTTTTTTGCTGTTGTTGTTTTTTTTTTTGCCTTGGGTTTGTTTTTGGTTTTGTTTGTTTTGGGGTTTTTTTGGTGGGTTTTTTTGTTGTTGTTTTTTTTTTTTTTTTTTTTTTTTGTTTTTTTAGTGCAGAGAAAAGGTACTGTACATTTCTGTACTTGATTAAGACCTGTTAGTGGAGATTTATTGCTGAGGGTTGCACTGTGTATTTGGTATTAACCTCTTAGATCACAGCAAGCAGCTTTTGAAGTTGGCTGGGAGCTGGAGAAAAGTTCCTCATCAGGGGACACACCACGCCTGCCTCCTTCCTTGGGGAGGCTGAGGGGCACTGGGAGGGTCACTCTGCTCTGCCTGCCACACCATGCAGGAAATATTAACTGAATATTTCTGAATACAAAGAGCTCTTACAAGCCTTACAGCTTGTATGTATCTTGTCAGATCACTAAAGAAAAGCAGGGTTAGACAGAACAGCTCTGCCAGACGAAATCTCATCTGTTTCATTCCTAGCTGCACTGCAAAGAAAATGAAGTGATTTAAGGGCTTTGTCTGATTTATCCTTGTTTTCCCTCCCCTTCTGCTTCCCAGTAGCCCTGTTGCTGAAACCATTCTGCCAGGTCCCCCACCTGAAACAGTTGTTTTTTCTCCCTGCTGGCATCAGTGCTTTCCCAGCAGGAGTAGAAGGTGGTGCCACCTCTGCCAGGAGGGAACAGCACAGCAGCTCCCTCCAGTCCCACCTGCCAGGTGAAAGGAGTCTTGCACACCCTTCCCCATAGGGCAAAACCTGGCTGCTGCAGCTGGACCTGGAAGAGAAAATGAAGCTTCTGGGGTTTCTACTTCTCAGATTTAATTTCCCTATTAAAACAAAAAGAAAAAAAAAAAAAAAAAAAAAAAAAAGAAAAAGAAAAAAAGAAATGTGTTCAGTAAAAGTAGTTAGAATCAGACCATGGACTTCTGTCATCCCAGAGCACAGTCTTTCCAAACAGACCTGCAGCTTTATTTCTAACATTATTAGGTTAAGGGCAAACTGACAAAATTCACATTTTACTGTAGTTACAGTAATGAATGGGGTTTAACTGACAGCTCTTCTAATTATATTACTTTAAATGCTGGAACAAATAATCAAAGAAACTATAATGATCTAGAAGATAAGGAGGAGATGAGTAACAGCCAGTGAGGATTTGTCAGGAACAAATTGTGTCACAGCAATGCAATTTCCTTCCCCCACAGGATAATAGACCTTGCAGACATGGAAGAAGCAGTAGATGTGATATATCTTGAGCACAGTGAGTTTTCTGACATTGTCTCATATAACATTCTGATAAATAAGAGAAAAAAATATGGACTAGGGGAAACCTACTAGAAAGTGAGTGCAAAGCAGATTAGAAAACCATTTTGAAGACAATAATTATTCATGGTTCACTGTCAAAGGCTGCATCAAGTGGGTTCCACAGAGGTCTCTCTTGGCCTGGTACCATTCATTGTAAATTAACCAGAAGGGATTGTGGCTATGAAACTGCATATTGTCTGCTCCAGGAAAGGACTAGTGTTCCAGAACTGGGAAAATAGGATGCAAATCAAGCAAAGCAACCATTATATTATATAAATATCCAGCAGTAGAAGTTAGGAATAATTGATTTGGTACTACAGCTTTCTAGGTAAGAATCTGTGTGTTACATCTAGTCAGAAGATAAACATGAAAACTGAAGAATATTTTTTTCCCCTTTACTCAACATGCATAAGCCCTCAGGTCATTTCATCCAACTAGGTTTTGACCACTTTAAGGAATATGTAGACTAATGAGGTCCAAATATGAGCACTAGAAATAATGAAAAATCTAGGCATCTGGCAGAAAGAGCTGGGCCTGCATAGTCTAGAGAGAAAAAGATTAATGCAAAATACAGCAGTGGTTTTTGTAAATGATCTTTGTAAAGAGTCTCCTCTCTGTGGCCATAGTGAAGAGGACAAGATACAAATGGTTTATAATTTGTGAAGAGAATTTCATTTTAGACATTCAGGAAAAATATCCAGTATGGAATAGTAATGGAATAGGTTCCTTGGGGTTGCTGTGGAGTCTCCTCCACTGAGAGAACATCCACATATAACTTGATGTTGTTCTAGAGTAGGGAATGGACTAGATGACCTCTAGAGATTTCCTTCCAATCCACTTTTGTATAATCACATGAATTCTATGAATACCACAATCTAGTCAGGTCTAATAAATTAAACTGTAAGGAAGGAAAAAAAAAATCTCCTAAACCCTGAACTAGGACTGAAAACACTTAAATGTAGTAATAGGCCATAAATTTACTTTCACTCCCTAAGGAGATTTTATTGCCACAAAGACTAACATGCCAGAAGCCTCTTCTAATAGTTAAGTAACTACAAGACACTGGCAGGTTCTTTGATTCATATCCTGGAAGAAGGAGTTTATGTTTATAGAAAAAAATTGGTTGCATCAGAAATACAGGTCAGGTCAATCTTCTGAGCTCTATGTGTCTCCAAAATGTTTCTAAATCCTCATATGTTTTAAAAAGGAAAAACTTAACTCCAGACTAGTCTTGAAGGTCACTTTGATTTATTTTTGTCCTATTCCTGTGCCTTCTGCTTCTCACAATAACGTTTAAATACCCTACAACAAGAATGAAGGCAGAGATGATGCAGAAAAGTTGTGTGTGACTTCATCAGCTATTCAGAGAGCAACACAAACTGTGCCCATTTTCTGTGTCAGACACCCATATTTTATGTAAAGCAGAAAGTACTTTATCTATAAATTGATGGAAGGGACTCTGAGAGATTTCCTTTCTATACCATGAGTACAACAGAGAGGAAGAAAAAATTTCTAATTAAAATCTTCCTAAGAAAGAATGGTTTCAAGGAAAAGAATAATTATTGCTGTAAATTGCTGTACCAGTAAAGCAATCCGAGTTATCAACTAGGGTTTTAATTTTCTTTTGGCATCACCAAGCAGATTCCATAATACATTTTCATATAAATGCCTAGGTTTTGTTCTTTTTCACTTGGGTTCACTGTGGTGTTTTAGGGGAATGAGCCTCATTTTGATGAGCAAAACCTGGTGGAGGGAAATAAAAGCCACCAACTATGTTCTGTCTGGAGTGAAACTAAACAATTCACTCAATGAGTTTGAGCTTAAGAGAAAATAAGGTCTGAATGAACAGCCTTTGTCAAAGCCTGTACCCCAGCAGTTCATGGGGTTCACACAAGCCACATTTGTTCAGAGCAGTCCCAAGGGGACAATGCAAGCCCTGTTTTACTACCACAGGGTATAAAGTGGTATCAAATAATGAATCCAAATATTTCCCTTCTGAACTCAGCCCAAAGCACTTTAAAAGTTTTCTAATATAAAATAATATACCATGAAGTGGAAATCTTTCTGATATTTTGTCATTTTAAGCTGTGGTAATATATTTTCCCTGGGAAAATATAACTCTGCACTCATTGTGTGCTTTTTTGTTTTCTGTTTAATCTGTGATGCATATCTGAATGGAATTTTTGTCTGTAATTCTATAAAATTTACTCTGAACCACTGCTTATGCTCTGCTGATCACAACTCTGGTTTAAGGATTGGCTCTTATTTTTCAATCTTCTCTTCACTGCCCTTTTGCTCTATTAGAATACAAGGAGTAAAAGGGAAAAATTTTGCACATTTAACACTTTATTTCCCGTGGACTGTGGGATCTTGTTATCTTACATGGGCAAACAGGAAATCATCCTGCTGGAATGACAGATTTAGTAAATCTAATGGATAGAAAGAGATGCGTGGATTGATATTTTTGCTTTTCGAAGTTTTTTAGAGTTATCTTCTATGTTTCAGATGTGACAGTTATGGCCAAAAAAACCAAGAAGAACAAGACATAAGGGTTTTAAACTGAAAGAGGGCAGGTTTAGATTAGATATTAGGTAAAATTTCTTTACTGTGATCATGATGAAACACTGGAACAGGCTGCCCAGAGAAGTTGGGGAGCTCCATCTCTGGAAGAATTCACAACAGGCTGGATGGGGCCCTGAGCAACCTGGTTTGGTGGAAGGTGTCCCTGCCCATGGCAGGGGTGCTGGAATGAGATGATCTTTAAGGTTCCTTCCAACCCAAGCCATTCTGTGATTCTAGGAAGAAGGAGGCTTGATCCTCAGCCAGTGTACATTTATATAAATGTGAAATCCTGAGTTATGGTTTACATACCTTTATGTCAGGCCAGATCATGGCTCTAGACCATAACCTTTGGCCATTGCACTCCACCAGTCACAGGTTCTAATGGGTGTTTAAAAATTAGGCTGATTGAAGAAGCCTCATGTCATTTAATTCAGCCTCTTCAGGAAATGGCTTCACTTGTTTTCAGCCCAAATGAAGTCTGAATTCATTTCCAAAAGTGATTTTAAAGCAAAAAGCATGACAATTGCATCAAGGCTAAACTGGGCTCTGCACCTACAATTGCTTAACATCTTCCCAGGTGCAGAAGTGTATTATTACATCAGCTGCTAAGAAAATGCTGTTCCTTGTCTAAGTTTACAGTCAGTTGGAGCCACCCCTATCGGGATATGTTAAGAGCTCAAAAATCATAGGGAAAGCCCATGTTTCATCCATGCTTGAATAAGGTAGAGGTGGAGAAGCAGTGTTTAAAGAATGTCACATAAGAAGTAGCTGGGCTTGTAGCTCCTCTGTGCCTAACAACAGAGACCCTTCACAGGCTGCAGTCCTTGCAAGGTGAAGGAAGGAAGGTACCTGAGGTAAAAATTGATGAGGAAAGCAATGTCAGAAAGAGGTGTGAGCTCTAACCAGGACAATCTGAGTTAATGCCTGGGAGCTGCTCTGTACATGGGACAAGAGCAAACCAGATGTCTGAAGTACCCTGTCAGGAGCAAACTAAGAATATCCAGAGTCCCTCTGCCTTTGAAGTAAACATGACTTTAAACATGAATACATAAAACAGAGCACAGCTATTTGTAGGAAATCAAAAGTAAATGAAACACAGGATGAGCTTCCATGAAATAGCAAGAAAACAAAGAAGGCAAAGCAAACAAACAGGAATGTAAGGAAAGCACAAGTCAGTATTTGTAACACGGTCATTAACCATGCTTTGTGCTTCTGAATGCCCTTTATTAGCTGGCCTTAGAGTCTGCAAACATTAAGGATTTGTCTACAGAGAGGCTGTGATAGTAGATGATTTATTTATTTTGCTGTCACTTTTGTCTCTGCTTATCCTTCTGCAGTGTCAAGTCAATTTACACTCTTTATGGATGTAGTGTGCTGTGGTGTGTGTGTGTGTACAGATGGAATCAAACCAGGACTGTGCCAGAGCAGACCCTTCACAAGCAAACTCTGTGCCCAGCTCACACAAGGAACCCCACATCCAGCACTGACACCATGCACACACTGCTGACCCAGCAAGGACAAATCCCAGGTACTCATCACCCCCAGCACCAGCTCCTGCCCCACCCAGGTATCCATCAGGACCATTCCTCACGAGCATCCACTGAGCTGCATGGGGAATCAGGGAAGATCTGCCTAAAACCCTGCCAGTGGAAGCTACCCAGCTCTGTAAGTCCTTGGGTCTTTTCAAAACTCTGTGCTTGGTGCCTGACATTGTGGCTTTGATACGGTTGGGATGCACACCTGGGGAGTTCTCCTAGCTTTTACTTTCCCATTTTTAAAGAAAGATATTATTTAATAGCACCTGAGCATTTGTTGTTACCACAGGGATTATTTGTAAACAGCAGTGATTTAGAAAAGTACATTTCTAAGTGATACCAAAAAAATCCCTCTTCTTTCGTGTTCTCTTTTTTTTCCTCCATTAGTGATGAGTTTAGTGTCTGTGAGAAGTGCTTGGAAGTCCTGTTTTCTTAAAACGCAGATGGAAGAAATTAAGTGTTACTAGAGTGGTACAGTCAATACTAACATGCTGCAAAAGCCCTGTCACTTTACATTACACACCCTGATGAGACACAGGCTGAGAGATCTGTGTCTAAATGGTTTCATGGTGGTAAGAGGGTCACACATGAAAGTACCCCCTTTGCCTGCAAGGCGGCATGTTCTCCCAGGAGATAATCAGGATTTTCTTCCTGAAACTGTTAGTGGGTCTCTGTGCTTCAACAGCCCCTCACACACAGGAAAGGCCAGGAACCCATTCTTTAGATGTGATTGCTGCAAGAGCTCAGAAAAAATTGTGGGGACTAGGAGACCTGGTGCATGGGAACCAGTACTTTGATGTTTCCCATTCTGTCACTACCGTTATATTTGTGCTTTCTCTCCGAAGCTGATGGATTCATTATGCTGCAACACCTGCTTTAGGCATTTTGCAGCGGCCATGGCAGAAAATGTACATTTATTACATTGTCACTGAACTGAGAACTGCACTCACTGCTTCCTTCCCACACAGGGGAAGATGACAGACCTGTTTTCCCCAGCACGTTTCTTACACAGAGATGGTGCTTTGTTAATAAGCCAAGCCCAGTATTTTAACAACTGCCAGGTGAAGGGTTGAAGCAGTAATATGCCTTAAGGTCATGTGGCACACGGTCATATTTTAATTACCACTGCCTGAGGCTATCTCCACAGGTATGTTTCCTTCCTGCATAAAACATGAACCTGGGAGTGATTTCAAAACACACTGTCAAATAGTCTGTGACTCCAACAGGATGTACACCGTATCAGACTTTAATCCAAGGGCAAATTTTATTTCAATGTTTTATCTTGAAGGCTCAGAGAGGCGAGAGAAAGAAACACTTTTCTATTGGTAAACTAATAATGTTTAGTAACACAAGATGTATTATATGTTCTAGAGATCTTTCATTTCCTTAATAAATACCCAAGCACAGCAAGCTCTCAACACCAATATCCTTTCAATAAAAGGTAACCTTATATGGTCACTACATGATACATGATTTATAAGATGTCATGTTAAAGTAAACTCAAACTCACCAAACACACTAAGGAAAGGAAATGGTTGTCTGGCTCCATATGGTGTTTTCATGTTTCTATTAAAACCAGACTATTCAAACACTGTGGATACCAGCACAGATTTTAGCTCTAAAGGAAGGATAAAGAGAGTCTTATCCATACCATCTGTATCAATAGCATAAAAATTGCTGGCAACACTGGAATATAGTTAAAACACTTTGGGTCATCTTACTGTTGGGGATTAAAAGACATTGCTTCCATAGAATGGTGTGCTCAAAGAGCTACATGAAAGTGAATAATTGAAACCCTTTGCTAGCCAAATATCATGGAAAAAAAGAGGGATAGTTGAGCTGGAAAGAACATTTCTTTTGATACAACCTCCTTTAAAGTAGGATGTAGCATTGCTGAAGTTGAAATCTAATATTCACTATAATACTTGACACTTAAATCCAAGCTCCAGATTTTTGTCAAGTCATGCTATTCTGACTGAAGATCTTATACTGCCTCTGCAAACATCTTCAATTTACAAATTTATCCTGCGCCTTAAATTAATAAAAAGTTTCTCCTTTATTATGGACGACCATAAAAAGAAATCTAGGACACTGAAATAATTTTTCACCAGCTGTTTCCCCATTCTCCCTCCCAGGTGGATCCTAGAAAGCATACTCCCACAACAGACTCCAAGGATTCCCAAGCTCAGCTCCTCAGGCTCCACCCAGACACCAGCAAAAGAAACCTGATGTAAACAGAAGGTACCTGAATTATAATTTTCCTTCCCTACAGAGGGCAACCCTTCACCACTTCAGTGAGCAAGGGGCTCCACACATCTGAGTTCAGGCCCAGGAAAACACTGCATCCCCTCAGCATAATGGAATCAAAGAGAGGAACAGATTTCAATGCATGTCACAGCAGGTCAGTGCAATCGCTCAGTAGTGTGCTGCACAAAGCTCACATAGTTGCTTTTTCAGTTATTTTTAAATCCACTGCCAGACCATGCTGTGTAAAACCCAGCTGATCTGAGAACCTGCAATAAACCCAGTGATGTAGAAGACCTCACAGATTTTGTAGGGGAGGGAATATCTCCCACATTTTCAAGATGCTCTTTTCACTCCATCTTACCCACTTAACTACCTTAATGCTTTGAAGCATTTCACTCTGCTTGGATATTAATGTATTTACCACGTACTTTTGACTCGACAAGAGTTTTGGTTCATTCACTTCTATGGTCATTAGCCTTATGCATCTACCACTATTTCTCCTTTATTAACACAAGTGCCTTCAAGAATTTGTGCTAATGAGAATGGCAAAGACACAGAAAACACTCTTAATTCTTTGAACCTCACTCACATCATATTACAAGGCTAATAGTGTCAGTACTCCACTTCAATTTGTATTACAACCTCTAGAGCAGTAGTACTTAATGACTCAAACACCTCCCCTCCCTCTTCTCTCCCTCCCTTAAAAACTATAGCACACAGCAGCTTTACTTTGAGTTGTAAACACCATCCATGAGTCTTGTGTATAATGGTCCAAATGGTTTCCATTTGGCTTTTTATGTACAGGACACAATCTTTGCTCAGAGCTACCAGCAGAGCCCAGGGGGCAAAAATCATCCCCTTTATCATTCCCCTCCACAGGACACAGGCATGAGAGCTGAGTATTGGTACAGTGAATACCAATTGAGTACACATTGAGTGTGTATTGGTACATGGGGGACTGAGGAACATCTTCCTGACTGCAGCAGGCACAGTGCTCCCAGCTGCTTTCTTATCAGCTTGAGGAATTTCCATCCAGCTTTCCATCTCCTACAAATTTCCTGGGCTGTAATTTTGGGGTTGCACATGGGAATTCACTAGGGAAGATGAGGCCCTTTGTTTTCCTGATGGTGATTTATGTGAAAGGATGATGTAGCAGGAAGGAGGGCACACGCTGGCTCAATTGCCCGCACAATTTCTCGGCTATTTACTGTGACAGTGGTGAGGCACTGCCATGGATTGCCCAGAGAAGCTGTGGATGCCCTTTCCCTGAAGGTGTTTTAGGCAAGGTAGAATGAAGATTTCAGCAACCTGGTTTGGAGAAAGGTGTCCCTTCCCTGCCCATGGCAGCAGGGATTGGAACTAGATGATCATTCAGGTGCATTCCAACCCAAACCATTCTGTGATTATAGGAGTTAGCTGTTGACAACAAAAATTTCTACTTGCTGCTGACATGGGCCCCTTTATCATTTGTACATGGCTGAGACTGAGTGCAGTGTGAGCTCCACATGCATCTGTGCTCACCCACCCAGGATTTAAGTTACGCTAATACATTCCAGCACAAATTAACATGCTCATCTGAACTTCAGGCCAGTTTCATTGTAGCGACACAGAAATAAAGTGACTGAAGCATCTGCCAAGAGTCTCAAACAGAGCAACAGTATGCATAACCATTTGAGAGACTTTTAAAGAAGAGTATTCTTCCTTAGCTTATTATCTTTCTATTTACTATGTTGGAACCAAGATTAAAATGCTTTAGTGTTTACTGAAGCAGCATATATGGGATCTAACAGCATGTTATTTTGTGCACACTGTTTAACATTCTTTATTGCTTCAACTCATAAGGTTTATTTGAAGTCAGTGGAGGAATTCATCCCATCCACCATTTACTCAGCCATTATCAGCTACTGCAAAAGTGCCATGTGGAGAATGAACACCAGTTATTTATGAGCTTTTGCAAGCATGCAAACTCCAGATAGAAAATTACGTTTTTAAGATCTGTTATTATTTATGGCACCTGTGTGTCACTGTATGCAGTTGTGTTCTGTATGGAGGTTGCTCCAGAGGCAAGGTCGCTCCTGGAAAGAGCAGTAGCTACTTGCTTTTACTTGATTTTCAAGTTGGTTTATGCTTGATTCCAGCCTCTCTTTCTCTCTCTCTCACCACTCCAAGCAAAAGTCCTCCTTCTTTTGCTGGTAGCTACAGTGAGTGTGGAGCTGGTGGAGAATGAAACTCTACCTCATGTTTTGATCAAACCTTAGTCAAATCAATGGGAAGTTTTCCTTTCCAAGGGGAAGACTGATGATGGAATAGTTCTCCCAAACGCCAAGACATTTCCAACATGGAACCTCCATAAAATGGTAGGCAGATGTTGTTCAGGAGTCATTTAGGTGGCATCTACAGATGTGGGAGTCCCATTCACTGGATCAGGAGCCACTTCACGTGGAACATTTTTTGTCTCAATTTGAGCCACAGACCAGTGCTCACCTACAGGCAATTCCTGACTGTCAGCTGAGTGAAGGGAACTCCTCTAAGTCTCCAGCTAAATACAGGAGAGTGCTGTATGTTTTTCCAATATTTCCACTTATTCCATGTGTTTTGTTTATGTTTGATGCATTAACACAATTAACATTCTCCTCCTCCACCTTTGTGAAATTTTTCCTGGTCTTGCAACTCATCTAGAGATAGGGGTGCATGTAAGAGCTAGTGATTGCTTCAGATGAGCAATTGCATTGGAAAGGTTTAGTGCAACTTTGTGTTTCATCCTCCCAGAACCCTGGTGACACTTTGTCTGGAACACATGGTTTGCATCACGTCTCTGTGTGTGTGTTCCCAGGTTTGATTATCTGAGCTCTGGCAGGAAATAAATGCCAAGAGCTATGTACCTTTGCTAACTAGCATTCTTATGCTGGTTTTGCATAATCAAGCAGCACCTTTCATCCTATAATATATTTAAAATGTCTTTTAGACAAAGCCCAATCTGATGAGGCTGATGCTGCAGCAGCAGGGAGCGTGCATGGTACATTGAGCTTTAGAATAATGGTTTAGATCTCTCTACAGCATGTAGCACACATAAGCTTTGAAGCATAAAAATCATAAATGATTAACCTACTTTATTTCATATAAATGATAGAAATATGCTCTCCTTGGTTTATTTTATTGTCTAAAAACAAGGCATTGTGTGGTCATGTGATGGTGTCTTTTTATGGTCTTTAGCTATTCTAGTCCATTTTGTTTTAACTGTCCATTTTTCACTGTATTAATTGCTAATTATTATATATTTGTATGACATGACACTTCAATTATCATCATGTGATCATAACTGTTTGGATTGAATATTGTCTCATCTCCATGAGCTATTTCCACTACAAGCTAGGCAGTCTTAAAGAAATTGCATCCAAACATTTGTCTTTCTTATTTTTATTAAAAAGATTTTTCAAATAAGAAAGAAACTTACTAAAACATCCAGCTTGCAGGAAAGCACGAGGAGTCTTTATAAGGAAAACTAATCCAGCATTTGTTAACTTTTTAATAAGCAGCATTTCAACTCAAAATTTGATACTTTGAAAAGAAAAAAGTTGATGAACATCAATATAGATATTTCCAATATCATTTAATACCAAAAAACACTTCCCAAGAGCTTCTCTAAGATCTACAGCTATCTTAACAAAATCCAAAAAAACAGTGTACATTTTTTATATTTACCTGTCATAAAATTAGGTTCAATACCTCACCTACTTGCCAGGTGAAAAAAACACATGGAACTTGCTTAAAGAGAGCTGAGACAACCAGGAGACTCTGGAGACAACCCAAAACATATCCCCAGTGTCACATTCACATGAGCCCATCCAGAGAAATTATGGCAGTGCCACCTACTAAACACATTTAGTCCTGCATTGATATACCTGAGTCTCATCTGGAGGCATGATCTAAAACATGCATCTCTCCTGCAAAATAAGAGGCAAAGATAAATTCCCCCACTTTGTTTGAAATGCTGTTTTCTTGACCTCTGGGACATAGAAAGATTTATATAAATAGAATTTCTCTTTCTGCTTGCTTCCCTGTCCTGGAGAAATATGTATAAATAAGAGATCAAAGATCCTGTACAAACATTTACTATAAAGCTGACAGGCTGCAAAAGCAGAGCTTCTTCCTCTGTGTCTCAGAGAACAATGACTCAGTAAACCCCTGGGACTTGGCAGAGCTGCTTCTTCCACTAGACCTTACCCTGTGAGGGAGGCCTTTTTTAATTTCATTTCCATTCAGTGGTGCCTTTGGAAATGTAAATAAGTCAGAATGATTAGGTGGTAAATGGTTTGTATTAGATGCAGTGAGATATTTTTGCAGCCTGTTTGGAATTTGGTGCTGTCTCTGCCCTGATCCTGTCCTTCTGGAGGCTGCTGAACTCCCAAGTAGCAGCAAAGACAGAGGACTTGCAAACTTTAGCTTTGGCCACCTCCTCAGAAGCCCCCAAAAACTTTTGGTTTTTGTTTGTTTTTCAGTTAAGATCCTATCAGATAACATAGCATTTCCTCCTTTATCCTTATTTTGTTTTGTTTGAATATCACATCAGTTACCTCCCATCATCCCAGCCCACTCTGCAGATTCCACTGAACAAATAAGGTCCAGCAGGAAGATATTGATGGCTTTATCAGTATGAAATACTCACAATGCATCACCTACATGCTTAGGAGTGTAATGCTGACAATAAATATGATAATAGTTGTCACACATCAGTGAGAGAAATGTTGTGCTTCCAAAGCACTGAATAAATTGCATTTTCCTTTATTTATTCAGTGCAATAGATGGCACAAAGATGGTAGAACCAACCAACCATTTTGACATGTTTACAAGGCTTTTAAATCATGAAATGGATTATTGCAGTGCTGAAAGTATTTGGCAAATGCATTTTATGCACAGCACATTCTGCTTGAAGAGGCAGGTTTTAATTTACATTTGTTAGAAACACCCCTGACAAGGAAGGATTGTAAGTCAGACACTTTCAGTAACAAACCTGCATTGTTGCATCTGATCTGCTTCACATACAACCACACAACAGACAGGAGGCCTGAGAGTCAGAAGAAATATGCAGATGCCCATGAAACACCTTACTGGCTGTAACCTGTTTTAAACTCAATCCACAATAAAGTCCAAGCATGACTAAGCTGTTTCTTTTGAGTGGGTTCACAAACACACCCAATGGTGGGTTTAGATCCATAGATCCCAATTAGTGAACCTTTTTTAGTGGTCCTTCCCCAGTTCAAAAATCTGGGTTTAGTAAAACAAATCTGTACCCATTTGAGCATAATGTCACAAAGTGCTAAATATCTCCTGCAACAAGTGTCAGACTTATTTCATTTTCCACTCAGTCTCAGGTATAATCAGTAAGAATAAAAACAAGCCTTCATGACTTCATGACTGAGAAATGATAGCAAAGTCCTGGTGGACCAAGCCCATGTCACTTAGAGCATTTTATCTCACCAAACTTGAACTGTCTGAAGGTGAAGTTTTGCTAAGAAGATCATCCATGCTCCTTGCAAAGAAAGGAAACAGGTTTGTGCAGGAGGGGAATCAGTGCTCTGATGAGCAGACTTTAAAGAAAAGAGTTTTCCTTCAACCATTTATTTTATCCCTTCCACTTCTGGATCCAGTAAACCAGTGCTTCAGCAGCTGTAGGCCAAACCTATTTCAGCTGATTTAGAGTAGCTGATGGTCTGGTCAAAACTTCTAAATCAGCATTTTGACTTCAATTAACCCTGACTGTCCCAAATATAGTGTTCAAACATGGCAGCAGTAAACATAAATGTGAATTGTTTAAGGAATTAAGAAGCAGAAAACAAACCTGGTAAGAAGTAAAGGGTACATTGTAAATCGTTTGAAGCCTTAGTTTTCATTTAGATTGTAGTTACAGGCTAAATAACCATGACATTCTGCCAACAGAAGTGCTGAGGCCTTACAAAAATATGTTGGTTTTCTATACAACAAAAACCCAAAAATGTCAGAGCACCTTGTAATGGGGGGAAAATAATATCAAAATGCAGTGGAATAAAGAACTGAAACCAAATAAAGGAGAAATGCAATACTAGAGATAGGTCCAAAAATTAGAAAAAATTAGCTAGTTCTTTTCTCCCTTGCACCAGAAAATAATAACATGCACATATTTAATGTCCTCTAAGTTTAGACATGGTACTGTTCCCATTGAATTAAGCATGTATACATTATTAACGTACATCAAACTACATTAAAGTAACATGAATGGTTTGATTTAAAATCCACAAATGCCTGGCAGTAATGCATCCTCACATCAAGAAAAGAAGAGATCAGAACCCTTGCCACAAGTTTCTAGTTCTGCTGAGTTGAGTTACATCCTTCACATGATTTCAGGGCACATTAAAATAAATTTCTCCTCTAAATATCTGTGGGATTTTGTGTATTTGCTTGGCCTTGGGTTTCAGGGAAAGGAGAAACAGCTCCATGGTAAGTACTTGGGGCAATCTCAGAAACCACAGGCCATTGGCAGGACAGAGAAAAACAGCCCTGAGCAGTGCCAGTGGCTGCTGAAGGCTTTTCTTCCCCCAACTCTTTATGCAGCAGAGCAGTGCATATTTAGAAACCCAATGCTTCATGCAGTCTGTGTGCTCTGCTGCCTGTGCACAGTAGGCTCTTATGCTAAATGGTCTCAAGAGAGCATTATTTGTGTGTGCATTGTGTATCCACTGTTTGTGTGTGCATTGTGTATCCATTATTTGTGTGTGCATTGTGTATCCATTATTTGTGTGTGCATTGTGTATCAACTGTATGTGTGTGCATTGTATACCCACTATTTCTGTGTACACTGTATATCCATTATTTGTGTGTGCATTGTATGTGCATTGTGTATTCACTACTTGTGTGTGCATTGCTTGTACATTGTATATCCACTATTTGTGTGTGCATTGTGTGTGCATTATTGGTGTGTGCATTGTATATCCACTATTTGTGTGTGCATTGTGTATTCATTATTTGTGTGTGCATTGTATATCCATTATTTGTGTGTGCATTGTGTATTCATTATTTGTGTGTGCATTGTATATCCATTATTTGTGTGTGCACTGTGTATCCATTATTTGTGTGTACATTGTATATCCACTATTTGTGTGTGCATTGTGTATTCATTATTTGTGTGTGCATTGTATATCCACTATTTGTGTGTGCATTGTGTGTGCATTATTTGTGTGCACATTGTATATCCATTATTTGTGTGTGCATTGTGTATTCATTATTTGTGTGTACATTATATATCCATTATTTGTGTGTACATTGTATATCCACTATTTGTGTGTGCACTGTGTATCCACTGTTTGTGTGTGCATAGTGTATCCATTCAAGTTCAAGCTTTACTGTGCTACATGAAGGCACATGGAGCAATTTTCTTCTCCCACCCCTTTTCTCCATGTACACCCCACATTTGCACCACTTCCTGCTCCCTTTTAGAGCAGAAGAGACTGCCCACTTCATGGCTGTGCCTGTCCAAGAGCTGTTTCAAAAATCATTCTGAGGTAGCCCTTTGTAGCTGTGGAGCACAGACACACATGCCCACACTGTTCCTGGACCTCTCCTCACCATTTTCTTGGTTGCATTTGGTACAAGTCAGACCTGTTTAGTGCTGCACTACTTGCCAGACTGTGGGTCACTTTCCTTCTTCAGCCTTTTAAGGACTGATCACAAACAGAAAAACATCCTTCCATTACAAGAAAAAATTTACAGCATTAAATTCACAGGAGTGTTCTGATAAGGAGGGCTTTTTTCATCTCTATTGCAGTGTGCAGCAAAGTTCCAGAAGTTCAAGAAACATGTAGAAAAATCTTCTAAAACAAGAAATATCACAAATAACAGAATTACTTTAATCTTATTTCTATAAAAATGGAGGCTTATTTCATTATGTTGCTTGTATGTGTGTGTATGAATTTGTCTTTTCCTCACATTGAACCTATCAGACTCAAAATTTGAGCAAATTTGCCTAAGGGGTAGGGACTTCAAGAACGTGCTTCCACAGGTATGATGAGAAAAAGTAGACAGATAAAGATCCCTTTCATGTATTCACTGGAGAAATGACAGAAATAATAGTTAAATTCTTACTAAACTGTACAGAATACCAAAATGAAAACATCTTTTGGTATTTTCCTACAACAAAGGATTTTTCTCTAGGTGATCATCTGAAAAACAGCAGAGAATTCATCATAAAGCTGCAGGAAACCATGCTTTATCACTTCTTCTCAAGAACCTGCTTATTGTCTACTCAGAGAAATGGCAGAAAAAAGTGTTCCAGCAAAATAATACATTCCTTATACTAATTTAGAATATTGCACAAGGGAATTATTTTGCAAGTTTCCATCTACTGAAACAATAGCACAGTTGGAAAATACAAAAGCCACAAGCTGCTATTCACAAACTGCTCTTTAGCTTCAGTGTTGGCTTTCAGTATCCAGATGTAAAGCTTACCACAGCCCCCCTTGGTGCAAACTAGCACAGCTTCAAGAAAATTGGTATAACTCCACTTGACTGTATTAAGCAAGGCCTTTAGTTTGAAATATTTTGTAAGAAATCCATGGAACAGTATGAGCAGAGGATCCCTGACCTGCTGGAGCTCAGTACTAATGACTTCTTTTGCTTTAAAAGTTATGATTAAAAAACTAAAAACACCCACCTTAAAAATGAAAACAGGAAAGAAAAACAAAAACCAAAAAAATCCAAATAAGAGAACACTACATTGCTGCAAAAGTAGAAATTATTTTGCATTCTGCTTCTCCTAATATCTCCCTATAAAGACAAAGGTGAAGGTTATCCTAAACCTTAGTTTCTCCTCAACAGCTTCTTGCAGCAACTGAGAATGAACTCCTTATTTCTTCAAGTTTTGATTCAACACAGATGCCTGGTTTTCCATTGTTTTTAAATCTTCTTCCCCTTTAGACACATTTTCTTTCCCTTGCCTTCTATGTTGTACCTTGAAGAATACATTCCTTTTTATGAGGATCATTAAACATTCCCTTCAGCTGATGAGATGGCAGCAGCCACCTGAGGGAATCTGTCTGTGTGCTGCCTCAGGAGGGAAACTGGGGGAGACATCTTGAGGTTCCTTTTTGCTTCACATTTCTGTCATTTCCACTATCTTTCATTCTTGGTGCTGATTTCTTTTATTTGGCCATAGATTACATGATCCCAAAATCAGCAACACTCTTCAGTATATGTCCACCCTGTCTAGAAAAGTAGTCAGGAATGAACTGGGCTCCCACTGGAATGACTTCTTGAGCACCTCAATAAAGGCATTTTTCTGAATTCTGCCTTTTCCTCCTGTTCCTTTAGAGCTTCTCATACCAGTATCAGTTTGTATATCAGACCTTCTGGATGATCTTGTTCCCAGTCACTCTCCAGCTCCTCCTATTCCTCAGATCTCCTTCCTTCATTGTTTACACTGCAAGATTATTTATTGATCCCCTGAACTGCTCCAGCTGTGTTCTCACTGTGCAGATCCAGCTGATCCTGGACTCAGAGCCTACAGATCAGGGATTCATGCAGCTCCAGCTGTTACACCTCTACCAAGCTGTCCTTCCAGCTGTGTCCCTCTTCCACTGCTCCTAAAACAGCTTTGGTCATTGGTGCTGAAGAGGAAAAGGGAACTTCAACCCAAAGGTAAGCTAACAGTAGGAAGGCCAGGAAGGAGCAGAGAAAGACTGAGGACCAAAAGCTGAGTGGTGCAGGCTCCCCTGTAAGGATGCAGCTCCACAGACCTCCCTCTGTCTACAGCAATGGGTGGAAATGGTTCAAATGCACATCAGGACCAAAGGACAATTTAACAACTTGAAGATCTTTCAATGAGACATAAATACCAAGAAAACAGGTAGGTTCTTTTGAAGAAGATCTAGAAAGGTCTTTTCTGCTTGGATTTTTTTTTTTTCTTTACAAAAAATTTAACATGCTAGGAATCTAAATGTAGTAATAATAAATAATATTCCTGTCTTGTGACATTACATTATAAGTATATCAGTGAAGTTTTTGTGGTTTATTTTGCAACACAAGGAAATAAGATTTATGTTTCAAAAGGTAGGGAGGGGAAGGGCACTATTGATCATTGTTATAATAATGAGGCTTGTGCTTGCAGATTTAATCTGTTTGTGCTACACAACAAAGACTTACTGAAGAAGAGCCTATGTCTGGAATAAATACAATGACATTTAATTGGCTCTAGGAAAGACTGAAATCTGGAAATAATTTTAAGAATTTGAGGGTTGATTTTGCTGCACCTGTAGATTTAAGCTAAATTATTATCATTAGAATTTTTTTTTATTCTGTGGTATGTTTGTTTTTCTTTAATATGAGAGCAATTAGTGATCATTATTGCTAACAAAATTGGACTCCTAATAGCAAAATAGCAGGAAGATGATAACATGTTATACTAAACGACTGATTTACCCTTCTGTGTGCAGGCCAATTTATTGTAATTAAAAGTTACCACTTCAGCACAAGGGTCAAAGACTAGAGCATGTATAATCACTTTCTAAAGAAACACTGAAGAGACAGAAGAATAAGGTCTCTACTCCCACCATCATTTGTTCTGCTTTGCACAGTTAGCAAAGCTTGTTGCTGAAATGCCTAATTTGCACACATACAAGGAAATTAATTTTGATCTCTGTTACAGGCTTGTTATTCCAGCCTAGATTGAATAAAAGCTGCTTTATATAACCAACAGTTGAACTGAGTTCGAGTCCTGCAAGACCTTGTTTGTGTGCATTTAAATTCAGTTGACCTATTCCCAATTAAAGAGGATGGTGCAGGCCAGGTCGTACAGAATTGGCTTCACAACTGATAGAAAAGTCATAAGTATTCTGCTTGGATTTACTCCTCATCTTCAGGGTAACTACCTTACCCTGGGTATTCCAAAATTTAAGGCATGTTGTGGTGAACTCTGCTCATGGCTCCTGTTAGGCTGGAGCTCTGGTTCTTTTACTCTGATGTAAATTTGTACTTGTCCTCCTGATACACACTTTCTTGTTTTGAAGTTGTCTTCAGTACTTCTTAGCTTTGCTCAAGAAACAGTTTACTGGCAAATTCTAAGAGAACCAAAATGCACTAAACACCAGACAACCAGGTGGGCAGGTGTAGTACGTTCTCCCCTGGAAATAACAATGGTACATGGATTAAATGTGAGGCATAATTCATTTTAAATCAATGGGCAGCTGAACCAAATAAGGCTGCCAAGTTCTTATTTCCCACTTAACTCTGAGGAGGATAAAAGGGAAAACAGTGACCTAAACTAATTATGTAGGTAGGCTCAAAAATTGGAGGCTTGGGGAATATAGGAAATATGCAAATTCTACCTGGAACAGGCAAGAAAAGACAGCATGAATCACTTAAATATTAATCTTCAAAATAATCAACTCAGTGTGCTGCAGCAGCCAAAAATACCAAGCAAATTGCGGGCATGGTGAAGCAAGTTATTGAGAAAAAGACAAAGGAAATAATTTTAATGCTGCAGAGACCCAGGGTGAACCCTTATACCAACTGCAAGGTGATACAACCTCTGTCTCCAGAAGGATGTGATGAAATAAGGGCAAAGGAAACAGGCAGGCAAATGGGCAAGGGAGAGGAGGAAAAAGGCTGGGATGCAGAATTTATGCAGGGGAAAGCTGAGTGGGACCTAAACAAGGATTTCAGTAATGAAGGGGGTGGGTAAGCCAAGTGCAGACTCTGCTCACTGATACTGCAGAATGAGGGCAAGGGGACATTCAGTGGAAATAACAGGGAGTCAGTACAAAAGAGATGAAGGGCAGTGAGTGGATCTTTGTGGCAGGGAACTCATCAAACCTGCTACAAAGGAGGTTGTGGACACAGAGGTGTCAGCAGGGTCAGAGAGAGATTAGGAGAATTTAGGGCTGCAGGCAGGTCCATGAGTGGATACAAAAATGTGTGGGCAAGGACATACCTCCTAATCTCCCTAACAGAATAAATCTGGAAGAGGAGAAGCAGAGGGGAGAATGAAGAATGTTACAGGCTCCAGGGCTCACCCTAGCAGAATCTTCAACCTCCACTGCTGGAGAAACAGCCTCAGGTGAGATAACTGCAGCTCAGATCTATTTCTTATGTACTTAAAAATCAACTCAAAAGGCACAAGAACAACAGTCTGTGGTGTTGATTTGATCCCACTACAGAGGAAGTGGTAACTGCCAAAGCAAGTCTGAGTCAGAGCTGGAAATGCAAAGGAAAACAAAATATTATTGTTATTCCCAACAAAAACAACAAAGAAATAAAACAGAAGTTAAAAATGCTGCAGTTGGAACTGAGTATTGCTATATCAGCCACAAAAGGGGTAGGACTTACAAAGCCTGCATAAAGGACATTTCCAGAAGACATGGTGCTACCATGTAAAGCCGTGGTGAGACTTACATACAGCTTTCTTCAATCTCAGTCAAAAAAAAGCAACTCTCTGGAGAATGGAGAGTCTAAATTAGGAGCTGAAACTAAAAAAGCGTGTGCTGGTCAGCCCAGCCAAAGAAAGCCTGAGAGGAAAGATAATTTGTTCTCTGTAAACGTATTAGTGAGGTAAATGTCAGAGGAGGAAGATGAGGTAATTAAGCTAAAGGAAAATGTTGTCACAAGAATTAATGAGCAGAGACTAACCAGAAATGTCCTCAGGGTGGACTTGATAATTTTCAGAAGATTTCAGTTCTGGGAGAGCTTTCTCTTTGGAGCAGGAGGAGGAAGACAAGTAGTTTTGAGCTGCTCCTTTTTCAGCCTGAGAAAGGAACACCTTAAATAGCAAAGGACCACACTTGACTCAAAAGGTCACTTACTGTGCCACATCCTTTGCTCTCAGAGTCCCTTAATCGCTGAGCACAGACATCAAATAAGAGTGGTGAGTCCTGGGGGATTTCCCATGTCAGGGACCTTGAGGAAGGGGAGGAGCAGCTGTCCATTATTTTTCATGGCCCCACCATCAGGCCAGCAGTACCTCATGATCAGCAGTGTCAAAGGGTTCATGTGTGAGGCTTTGAAAGGCTCTCCTGTTGCACCCTGCAATGGGTCTCATTAGCAGGGCACTGCAGCATGTGGTGTGGATGGGGTTGTCAAAGGCATTGGACATTGTTCATCTTCTCTGGACCCAAGGTCACAATTATGTTTATTGAAGACCTGCATTGTATTTTCCTCTGGCCATTTCATTGTTGTCCTTTCTACGGTTTGGAGAGGTTCTTCACTTAAAACCTGCTTTCTATTCTGTGTTTCTGCTTTTCTTCCTTCTCTATCCTCTTTTGCCTGGACCATTCCCTCCACTCTTTTTATCCCTATTGCTTCTACATACAGAGGTAAGCAGAGATGCAATAAAGCAAATTAACACTGCATCCAGCTTTAGTCACAACTTTCCTAAGCTTTCAAGAAACAGAGGGAATAGAAACAGGTGGAGAATCTGCTGGACATGTTAAGCTTGCATTGCTAAAAAAAGAAAGCAAAATATATTGAATATTTTCTGTATTTTTAAATTGGGGTAATTAAAACTTAACTTCTTTCTCCTGTGTTACCTGGAATACTGAATAAAATCACCAAGGTTTCAAGCTTTTCCCAGTAAAGAGATTCCTAGCTATTTTAAACACTCTCCAGGCAACAGTTCAACATCTTGTCTCTCCCCCATTTTGCCCACATGAAGTTTTTATATTTCCAAGTCACTGATCAGAGTCCTGTGATTACTGCTGTTTAAATATAGCTAAGGAATAATGGAAAGACTACAAATACATAACTAAGCTAATATTAGAAGCTTAAGAAATCTGTTTAATGTTACAGCCAAAAGCCTAGAAAGCTGTGTTTTCTCTGCTTATGTGTCCATTTTTCCAATATTCCTGCAACCTGTACTCTTACAGTCCCAAGAATGACATCTGTACAAGTCTGCCTAAGGTGTCACTTGAAAGAGAAGATGTGGAGAAGATATTCCAGCTGACTGGAGAGTTGTCCCCCTGCAATCCTATCTGCCCTGCTGCTCCAGGGCAGGAAATGAATGGCCCTGAGTGATGTAATGTATCCAACACTGATGCAACTTATCAAAATAAATGGAGAGCTGAAACTTTGCATCTGGGTGCATGTGGTCAGAAAAAAAAATGAAGGAAATATTGACGTGCAGACATTGCCAGTCCCCCCCAGCTCCTAATAAAAAGTGGTATTAGCATAGGTGTTATTGGATATATGGATCTAAAAAAAAGAAAGACCTTTTACAGTCAGTAAGTAAAGCAGATAATGGAAAATTACCAACAGGGTAGAAAGCCAATTCCTTTTGCCTGACTTCACAGAGGAACAGATCTGTGATGCAGCTGTTTTCAGCACTCTGTCAAATTGCAAACCTGAAGTTGTCATACCTTTAACAATAAAGAGAATAAAAGCCTTTTAAACTCTACTTAAAGTGTCAAGGCCTCACTCCCCATAGCCACCCCACCTTTAAATCAACAGTAAAGGGTTCACTGATTTCCAGGGTAATAGGAATTTGCTCTTATTTGAATGTGACATTAACATGGATATACTGTTCTCAGGAGAACTGACTGCTATGGGCCAGAGCTGGACATTGATTTCACACCAAATTCCCCATTGATCGGGCATGGTAGGAAGTCTATTCATTGAATTGATAGCAGGATACAGCTATACTGTATTTGTTTTCCTTTTAATATACAGCTTCAACAGCAAGCCATGCATGAATTTAATAAAAGAAGATAATAATCTATCCATTCTTTGAGCAATAGACTGAACCTGGGTGGTTATCAGACCTGCTGCTATAAATCATGTCAAATAAAAGACCCATTTTGGCTTTACCAATGGAAAAAAGTCCTGTTTTAAATATACAGAACCTCTGCTTCTCACTCACATTCAGTAAATTGATAATTGTATTCAGTTATGTTTTATCAATGTAAGACCATCAGCAGAGAAGAATCAAACCTATTGTGCTGTTAAAAAACAAGCATTTGAAACTAAGTAGCCCTAAACAGTGACTTGAAGTATCTGTTGTATCTGTTGCAATTATCCCTAGTTGTTCAACATGCTCTTTCAGTGCTGCTTCTTATTCAGGATTGGAGGTTTTGCTAAGGTCACCCCTATGAGACAATGAAAGGAGATGCTTTGAATATGCTAATGCCTTCTGTTGGAATAGAGAAAATGGGCTGATGTGAAAGTCATTGACAACCATAAGGCAAACAGAATGGGTGGTACAATTGTAGGCAGAGTGCTGTGTCTGCATCTCAATCTGGGAATAGATCCTTAACAATCATTTTCTGCTAGACACTTGCTTGTAAATGACAGAAGCAAGGCAAAAAGAATTACATGCATGATGCTTTTCAAGTAGAAAATACCTGTACTTTTGAGACATAGGCGGAAAGTTACTTTTGTAGGCACAGAACTGGGTTGAATTCAGCTCTTACTCTATTCAGGGAGCATCATAAAGCCAAGAAAGGCACTCTGAGTGCAATAGCATAAATTAGATCAAAGCTGGGCTGGCACCTGTGGAGAGCATTGCCTCACAGACACCATTCTCCTTCCTTGGCACAAAGGGATGGCATAGCTGCTCTCACTAGCATAATTAGACATTAGCATTGTGGCAAATTATATAATCTCTTCTTTCTCCTTAACCAGCTCATGTGGAGACAATGAAGGGTTTGCTCTCTACCATACCTGACCTAGCAAATGGGACATGGTTTTTTGCCATGAGCCTCTCAGAACAGTGCAGAATGATATGAGTTGCTAAAAGAATTGAGGAGCCTGCTCTTATCCCAGGGCATGGCACTCCACCAACTCCTAAGTTACAAAAGTAGCATGGAAACCTGATTGAGGTAACAAGCTCTGCTGAGCTATGTAAAGTGACAGGTGAACAAGGTAAAGAAGAATAAATCTTCTAATTTTCTCTTAATCATGGCATTACAGCAATCTTTCATGATCATTTGAGTGATTTAAAATCAAGCAATACAGTAGGAAATAAAAATGTTCGGGAAAGAATTTCAAACTATCTCGTAGATTCATTTATTCACTGATGTTTAGCTGATGAGAAAAAACAGGCTGCTGTTTTGTTGCATCAGTTCATTCTCCAATCAGCAAAAAAGCATAGAAGATGCTAATAACATAAAAATTAGTAACGAAAAGAGATCAGAAATGCTGCAGGATGGAGGGCACAGAAACTGGGGCAAACTTACCAATCTTAGCACTATTTATCCTTACCTGGGATAATTTAATGAATAGCTGAGGCTGGAAGAAAGGTGAGGTAGGACTCTGGGCTTTACTCCATGCTTAATGAGAGAGAGATCTGGAAGTGTTGTCTAGGCATCTTTGGAAAAGATGCAACTGAAGGAATCTGAAGGCAGCTTCTGAAAGCCCCAGCACTGAGCCAGGGGTGATTGGGTAGGGCAGAGCAGAGATCAGCACCATCGTGGGTGCTGGAAACACAGCTCAGAGCATCATGGAGATCAGAGGACACTGAGGGAAAGTCCTCTAAATGAAAACCAAGACAGAGAAAACTTTGGAAATAGAAGGGGGAAGGGGTTTTTTAATTGTGCAGAAAACAGAGTTGCTTGTACAAATATAAATGTTTGCTTGAGGCCAACGTGTGGCAGCAGCATCTCCAGTTACCTGTGTAAGACACAACCAAAAGACAGTTTAACCCTAATTGTGTCCTAACCAACAAAAGAGCTTTCATCTGCCCAGCTGTGTGAGTTTTTCTCCCCAAGATTCACAGTACTTCAGACTGGAAAGGAGCAGTACATGAACCCTACCATAACATTTCATCCAGTTACTAAACCAAACACAGTAATTGTCTAAGAAATAACTTAGCTAAAACACTGACCCTCAGATCTTCAAGCCTGGACCAAAAATTTTGGGAAATGGAGGATCTCTGTCCTGGGAACATATTCCAACATTTAATCTTACTGTTAGTTTAAAAAAATGACATTTGATATAAATTAATCTGTCTTCATTTTCCCACAACTAATTCTTCTTGGGCTTTTCTTAGATTGGTTAAAGAGGTCTCCAGTACCTTGATTTTCTCCTTGTGAAGGTACTTACAGACTGCAGTGAAGTCACTTCTCCCACTCTGGTAAGATTCAGCTGATGAAGATCTATTTTTACAAGTATTCTGACTGGAAAGATGACCTTTATTCTCTTAGGTCTTCAGAATTCAGGGGTATTATTTTTCCCAGCTATAAAATGAAATGGAATTGCTGTAACCCACAATTCTAAAAGCAATACTTTTTCCTATTTACTCTCAAATTATAGGTGATAAATTTAATGTTTAATAGCATTCAACCTATCAGCAATATCTAAATACATAAAAGCTTTCATTTATCATACTTTCCCTTGGATGACTGTCAGTCAAGATGAGTTTCTGTGCACTAAATTGACACCATTTTTTAGCTATGCAAAAAACCATAACACTCCTCATTTGCTGACAAAAGAGACTGAGGTACGATGTGATAGTACAACAGTGTCAGAAATTTAATAGCAAACTTCCCATATATGTGGCTTCCTGCAACAAAATTTGGTCCAAATCCCATCCCTGTTAGTCCTTCTCCCATCACATTTTGTACCCTAACCTGTGCTGTCCTTTCTTTACTTATGTTTTTCTATGAAATAAGGGGAAAAAAAAGAAAAAAGTTTCAGACAAATACAAAAACCTGGAATTTAGGTATGTGCCTTCTATGAACATCATTGGGAATGTAAGGAGATAATTGAAATACCCTGCATTTCCATTTTCCAGTGGTTTGGGGTTTTTCCCCCTAAGACTATGATTTTGCCTGAAAAGTACCTCTATCCATATCTAAAAGGAAGTAGGAGTGCAGAATATTACATTGTTTCACCAGCTCACAAATTATTTTGGAAAACTCCCACCAATATATTTTCTGAATTTTCAGAACTCTCAGAAAGTTCATTTTGCCACTCAAAATCCATCAGGAAAGCATAAAATCAAATTAAGGGACTGAAACTCTGTTCTGAACATGGATATAGACCAATTTTTCTCATGTTTTCCAACAACTGCAAACTCCTAATCATTGTTGTCAAATTAAATTACTAGAGCTTTAGAATGACTAAATCCCAAATGACTTCATCATTGACCTTTAAACTACAGTGTAGAATAGGAAATAATACTACACAATAGGAACTGATAAATATCAAAATATCTCTTTAAAAATGAGACATTTTTGCTGTTGATAATTGAGGTGACTTATTATGTGATCTAAACACAAAACCAAGTTAATGCCTAAAAGCTTTTCCTATTCACTTAGCAAAATAATAATGAATAATAAACAAGTCACAACATTTTTACTGCTGTGACATTTCAACTGGGAAAAAAAAAAGGTAAAATGTAAACTGTATTAATAGCCATTTTTTTACATTTAGTGACAAAATCAGCCAGATTTAGGCAGAAAGAAAGCTCTTCATTTTAGACACAGATCCATACCTAAATGTATCAAGGGATTTCTTCTCTATTTTTTTCCAAACCATCAATCTTTAAAATAAAACCATAAGTAATACCATGAAAAAAATTTGCCCCAGTACTCATCCATAGGAGATACCCCTACCAGAAGCCACAGTAGCTAGTGATATCATAGACAGGAAAAAGGTTTGTAAAAAGAAGATACACAAGGTTTTTCCAAAGGCAGGGAACAGAAGGTGAGAAACAGTTGTACAATATAAAATACTAGACCAGGTATGTGGGATGCTGGAGTGTGGAGCTATTTTCAAGGTATGAAGAATGAGCTCAGGACAAGGCATTGGTTTGGATATTTGAGTTCTCCCTGCACTACAAACCAGGATAAAGTTTCATGACTCACTAAAACCCCCAGGAATTACATGGCTGAAGTTTGAACACTGCTTTTCACTGCTAGGCTTCTTCAATCTGCTGCTACCTGGTTATGATTAAAGCAAAAGGACACAGTCCTGGATCCATGTTATTGTTGCCTTCAGTTGGTGCATAGCCTAACACAGAAAATCAGAATTTTCCTAGTTCTCAGAGCCTAGAAAAAGAAGATTGATATTTGCTCCCCTGCCCATGGCAGGGGGTCTGGACCCTGATATTTGAGGTTCTTTCCAAACCAAATCATTCTGATTGCATTATTTAAAGCTTGCCATATTTGATAGGAGTTTGACACCTTTGAATATCATCCTTGACACTTACATATCTTTGCATTTCAAAATGTATTTTAAAAAGCTTGTCCAATTAAAAAAATAAAATAAAATAAAAAAGCAGGGGCTTTAAATGATCCCTCAAAATGAGTGTTCAGAGGAATCTGTAATCCTGGAATACAGTTGTTACGCAATGTTCTCCAGGTCAAGGGCTATGATAGCTAAAAACACAAGGACATCTGCTGCTGTCTGACAAGGGTCTTGTCCTAAAAACTCTCCCTTTGAGGAGTGACTGAGCTTCAGACATTAGCTGTGCCTATGGCAGTTTGCCAACTCCTTCTCTAGTCACAATAAAGTTTTGTGCCAAAGGGCTGTGAAGAACTGCCTTGTACCATTATGGAGAGCTCTGCCTCCCCACTTAAAAATCAGAAACCCTTCCCCAGCTCCAGTGACTTGTAGCTGTGGTACACTTACAGAGTAGAGCTTATTTCAGCAGGAGTGATTAAAGAGCTGGTATAAAACAGAATAATGGGATCCCTTAAAATAAGAGTAATATATGTTTCCTACTGTGTAGCTATTTTCCTTATAGAAAGTATCATTTTATCAAAATAATTTTCAGATAATACCAACCACTGACCACATTTCATACTTCATGGTATATGAACTGAACCTGATTATTCCAGAGGCTCAGAGGTGCATATTATTCATCTTCTACTTCTTGTGTGTTGGTCCATTTTGATGATTAATACATCTCATTCCTCAAAATTTTCTGTATTTTAAAAAACTTTACATTACAGCCCCCTGCTTTCTCCCTGAGAACTTAGTACCTTATTATTGCAGGGATGGCTAACATAACTTTTAAATGTCACTGAAGACGTGGTTCAGGTTCTGCATCATGAGACCTACAGGATTATAGCTGGACTTAACAAAATCTCATTGCAGTTTTCAGTGGTGCTGACTGCAGCCAATGGAAGCAAGTGAATGGGGGTTCAGCTTCTGTGAAAAATTGCCAGAGAGTGGAAGGGCTTAAAAATTTCTGTAAAAGTCATCTGTCTCAACAGCCAGAGTTTCTGAACATCTCCCACTGTGTAAATATCGTGTGTGAAAACAAGAACATCACTTTTCCAAGTGGCCACCATGCAAAGCTGGGTCTAAGTCTCCCAATTTGTTTCTCAGCAAAAGTGTCTCTGTCAGACTACACTAATTTAACTGCTAATGAGGGTAGCAGGCAGTGGATTGGTGTGTGCCAAAATAGCAGATGAAATGGAGAAAATAAATGAAAAACACTTGAAGAAGGAACTTGTCAAAAAGTATCTTTTATAGAGTGCCTCCTCTTAATTATTCTACAGAAAGCAATCAGGTTTGGACTCATCTTTTATACTCAACCTATATTAAGTCTTTCATTTTCCTCACTGACTTAAAGCAATGTTCTTTATTCTTCCCACTTCAAATAAAATATCCACATCATTTGTTAATGCAGGTTGTTGGTTGTCAAAGCTTGTAAGGGTCCTTCAGTTTTGGGCAACTCAAAGAGCCTTAGGCTTCAACCCATTGGATGTAATAAGGCAAACTGTAATGTGAGAGCCATGAACAGACTCATCTCTGGAAAAAAGGTTTCACTTTCTAAGGCTTATATAGCTCAGGGTAAATTCAACTAAAATCCCGTCTGACATAGCTTGAAAGTAATTCTTATTCATTGGAAATTAGATAGTAGCAGGGAAAAAAAAACACCTTATTTTATATAAATATAAGAATTTCCTCTAAAGTGGTTTTCATTTTTGTCCTGGGGGAAAGAAGGGAAAGGAGTTATAGAGGAATCTTATTCCATGTTTTGTTCTTTGTGTGCTCATGTTCCTAATTTTTTTCCTTGTAATTTAGGGAGGAGAAAAAATGTTCCTTAACAACCCTTAAACTAACTTCACCACCCTGATCTCAAAGGATAAACCAGGTATTCACAGTTTCCTGTTCCTGCTTCTGCTTTCATGTTGCAAATCTAAGGAAAGAGATTTCATGAATGCCAAATATCCCATACATCCTGACAAACAATTCAGCTCTAAAAGCATTTCTGTGCTATTATTGTTGTATTTTTTACCTGTTTGTCAAAGAAACAGAAGATTTGTTCTAGTCATCTGTGCTCAAGTGTAAAGCCATCTCCAAGTTCTCCTATTTAAATTGGAAAAAAAACTTCCCATGGTATTATTATTATTATTACTATTATTACTATTATTATTATTATTATTATTATTATTACTAGTCCCAAGCCATCATGAAGATTTGTCTGGTTATTGAAAAAAAAAAGAAAATTCCCTGAGAACCAGATATTCGCAAATGTCTCAGCAGTATGGTGCCACACCATATTGAATCTAACATGCACAAAAGACATATAGTCCCTTATATTATACCATATATAGTAAGCTGTAAGTTTCTAAAATGAGAAAAAAGTCTAAGCTTAGGTAAAATTTCTCATAGTTTTGAACTATCTATATATATATATATATATAAAAAAAAAAAAAAAAAAAAAAAAAAAAAGAGCCAGTTTTAAATTCTGTTGAACTGGGAGAAGAATGAGGCTTTAAGGAGCTAGTTCTAGAGCATGCTGACAGAACTAGTTATAAAACTACAGCAAGCAGTAAAACTGGTTGAAAGACATATTAGCAATTACATTTACAGAAAAAATGTTATTTGTTGGAAACAAACCAGTTTTGTTCATGCTTACATCACTCTAACTGAAATTCTCTGGAAAGAGAATCCTGTCCCAACTAGGGTAGCCCAGTCAGACAAAGATTAACAAAGCAAGATGTATAGCAGCATCTCTGG
The DNA here is from genome assembly GCA_030060385.1 of Muscicapa striata striata. NCBI lineage: Eukaryota > Metazoa > Chordata > Aves > Passeriformes > Muscicapidae > Muscicapa > Muscicapa striata. The sequence goes on along the minus strand of JAREIS010000151.1, from coordinate 1,454,067 downwards.
CTTAGATGTGTGACTGTGCCAGGAGCAGTCAGCCTCCCAAGCTTTTGCTGGAGCCACTCCACTTTTTTATGCATCTCAATATTCAGAGTCCAGAGCCAGCAGCTCCTCCCCTGCTGCTGTCACAGAGCTGGCCTGGGCTAGCAGAGATGAGCACTTGACTTCACTTCAAACTCAGAAGAGCAGAGATCCTGCCACTTCAGCACTCTTTGAAAGACTCTCACTGCCATCTGAAGACAAGCCACAAAGTCAGGTTTTGATTTAGAGAATATTTCTTATCACAGAACAGCATCTCCTGGCCAGCAAACTGAGCTCTCAGTCAAGAACTACACGGAGAAATGTGTGTGTGTGCTCAGAGCGTGCTCCTCATGTGTTAGGCACACATGAATCTGTGAAAGACTCTGAATATTCCCCAGAACCAAGTGCTAGAGCAGTGAGAGACTGGGCTACACCCTGCTGAGTTCATTCACATGAATAATCCCAGGGCTTTCTGTCAAACTGTTTGTGTCAATAAGGCAAACAAGTCTTGGCCTGTCCCAAACATTGTTCATTGCAGATTGCAACAGAGCAAATGTAATTATGTAAGTGAGAGAAAGGCAGCAGGAGCAATTCCTAAAGGCAGGACATCATTAAGATTTCATAACAAGCACATTTTCCCAAGGGATCCAGAGGAAACGAGAGCCATGGATTTCCTGAGGCCAGACTGTGTTTGGCTTCATACATCCAAGTGCATTTTTAATTGCAGGACTCACTTGAAAGGCATTAAGTTCCTCAGGAAGTGAACAGGGTTTGAAACAGGTCCTAAAATAATGTCCAGTCCTTCATTTTGCACAGCATGGAACATGCCCTGATGAAGAAAAATCCCAGAATGGGACTACATGATATTTTGGCTCTGGAGAACTACCATGTGCAATTTTCTCTGGATAATAGACAAATAAATTTCTGCATTGCAAGGGGAGGCAGTTATGTGCTTTGTTGATCAGGGCATTGTCAGTGACAAGAACCAAGTTTACAGGATAACCTGAAACAAGCCAAGAAGCATTAAAAGAAATAAAAGATGGCTGAGGAGCTTTATATACCTAGCAGAAATTGGAAGAAGTACTGGTTGGACTTGGATTCAGATACTTTATAGGATCAAAAATCAACAAAATTCGTTGCCTTAATATTACAGCAAACTCTTTATCATAGGTTGAAAATAGTGCTCAAAGGTAGCTAGCCACATCTTTGCTTGGGGAAAGTCAACACATACATTCAGTCCAGATTTTTTGGGGTTTTCTAGTCTAGTGAAAACTGAATTATGCATTTAAAAAAAATGGCATGCCAACTGGTTTTAATTAAAAGGGAGTACTTCCAAAATTACTCCTTGAAGTAGGAAATTTCCCAATGGAAAAAAAAAGAATTTGAGAAAATTGCCCCATTATATGTTTGTGTTTAGGTAACTAAAATCATTCACGTATCAGAACATTAACATCACCACACTGGCACCTGAGCTGATAGGCAACAGGGAAAATCAAACCTTTAGCTGTGTATGAAACTGTATAAGTAGTTTTATAAACACACATATCCATATATATAAATATAGAGAGACAAGGTAGCAGGACCCACAGCCAAACTCTTATCTGATAAAAACGCATCATTTCTACTGGATTTAATGTGAGAGAACCCCTGTGTGTGGATTTTACCAAGCTCTGTTAGGTTGCAGTACTATTTTTGAATTGCTCCACTTCAAAATTTAATCAAATCTACTCCTTTGTGACGATAATACACTGCTTCATAATAATGAAGCTTAATGAACAGAATTAAAAGTTGATTAATTGTAAGCACAGTTAAACACAGAAATGCTTTGCTTCTTTGCCATAAAATCTGTCTACTGTTAAAAACTCGTCACTTGCTGTCTTCTCTGACTCTGGATTTTTAAATAGCTTTTATGGGCTCTTCAGTTCCTGCCTGCAATTCAAATCCACTTTTTTTTTTTTTTTTTTTTTTTCCTCTTTGACCCTTCATTCTCCTGCCCTTCCACTTTCCTTTAGCTAAGGACAAAAAGCCAGATCAAGTTTAGAAAAATCTGTGACACTCATCTGACATTGCCACAGCCTTTTCCATACAATTTAACAGAACTCACAGTGAAACAGCACAGAAGGAAATGTCCCTCACCAGCAGAGACCCAGCAGAGACTCCCTCCACCAGCTCATCAGCTCATCTTACAGGACCATGGTGCTGCCTGGTGAGATCTCAGTTCCATCCTCAGCACATTTGCAAACCCTAAACATAGGGAAAATAAAAGAGGGTATTTCACATCAGAGCGATCAAGGAGACAAACAGAAGAGGGAGGTAAAATAGTGAAAGGAGAGAACCGAGATTGACTTTGCCCAAGGAAAATAATGCTGAAAAAAATAATGTTGGGAGTTTCATGCAACATTATGTGCATATTTTTTCATCTGATTTTGTGCTCATTCAGTGACCTTACCTGGATCATGTTTCTCTCTCAATCTTATAAATGCCAATGCTGACAAGGTTTCCACAGAAATATATCAAGCAGACACATCCTTCAAAAAATGATGCTGGAAGACATCCCAATGTACTTATATGCAGAAGTGTTAAACATGAGTACTGAGTACTCTTGAAGCCTTTGAAAATCCTTGTCTGAGATATACTACTTGTTGAAAACTAACTGAATGTGGTTAATTTTGCATTATATTTTTAGGGTCCTAAGTCACTTGACAGTAATGAAAGGGACTACTTTTCTATTATACACAGAAAATAGGAACTCTATGTTCTACTGCCTTTTTTGGGGGGAAGGAACCATAATTTTAAAAATTACTTCAGTCTCCAGACACATAAAGAAGTATTCATTCTAAGGAAACTATTTTGATTTTCTCCTTATCAGATCTCCATACATATACCAAGATTCAAAAATACCTAAAAAGTTAATCAGAAATTTGAAATATTTTGGACGTTTAAAATTGTGCATGAAAAATATAGATTTCTTGGTGAATGTGCATTGCATGTATGTATTTCTCAAAGGTCTAGGAAATAGGCAGTTTATACAGTCTTATCAAAAATATAAATGCAGTGTGTCAAGTGAAAAATAATAGTGATTAGCTTAACAGCATCTTGGGTATGTATCTTCTTTAATACATGATGTATTGGGAGTGTGGTTTACTCAGGTTACAGAATTAAAACAGTAGGAGGTCTAATCTGAATTAATATACAGGTTCACTGGGAAATATTGATAGATTTAAGTATGATTCCTTGTAATATGCTGTTTTATACATCTACAGTTTGGTCGATGGGGAAAATAGATGAGGAGCATAGACTAAAATCACACAGTATTCTTGAAAGACATTTAACAGAAGTTTAGAAGGAAGCACAACACACAAATTGCTTCCATTAACTCAGACCACAGCTCATGTGGCGCATGAAATTGCTGTGATTTTCCTTACTGTGCACTGTGTCTTTAAAAGTCTGAGAGGTGCCTGCCACTTTTCAAGACACATTTGATATGTGCTGTGCCATCCACTACAAATTTCCCTGTGTTGCTGTTTTGTTTCTTTTATCACCAAAAAACACATCTCCCAGCAAGGACAAGCAGACCACAGCAGTGGAAAAGCCAAGTTTATCCAGCAAGGATTGTGCAGCTGCCATGTCAGGTTTCTGTATGGATTTGGGGTACAGATACTATAAAAACTGTTGCATTGCTGAGTGAACCTCAACCACCATAGGAGCCCATCCAGTGTAGGAGACCCCAGCAAACTCACCTGTATCTCCTTCCAGAACCACAGAATCATTTAGGTTGTAAAAACATCTCTAAGATCATTGAGTCCAACTTTCGACCTTTCACAAAGTGAAACTATGGTTTCCTGAAACCTATGCCCAAACCTCTCCTTTCCCTTTCCTCTCTAATGTCTGTAACACACATTTTGCACCTGCACATCTTCAGAGGATTTAAGTATTCAGCTCTGAAGGCTGGTTACCTTCTAGGTTGGTTACTTTGCACAGGGCAGGGCTGAAACTCTTTCCGTGCCAGTACTCCTTGGTACTAAATCTCAAAAGGACTTAAAAATCAGATTCCTAAAGTGACATGGAAAGAAGTCATTACTCTGTAAAAAGCTTTTAATCTTTTGGTAACAAAAGAACATATAGATAGCCATGAACTCTCATTGGCCCCAGAGTGCCAGGTGACTACACCAAGTTATAGCCAATCTGCAGATATAGAGAAACACTGCAAATTTGCTCCAGCAAAATGTCCTGCTGAACATTAGAGAGCCTGGCTGAGTGTTTCCTGGTAGCTCCTTATGCCTGTGAGTGCCACTGCTATTTGGTGAGAAAAATGAAATCCTGCTAAGTGCACAGGTAAAACGACAAGCACCATACTGCTCTCTAAAAACCCTCCTGATTGCATATCACTCACTTTAAATTCTGATTAGAAGAAGGCATTGAGAATCTTAGCTAGGAATACAAAAGGATAAATGGACTTATTATCAGCTAAATGCTCAAACTACCAGGGTGAGCAGCATTCATTTCAGAGTAAACTACTAGGACAACTACTATCCAGATGTGAGCACATGGTCTCACACTGCATCATTTACAATGAAGTATTGCAAAATTTTTTTTTTTTAAGAAAACCGCATCTCATGCAAATATAATTAATTTATGTAAAACTAATATTATTGACATTAAGCTGTAGGGACAGCATTATTTATAACCTTGGAGGTGGGAAAATAAAAATGCACAAGGGAAACTTAGAAGGGTAATTAGTATGGAAGGATTAAAATCAGATATGATGATATGATGAGTCCTGTCTTGGCATGACTGTGAAAATACCTTGCTAGAGCTTACAATTAGAGGCTAAAGCAGAGTGGAGAACCAGATGGGGGCAAAACAGACTGAGGTAGGACATGGCCATATTAATAATCAGTGTGAATGGACTACTTGCCATTTTCCATTTTCAGGTGGTTTTCATCAGTTGTCTGCAGAGACAGAAAAGCAAATCTTCCATGTCAACATGGAAAAATTTATTAACAAGTATGAGCTGGGGCAAAAAGTGAAACCAAACCATACTAAGTGTTGGAAGTGGAGGATAAGAGAAGTAAATATGGAATTCCTACACAAAGTCTTGAAGGTAAGAAGAAATGCAGATTGACTTCTTAAATTTTCAGAACTTTCAAAAGGAATTAAGTGTTTTATTTGTCAAGGATAGAATAATGCTCCCCGTGATGCCATTAATCATTTAGGATATCCTGGAGCAAGTGCTTCTGCATACTCACTTGATCTTAATTTCTTTCTATGCTTTATGTGTCTGCACTAACAGCCCAGCTGTATTTGGTGTTCATTGTCATTTTCTAGTACTGAGCTAATGGCACTGCTATAAAACAACAAGCAGCTGGTGGCACAGCACAAACAAGTATTATTCAATGTGAATTATGAATGGCATGGAAGTACCAAGAAAAACTTTACGAAGTACATGTCATAATGTGTCCCAACTCTTCTCCCATCCCCAGCTGCCAACCCATCTCTGAATGCTGCCTAAGCAAGGGAAGGGGCCAGCACAGAGCTCTGGTTTGGTTTGGATGCCTCACCACAGGTTGTGTGGTTGTGTTACTGTCACACATTCTTGTGAGTACCTGACTGGGAGTAGGTGGAAGTGTTAGGAGAGATCTGCACCTAGCACTGGGGAGTCCCTGGCTATTCTGCAGTAACAAGTGAACCATTCAGGGCTGCCCTACACAGCTGTCCTATCAGGGAAATATTGCTGCAATTTGAAGCAGTGCTCTTGGGGAAGGATGAAAAGACAAATCCAGCAGCATGGAACAGGCATGGGACGTGACAGGCAGTTTGCAGTAGAGTCACAATCCATCTCTGAGACTGTGGCTTCAGCAGAGGTTTGACTTCTATGCTGGGGTTCACTGGAAGGCACAAGTTAAATGTTCAGCTGTAAAAATGGTGGTGTGAGGAATGGAAGAGAACTGCCTGTTTTGGTGCCGATAACTGCCATAGGGAGAAGACAAGAAATCCTTGTCTCAGTATCTTGTTGAAATAATGCCTGTGTCTACCAATGATATTTTGGCAAAGCTAAATACATAGGACAACATTTGTAAGGCCAATGCACCTGGTGATTTCTTGGAAAGATCCTATATTTTTATTTTAGAAAGAAACACATAAATGAATTAAGATCTCAGAAATGTATGGTTTGTTCCTGGATAATGGGTTTTTCAAGATACATGGGGTCATTTGTTCCCTTTTAAAATGAAATCCTGTTTCAGAAGGATGGTGAGGATTCAGTGGAAAAGCACTGTATTGATATAATCAGAACAGAGCCCTAGTAAAGACTTTAAAAATGGAGCCTTTAAGTCACACACTGAGGCCTTCAGCCTACAAAGGTTTCATGAAGTAACTTGCCTTTAAGCATTGCAGTTACTGATGTCAATGCACTTGCCTTCATGGATAGAGTTATACTCCATAGATCTCAATAGATCACAGCCTGTAAATACTGTATCATTTATATATAGAAATGGTAAAGGGATTCCCTGTTCTCATATTTAGTTGGCCAAGTCCAATTAGCACATACTTTATTCAAACACAGCTTGATGTGAATGAAGTCTTTTACTCACACACATCTTAGGAAAAACCCCTTATTTATAACTGAAGATGAAAAAAGGACTGCCATTTTATTTGGTAGCCCATAAATGGTTTCCTAGGAGGTTGTTTTCAGTTGACCAGGTATAAAATTACCTCCTGTGAAAATTCTATCCAACTAATACCCAGCATGAAGCTGTAGAGTAGTGCTACTTTCATCTGTAGATACAGGAGCTTCCTGGGTGCAGAACAAAGCATGGGTGCCCCTCCATTTCCCAAGAGATATCAGTACAAGCTCAGAAACCTTCACAAAGCAAAGCACAGCTTGATTACCATGTCGATAGCATGAGGTTCCCACTAATTCTAGCATAGTTTTTGTTATTATTATTGGACCACTGGTGTACCTAGAAGTCAGGGAATCTCAATACCCACACAGCCTCATTGAATATTAATGCCAGAACCCTTACAATAGTGGCTAATAATGCAGCTTTTCTCTGCCATGTGAATTACACATCAATATTAATGAAGCCTTTGTTAACATTCCGTGTTCTTTCCTTTCTGTGTCTCTGCCAGGATTTTGGACTGGTTTATGCCAACAGCACAGACTTACATGTCAACCCTGAGCAGGTCCCAGACATTTCAGAAAGGGCTTGTTTTTGCAAATGTGCATTTAAATTAAGAAGTATGCCACATCAAGGTTGCTTTAAATTGACGGCTGTTCAGTTCTTCTCCCCTGCACAGGACAGATGTCACTTTATATGTTTGCATATCCTAAAAGTAACACACAGAGGGCTGTCTTTTATTTCAAAATGTTATTACAGCAGCCTTTGTATAAAAACTAACACAATCATTCACAATCATACATGGTTCTCCTTCTTCCCAGCATCAGATGTAGCAAGAAAAGGCAATGGTTCTGTGATTGGAAACAGAGAGGAGGAGTTTCTGGTTCTGTAAGAGCCCATGGTACAGTTCACACTGAGTTCTGCTATTCTAAACAGGAAACCTTTCCACTGCTTTGAACCTTCATATGAAATTTAAATGTAATTGCCAGAAGCATTACCTTATTAATAAGAGTAGAAAAGCATCGTTACTAATTATTGTGAGCTTAATTTGCATTTTCTAAACATTTACATTATCTAATCTAACTATGTAACAGCTGCTTGCATGATTTCCAACTCAGCTCTTTTCCAAAACGAATGCCCAACACCAGTAAATAATAAGTGTTGCTGTGGACTCCTCCTGTCAAATGTAGTGTCTTACTCAAAAAGGAGTTCCATCAGCCACAGAAGCAATACATTTTTTAATAAATAAAAACCATTTCAGCACAGCTGATCAGCCATGTTGAATGCTCTATCAGCTGACCCTGTTTCAGAGTTAGATCCTGAAAGATATCTGCAACTAATTACCTCTTTGAAAGAAGGATTCAGTTGGTTTGCACTAATCTAATTTGGAGACCAGAATAAAATCATACCTGGACTTAATCTCATCTGAATACAAACAGTGCAAAAATGCTGTTGATAAGTAGCTGATGTAATGCTCTAACACACCATGGGGCTTTTGTACTGATCTCACCCTCTTTGAGGAGAACTCCCAGCAATTCCCAATGCTCTCACTTGGATTAAGATTTGAAATTGCATGTTTAGCATAGACTATCGGGAACTTAATATCACAAGATTAAGAAAGGAGGGGAAAAAAAAAAAAAAAAAAAAAAAAAGAAAAGCAGATTACTTGCAACAGTTGTCATTAAATGGAAGTGACCAGCTCCTAGATAGATCCAATATGCCCAGCACAGGACCCTGGTGAGAAAGGGAATCAATATTTTACTTATCACAGTGGAAATGCAAGGCACCCAACACAGACCCAAACCTGACCCAATCATGGCGTATATGTACTCAGAAAAAAATTTCTTATTCTAAGCTTAGATTGAAAGTGGTATGAGATTGCTGCTAGCAATCATCAAAAGCAAGTTAAACCACTAGTGTTGATTTTTTCTTCCTTCAAAGCAAACATTCCAGATTTTGGTGACTTCAGGAGAAACTGTCATTTCAAGCTGTGCTGTCAAGTCCACTGCAGCAAAGAATGAAACCCATTTTACAGGATACCCTTAAAGCCCTGTATCTAGAATAATTGGTCTTTAAGGCATCACATTGCATTTACAGACACATCTATTTTCTGATTTACTGTGTAGATTTAAGGTAATTCAGCCATTTTACTATATCTGTAAAATGGTGATGACAATCCATGCCCCATAGGAAGCTTAAGGTTGAATTCACTAATATTTGCAAAACACTCTGAAGTGCTGCAGTTCAGATAGCAATATGAATGTAAACTCTCACTGTGCCATGCCTGTTACCTTTAAATTCTTCTGCTTTACCTGGAAATACAGTTTTTTCTAAGGGGAAATACAAGAATTCTTTCTTACTCAATACCACAGAAATAACTACGTGAATATGCAGGGATTAATTTTAAATGAAAACAATTGCAAATTAAGCTTGGAGAACTTCAATCTTCCAATATATTCTGATCATCTTGGACAAGAAGCAAAAATAAATGGATGAGAAGAAAATCAGGTACAGAAGTGCACAGTTGAATCAAATTAAGGAAGTAGAAAGGATCTGTGGATCAAAATGTCCAACCTTACAAAACTGGTTTGTTGGCAATTGACTTTCTGGTTATTCACAGGTCCGTTGCCTTCATAAAATATGCCAAGAATACAAAATCAGGGAGATGGCTAATATTTGAGGGTCTAGAGATAACATGAGTGAAACCATTGCCCACTAAAATCCTCTTCAGTCTCTGGGCATTCTTATTTCTTCATACCTTTGCAAATAAATGTCTTAGCTGCCATAAGAACATTTCTGTGTTTGGATTACTTTGTCCCCAGATTAATGTAAAGTTTCCTGGATGATTTGAAATTTTCTGCCTTCTGAATTTTGGTTCCTCAGGCAACAGGAAAAATGGAAACAAAAACCCTCATCTCTGTAAAAACCCATAACATTTGTCATTTACTGTAGGTGGAGTTTAGTGAGTTACCCTCAGTGTGGAGAAAACATGGTTTCTGATAAGAGGCACTGTTTTGGCATTAACAGCTGTCCAAACCCACTTCCAGCTATTAGCTCTTTATAAATGTTCATCTTCTGGGAGTGCTCACATCTGAAATCTGTATTTTAACTTCAGTTTGATTCCAGTAGCTGTCTGGAAGTATAAACCCAGCAGGCTGACTTCCTACTTTATGTTGATTTCACATGTCTAAAATATGCCACTGGAGGAAAAGAGATACATGGATTAACCCTATTTTCATTTTCTATTTTCATGGCCTCAGAAAGTAGAATTTCATGATAAACAAACCCCAACATGGGCTTAAACAATTCCCACTCATTATTCACAGCAGAGGTAAAACAGGATTTCAAAGACTCAAAGATGCCCTCAATTTGCATCCTGTTTCATTTGTCACTAAATCTGTTTGCTGTTGGGAAGGCATTTGCCATTCTGTTCTATTAGTCATTCAGTTAAAGCAAGACTTGTAATTAACACTTGTAATAATTAGGCATTGGTTTGGTTTGGTTTGGTTTGGTTTGGAATCAACCTCTGTGTTTTAATTAAATCTCAGGAATTGACAAAAATGGATATAGGTTTTTGTTCAGCTAAAAATGATAAAGTGGCATTTTTTCTCATCTTTTTTGTAGAAGCCATGCTATTTTCTACCCTGAGTGAGTAGGAGTGTTTCATTTTGGACTTAAATGAACAGTTTACAAATTATTACTTTTTCTGTTTTTAATGTTAATGGAAAATGTGTTCTAAAAACAAATCACTGCCCTCACACAGAATGCTTTCTCAATGGACATATTATCTTTATGACAGCACTAGGTCAGACAAAAGTACCATATATTACAGATGATTTATTCTTTATTGGGAAATGGGGGATAAATATCCTCATGCTGAGCTCAACCTATCCCAGTAAACCTGTTACACAAACAGTTTGTCCACCAGCAAACAGACAAGCCAACCTGCCATGACAGATTCCAATTATAAGAAAAATATATCTTAAACAAATGAAACCCTTGTGTACTCAATGGTGCAATACAATAATTGCAAAGACGATTGGACCATCTGTGCTTCAAATTTATGGCCTTATCAAGTGCAGTCAGACCTTTCTAAAGTAGCTTGTCAGAGGAGCAGGACTTGAAAGAAAAGAGCTGAGTGAGTGTGTGCCTGCTTTAAAGAGGTTACAAAAATTTGGCAATGCTGTTTTGGTGATCAGAAGGGGAAAATTACCTGTAAAAACAAAGACGAAATTAAGAACTAATGTGCTGAAGAAATGTGATATATAGTTATGCCATTTCCTGTAGATATGTCTTTCCTAAGTAGCAGCTAGTTTGAAAATCTGTATGATTTAAAAGAGCCAATGCCTCAGAGAAGAAAGCCAGAACAGCAGAGCCAGTCAAGATTTTACAGCAAGTTTATACTCCTAGATTCATCACAGAACCTTTAAGTGACTCTGTGGTGGAGATGTGAAGCCCACATAGAGACCTGAAGAAAAGATGTTCATCATTTAGAGAGACTATTCTGCAGTGTCAGGAAAGAGTCCATTTACTTCCCTCATCTCTGCCCTCAAAAAGAGAGATTAAATTGTGTTATTTTATACACATTCAACTGTTCCTTGTCAAGTAATTTTAACTCAGAAGTTATAAATATGCCAATGGATTAAAGGACACACAGGGGACAGCAGAGCAATGATATAACAATCTAATCTGTGCAGAGGAATTAATAAAGACCATTTGAATTCACTGGGAAAAGATAAAGCAAGCAAAGAGAGGTCTTAGCATCCACTGCAAATAGTTTACAGATAAATAATGAGTATAACTATTACAGGGAAAGATGTTTTTAAAATCTTTAGTTTCCTGAGTTTGATGCCAACTCTTTTTACTTCTCTCAGTAGAGTTATGGATGAAGTGGAGCTTTTAAAGGTAAGAAAAAGAGAAGAGAATGTGAAAAGAAAACTGGGGACAGAAGAAAAAGGATAAAACCAAAAAATAAAACAGAAGTGGGGAAAATACAATAAAGTTAAAATTCTGATAAAATGTACAGGAAAAATAGATACACCAACTGGAGATAAGAAGAATAAGAAGAATGAAAAATAACTCAGAGTCTGAGATAAAACACTAAGGAGAAAGAAATAGGCAGAAAATCTGGTTTGAATAAGATAGGAAAAGACACAGAGGACAAAGCATTATATTAACACTGATGGCACTCCCATGACCAAAAACAACTCACAATCACAATTTTGAAATCAGTGAAATAGAAGGGGGGAAAGAAAAAAAAAAAAACAAAAAAAAAAACACCAAGAAAAATTTGTACCCATTTAGCAGGTTTTTAAAATTAATAGAACTCAAGTTCTAAGCAACATGCCTCATAAATATCATCTTTTCACAGCATGCAATTCCTGTCCTAAGGGAAGTAAGAACATTATTCATATTGGTTTTCCTTGGCAGACTGAGGCATTAGGCAGTGAGAAGCTTTGCCAGTGTCTTGCAGTAGTGAGAAAAATGGGACTTTTTGCTCACAAGTCCCAGACCAGATGTTGCCAGAAAGCCTTGGCTGGAACTCACCAAGAGGATATCATTCTTACACAAACTCTTATCTGGAAGGGAGAGAGAAAACCACTGGACAGTCTGTGTGAAAGTGATCCCACCCAAAGGTGGAAATTACATAATGCTTTCTAGCATTAGGCTGGTCCCATTTAGGCCTTAATCCCATTTAGGATGGAGAAGTAAAAAAAGTACCAATACTGTGGAATGACTGGGACCTAAGCTTGCTTTCTTGCCTGCCCTCTCCAGCCAAGCAACTGAATTTCAGGCATTTAACTTTGGGCTGTTATTGCTCCTTTGTCTGTGCTTCACTCTAGTGCTGGGGACAGATTCTTTTTGACAACTGTTCCTTACTTTCACAGAGACAGTCTGGATTTCTCAGCTTTTCCTCCCTGAATTAAACAGCCATAGTCTTCTTCATGGATGAGGTCATGTTTGAAATTTTTTTCTCCCTAAAGAGCTAGCCTGTTTTATTATGCATGAGAAAATGAAGAAGCCTTCAAAAACTGCAGGAGGCTGACAGGAGTGGGTGGCTTTTATGTTAGATGAAGTCCCATATATAAAATAAACCTCCCAGTGGCTTCATTAGGAGCTGGATTTCAGCTCAGGTTCATCTCTGCTTTACATTTTCTATCTCCCAGCTTCTCCTTACTTGTTGTTTGATACCTGGACACCCAATTCAGCTAAACTTCAAATGAAATCACTGTCCTAAAACTGCACTGAGAAATATAAGCACATACACACAAACACACAAATAAAAGAAAAAGAAAAAAAATATACAGAAATATAAAGGACTCATACACATTAGTGAAGTTTTATATATGTATTTGTAAGAGCTCGTGCATGGTCTCCCCAAAGTCCTGCCCAACAGGTGATGGATTCAATGAGACTTTTTCCCTTGCCTTTAAAGCACTTTTGGAGGAGGCCTTAAAAAATCTGCAACTCTGTCAGCTCTACATGTCCAATGTAACTACAGCAAGGGGCAGCAATTTTTCAGTCTCTGGGTATGACTTAGGTTTCAAACAAGGAGGAAAAGAAGTGATTGTGATCATAAAATCAGAGCCTGGGACAATGTCACATATGTCATGTGCAATTGTCTGGGACTTGGCAAACAAAGGCAAAGATGGATGGTGGCTGAAATCCTGTCCCTGCATTTCACATTTTCAATTAAAGCACTAAACAAAATGTTTTGGAGGTGAAGTTTAGTCTTGGATTTAATGCTGCAAAATCTACCCATATTACCCTAAATCTTGCAGTATTTTTCAGATACTTCCTTCTCATAATCATATTCCTACATGTGTTACAGTGTGAATTTTGAGATGCTTTAAATAACTTTTCACTCCCAATTGGAAAGAAACTCTTGGAAACCTGAGCTAATCATAGCACACACTTCCAGAACACAAGAAAGCTCTTGAAATTACTAATATTCTAATAGCTCCTTTGTTTCAAATCAGCTGCAAAATTCTTTGTGGCTTTAACAATAAATAATGCTAGGGAGGAATAAAAGTCCTTTTTCCCTTTCTATCCTTATAGATTCCAGCTCATAGCTTGTCACCACACAGTCTACAGAAGTGGGGGCATTTCTCACTTCCTTGCCTACACTGTCCTCTGGGATACAAGGACACAGTTGGTGTTTTGCAATATTCCAAATTACTTTTTCTTTGTGGTTGTTTTTTGTTGGTTTTTTTTTAATATTGCATTTAATTTAGATACCAAACTGAAAAGTTATTTCAAAGTTAAAAAATGATTATTTTTTTTTACAAAAGGTGTCACACTAGATTAATTCTGTTAATTTGGAAAATTCATTTAAAATAGGATGCTTTCCTATTTTAGGAGAGTCACTGCTTTCCAATAAGCAAAGAACTGACATTAAAACAATCAAATATTTAAAAAAACCACCACGTCAACAAAGAGATTTTTGCCAGATGAAAAAGGCAGTAAAGAAGGATAGAAGTAAACCTTGCATCATCTTGAGAAGTAACAAAAGGAAAGGAAGAGGGGAGGAGGAATCTCTAAAACATGCCTGAGTAATGAATTCCAGGGGAAAAGCTAGCAAAGCATGTTAATGAATAGCCAGATGTTTCTAAAGCCAGGAAATCTCTTCTTCCTCTCAATTTCAGACTAGAGTGAACTTCTTTTCTGGCTTTCATTTCTTTGATCCACACTGGATACTCACTCAGATGCTTTTTTGTGCACCTCTTGCAATGCTTATTAAAACCAAGGGGAAAAAGCACCCAAATCTTTGCAGCATTTGGGTTTGGAACAGTCTCCAAGCATTGCTGTCCCAAGTTTAATGCCACACTTCAGTTTGCTCTGAGACATGATACCACATTTTCCACTACAAGAAGCTTTCCTTTCTTGTGGCCATTTTAATTATATACAGAATAAACTGTTCTAGCTATTGAGCCCAGTTTTCAAAAGATTTAAGACAGTCCAGAATTAAGCCAGTCAGTTACTTTTCCAAATGAATGATCACCCTGCCATTAGGGTTTTGTTTAAGTTCTGACTTCAGGTAAGCTTGTTCAGCTGGAGGGATCCCTACATGTTTTCAGATCAGAGTCTCCATTTATAGTGAGGCAGCAGCCTGAGGAATTAGCATTTCTTCATCCTCTTCTAAGGTTCAGCAGACAAGATGGGTCTCTAGTATAACATGTCAGAGAACTACAAAGTCCCTTTGGACAAGCCTCTGTGAGAATTAGATCCTCAGGATCATTTGACAAGTGTTGTTCTTTTTTCTTTTGTTCCTCCTGTTGTCCTCCATGGCAGGTAGAAAATGAGCAATTAGAAGGATCTTATGTCTTCCTGTATTCAATAAAAAGAGATGTGGAAGGGGTTGTCATTGTGTCAACCCATTTCTTCATCACTGCCTTAAAGAGGCTTTCTCATCTCCCACCCCAGCTATTAAAGGGGCAGAAACTAATTTCCTCTACAATTTCTGTGGCCAGGCCAAAGCAGCTTAAAGAGCAGTCTTGTGAGTGTGCTCAGAAAGAAGTTCCTCAGCTTCTGCTGGGAAAAGAGTTCACATAAATTAGAGCTCATTGAACATTATTACAGCTTGTTGCCTATGGTATTTCCTCCCCCCAGGGTAAAGGAAATAATCTTGATTAATGACACCCAAAAAAATCATTTTTCTCTTTAATTCACTAATTGGTTAATCTTTTATGACATCAAAGAAGGCTGCAGCATTAACAAAAAAATAGTCAATGCAAAAGCCAGATTTCCTGTGCATTTGCCATGTGTGCTTTGTTTCCTGATGTAATTCCTAACTGAAAAGAAATGAAGAATTGAAATCTCCAGTTTACATGAGAAATGGCAGTTTTGAGCTCCCTATCAGACACCTCATTTTCTCTACATTAGTCACAATCAGACAGACAAGGCTCTGTCTTGTTGAGCTACATTTAGCAGTCTGTCTGAACTGCAAATTTAGATGACATCCAAATTACACAGACTCAGCCACTAGGTTACACTAATGCAAAGTAGGAGAAAAAGAATCAAGACTATTGATTTTTTTGGTTCTTTCTCTGTCATATTCCCTTAAAGGCATTTACCAAGGCTTTTAAGATCTTCAGCATTTTCACAAAGGAACAAATTACGTGCAAATAAGACTGCCTTAATCTATTCTTCCCTGCTTAGATTGTTCCTTCTGTACAGTCATTATGTGTTTTTTACGCTGCTGCTGCAGTTTACTTGATCCACTTTCATGCACCATGTGGTCAATATATATGTTGGAGAGTGACTGTGGAAAAGCACATCTCTTGCACCTGCCTATGATAATCAAAACCTTTTTGCTAATTCCCTGCAATCCAAACACATCACACATCTCTCTGCTCTTACTTGCAGCTGTTTCATCAATTTGATGCCATATTCTGCAGAACACTCTCATGATCACATTTCCATTCTCAGACAACTTGATTTTTGCAGTGAATATTTACAGGAGGTTCACAACAATGTCGCTAATACAAAAAGCAAAGACCACATATTCTACTGACAAATAAAGCTGATTTCCAAAGTACTGAACCTTCACAACTCTGTCAAAGCTTAACAGCCCTGCTCACTCTGACTCATGTTAACATGACTCCACTGAAGCCACGAGTAGCTCTACTGAACTCTTGCAGTGAGATAATTGGCCAGTGTGAATTTCTAAACACCACTGAAGGCAATAAGTGTACATATTATTTTCTGCCTGCCAGTCTTTGCAGGGGAGCTATAGCTGCAATCCTGCCAAGAATTATTTAACTGAGAAAGAAGCTCTTAGGAAACACACTCCTTGGAGCAGACTGTCACTTCAGTGTAGGTACAACACCTACCACAGTGGGCCAAGTTTTTAGATGCTATGGACAGTACTAAAATAACAACAAAATCAGAGCCTTCAAGTTCTCCCTTCTTTGAACCAGCTACCCACCAAGAGAACTAGGAAGAGCCTTTTCTAGCTGATCTCACTAGGCAGCTGTATAAGCTTTTTTAGGCATAGTTAGCAAACTACAAACTCATTAACCACTACATATGGTACTGTCACTTTCCATGAAATCTGAAACTCACATACTTTCCTTCTAGGCTGTGCACATGCTTCCTGTTGGAGCTGAATGTATGCACCAGCAGGCACTAATATGCCCCTCATGCATTGCCATTTGTGTGTGTTTGATTCTGTTTTCCATTGGCTCCTGGGCTTCTGACATTTCAGCCTTCAAAATTACATGGCCTGGATTTTTTTCCCTCTATCTATGGAAAGGAATTAATTCATTTGCCCTTGTTCTAGAGGACCCCATTATCCATTTTCTGTTCCACCTCTCATGTTATTAATGCAAACAAAAACTGAGCTTCATGCTGGCTTTTGGTGGGTGTTTCTCCCTGAAAATAGCAGGTTTTGTAGAAGTGAGTTTTCACAGGCAGGTAAATTTGACCAAACACTTGCTTAGAGCTTTTTCCCTCCAGGAAGACAAATCAGTTTGTAAAGAACTAACAAATGTCTCGTTTATCATTCCAAGCCAGGCTAGCACATTTTTCTTCCTCCCTCTTGTAAAACACAGAGACATTTCCACTCTTCAGATTTACATTTTCCCTACCATTTTTTTCTTTTTTCTGACCTTTCTCTACTTGAATTTTACTTCAGGCCTCTCCCTTTGCTGACCCTTATGAAATAGAATTTAAGCAAAGCCTTAAAATTCCTTGAGGTTTATCTCTTTTCCTTCTTTTTTTACTTACACTTCTCACAATCTTTTAACTATTTTCCATTCCTGCTGATTTTTTTTTCCTTCTAGACCTCAATCAAATCACAGAAACAGCCTGTTTAAGGTATCTGAAATTTCCTATGTTCCTTTTTAATCAACACTACAAGTTTATAGCATTGCTATGGGCTTATAGCATCATGAAGACACTGAAAGATAATACAAAGATTGAGTAGAATTTGAATGAGGCCTAAAAATTACCTTGAATTACAGAAGCATGGATGTTCATTCTCAGAACATTTATCTTTTCCAATCAGTTTAGTCTGTCTTTTTCCATTAAAACAGAATTCTGGTAGCTGGCAAAGACAGATGAAAACAATAGAGATTTTTTTAGGGTCTAGAAATGGAATAAAATATGGCACCTTCAGCAGAAATGACAAGGGGAAAAGAAAATAAAAAGAATGAAAAAAAAAAAAAGTTGCCTGTATTCACAGCACTATAGTAAGGCCAGTAGTTTAAGACTCCTTGATTTAAAACATAATGTACAACACAATTCCTTGCTACCACCACACCTGGAGTTAATTAAATAATGGGAAACAACTCTATCCTGCCTCAGTGAAAAACAAATCAGCTGGCAACAGCAGAGCCTTCGTGGATGGGCAGCAATTTGGAGACACAGTTTGTCACCCCATGGGGAGATCAGAGGCAAACCTTGATGGCCCCATTGCAGGTAGGGGATTCCACAGCACTTGCTATGGAGGAAAGCATCACAAATGGAAGAAAAGGCATTTAATGAGCTACTGTTAAGGATGACAGTATTTTGTAACACACCATTTTGGGAGAGGGGATAAGCCTCAGAGACCATGGTCAGCAAATCCATTTCACTTCCAGCTTAGCACAGCCATAGCTGGTGCAGTGGCTCTTTGATGGCAGTTCCACTCCACCCTCATCTGCTTAGTGCCAGAGTCACTGATAAACCCCTGCTCCTGACAGAGGCCCAGAAGTTAAACTCCTGCTGACTCATGAAAAAACACCTCAAGCCTTCTTTTTTTTTACAGCTTTTAAAGAACATCCAATTTTATACTTCCAAAACTCATTGAAAAAAATAAGTGTATATCGATGCACATGCTCTGGAGAGATAATTAAATATTATCCTCTTTTTACCAGTGGAAACAGCAACACACAGAAAGTTGAAGTGATTCTCTATATGCCAGAAGCTTCAAATAGAAAAGCACAGCTGAAGATCCCAGAAAAACTTTAGCTGTACAACAAACACATCTCCTGCCAAAACATAGTATGGTGCATCTGAATTTTGTGGGACATTTTCAGGAAAAGGATTGGCCAGAAACAATATTTCACAATAGATTCCTTGATCATTTTAGATATTGCATGGAAAGCTTGTGCTGGAGCACACATTCACAAGCCTTAGTTTCCATTCTCTGTTTGTAAAGGTGATTATCATGACATGAAAAAGTGGGAGAAGGGAGTATAAAGGATACTATATTATTATAATATTTTAAATATATTATAATATCCTTATAATCTATTTTAGATATCCAAATGTGAAAAGTAAGTCCTCTGATGGCACTAGTTGGCTGGCCACAGATCTGTAGAAGAGATTCCCTACTTAGGTAAAGTCTGTGACTGCAGCCAGTCAGAGAAATTAAAGGCCAGTCTCAAAAAAGAGACATGATTGATACCATATATAGTGTGGTATGTTCTGTTCTTCACAAAAATAATAGTTATTTGTATTAAATTTAGGGGGAAAGCACATTTTTCTCTTATTCTAAAATAGTTTTAAAAGTAAACAGTCACATTTACATTTGGCAGATGACCTTTAGTATCAAGAAGAGGTCACCTGAATCAGATCATCCATATTTGAATGGTTATAAAGGAATTATTTTACACAGAAGTCCCTAAGGTAATTATTTCACATCAGAGCCAGGAAAGTTTAGTATCTGTATGCAATATGTATTTACACTTCATGCCAATGCATTAAATAAAATTCCATCACATTCTTCTTTGTCTTCATATTCTCTTCTTTTCAAAGACACACAGTACATGATTGGATTGCAAATTCCTTCATAGTCTGAAAGGCTGTCTCCTGCTATTGTTAAAAAGATTTGGCCAAAACTGGAAAAAAAGTCAACAGGGAAGCTGACATGGGTTTAAAAAACTGCACAACATCTTTGAAAGCCACTCTGTCATAAATGAAAAGGAAAAAAAAAAAAAAAAAAATGCATTATTATACTGTTAATGGGCACACACAGATGCACAGGAAAAACAGAAGAATATAAAACTCTAATGAAAACCTTATTTAGGAGAAACAGCAGAGAATCATTTAGCTAAATGCTAAGACCAAAACTTTTAGGAGCCTAAGGATATTCTTCAAAATCTTATACAACAGATGAGATGTGCTCAGCACAAAAAGAGGAGACCATGCAAATTGAAGGTCCTAAACCAGGACTTTAAAGACCTATTAAAGATATTTAAATTCCATAGTTAGAGTTAAAACCAAAAGACCTGAGAATGACCTTGAATCTGGAGTGTTTGAAATCTTG
The DNA here is from genome assembly GCA_030060385.1 of Muscicapa striata striata. Lineage (NCBI taxonomy): Eukaryota > Metazoa > Chordata > Aves > Passeriformes > Muscicapidae > Muscicapa > Muscicapa striata. The sequence continues at coordinate 1,434,180 of JAREIS010000151.1, read as the reverse complement.
ATTTGGATGCATCTGACGTCTGTGGCCAGTGTGTACTCAGACCTGTTACCTGAGCTGGTTGAAACTCAACACAGTTTATAAGGAGTTTGACATAAATGTCTTTTGAATTCTTGATACCTGAAAATCCTGAAGCCAGAGAGTGAACTGTTCAAAACAAAAGCCCAGCTGGTTAAAATATAAGAATCTCTTTCTGAGAGAAATGTTGACATTAATATTATATTTTCACATTTTCCAAATACTTCCTACAGAAAGTAGCAAAACAGTGGTTTGGATATTCCCTTTCCATTCTTCCTCCTCTGTTTAAAAAAGAAAAACTTTTTTTTCTGAGTTTTTATCTCAGTTTTCCAAAGGATATCAAAGAGGAAAATAGGAAAGGAGAAAAAAAAACTGAAAAAAGACCAACTCTCTTCAAAACAACATATTTTCCTGTTCACAAAAAACCTGTTCACTGAGCATTTCATGGTCACCATCCACTCACATAAATCAGCTTGAATCCCCTCAAAATCTGGCTGCAGTTCAGCCAGCTGGCTGGAGGAGAAGGGACAGTGAGTGTTCGTGTCCTGCAGGACCTGGGGCAGCCAGGATGCTCAGGGGGGCTGGGAACAGCCTCCTGCCTGTGTCCCCACTGCAGGAGGCAGCACTCAGCCCAAACAGAGGTGTTGAGAGAGAAAATGCAAACACTCTTTTGATTAAAACCTCCACAGCTCCTTCTACATGACCACAGAGGTGAGGTCCACATCCCATCCCAACTTTCCATCTGCTCAAGAAGTCCCTTCCAGGATAACTCCATAAGCAGGACTGTTCAGCTCCTAATTCAGGCTCATACTGCAGCAAAAGCCAGCAGTTAGTGCATAAACCCCACACAGTCCTTGTAAAACACAGTCCATCTGAAGAAAGACCATACCCAAAAATCCAGTGCTTCCCCTGGACAGACAGTAGCACAAGCAAAGCTTTGCAGTCCAAATGACCTTTCCCACTCCATTCCAGCTGTTGTGTACTTTGGAAATATAGAGGCCATCTGGCATGGGACTGGCAGGATCTGTTCCAGAATGATGGGAAATGGGAACAGAAAAGGTGCTGCAGGTCAGGATGGAGGCATGTTTGCAATGTTGATGTTTGCACAGTGCTTGCCAGCACTGCGCCTGTTTTAAGCCAATACCATTAATCATTCACTAAATTCACTTGAAAAAATTGCAAATAAAAAGAATTAAATAGTGGCAAGGCCTTGTATTTTTATATGACAAGCTTTGACCTTCACATGTATATTAAATGCAGACCATGCCTGCTTAAACAAAGTTCCATAGCAGACAGAACATCTGTTAGGTCTATTTTATATTCATGTTTAAGATGGGATTAGTCTCTAGGCTTTGTCAAATAACAAAGAAAAACAAAAGGGGAGAAAGAAATTAAAATCTTAATTCCCCTTTGATTTTGTGAAACAATTGGAATTAAGATAATTATTGTAAATGCTTATAGAAAATTCTGTAGGATCCCTGCCTGAAATCTTCCAACCTTTCAGAGATTAATGATGCATCTATAGCATAAAGCTCTTTGCAAATGCAGCACATGTACAACTCAAGAATTATGAGAAAAGTTACTTTGAAGTCCAAGTGCTTACGTGGTGTTTAACAGGTGCAGAGATGATGGAGATAACCTTGTTAGACCTGTTTTCACCAGACTAGGAGCTGTCACCAGTTGAAATGTTTTCTATTGTTTTGTCTGGTGTGCAGAAAGAGACTGATTTCCAAAAGTCACTGTGATCAGCACTGATGCCAGGCTACAGCCATCCTCATTTACAACAATGGCCTCTCCACTCTCATCACTTCAAAATGCTACTCCACATCAGAATATCCTGCTTTGAAGGCTTCACATGACTGAAGACCTACAGCAGCAGAGTGTCTGGTGTCTCAGCGGGTGTTTCAGCCCAATGAACACTTCAAAGCTGGTAGCAGGAAAAGTGAGTGACAGCTGAGTCACTGTGTGCCACTCAGAGCCACCCACAGGTGACAGGGGCTTGGTCAGCAGCTGAGGCCCCAGGGAAATTACACTGCAGGGAGGGCAGTGTGTGTTGGTAATGCTGGACTAAAAGGTAACTCAAGCAGATACTGCCAATTTCCCAGGAAAGATACTAAGTATTAAAAGCATGAGACCAGGGAAAAATGCTCAGAAAAGCAAGAACAGGTGCACACAGCTGATTTGGGAGCTCGTTGAGGAGTCCAGAGTCAATCCAGAGAGCTGGAAGGACAGGGGAGTGAGGATTCACAAGCCATAGGTGAATGAAAGGGTGAAGTGTGACTTTGACTTGAACAGTAGTTATCCACCATTCCCAGTGTGACTCCTTCACAGAATCACAGAATCACAGAATACTGAGGTTGGAAGAGACCTCCAAGATCATTGAGTCCAACCTATGTCCTAACACCTCAACTCAGAGTATAGACTATAACATGGCACTAAGTGCCATGTCCAGCCTTTTCTTGAACACTTCCAGAGATGATGATTCCACTACCTCTCTGGGAAGAGCACTCCAGTGCTTTATTATTCTTTTGGTGAAAAATTTCTTCCTAATATCCAACCTATACCTTCCCTGACATAGCTTGAGACTGTGTCCTCTGGTTTTGTCAGTTGCTGCCTGGTGGAACTTTTCCCATCAAACTGTGAATCATCTCCATTTCAGCTCCACAGGCTAGGCAGGGTTGCTGTGTGAGGTTGCTAGTTTAGTAAGCAATGGGATAGTGAGAAAATAACATGAAGCAGAAATGAAAAGAAAGCTATTATTTGAAACCACCCAAATCCTACAGGCATGTACCACACTACAGCACAGAGGCAGTGCCTGTTCCTGGACAAGTACAGAATGATGAATCAGAACTTTTGAAAAGAAGGACTCACTGCTTCTGCTGTACCTGAGTCATGACCTCTTTCAGTAAGTTCTCCTTACTGAAAACTGGACTCAATGTTGCCCAGTATTGGCACATGACAGCCAATTTGGAAGGGTCACTTCAGTAGTGGGGAGGCAGATGGGAGTGAGCAATTATGAGCAGAGAAATACTGCATGTAGATAAATATCAACTGATGGAATGACACCAGCAGAGCTCTTGTAAGAGTTAACACCCCTTTGCCTTCTAGACTCTGTTGCAAAGGTTTGTAAAATAATGGACAAAGGGGATGTGGTGGGTGTAAATTACTTGCAATTTCAAAGGGCTTTTGACAGACTGCCTTGCTGGAGATTATCAAAGGGAACAAATAACCATAGGATTAAGAGCAATGTCATGTTATGGATTAAATCCCAGTTACATAATAGGAAACAAAGAGTTGTAACCAATGTGCTTTTTCTCAAAATAAAGAGAAGTTAGTAACAGGATACCACACAAAGAATTACAGGAACTATTATGGCCCAATATAGTTATTAATAAAAAAAGAGCAGGACAGTGGGATCATAGCATGTGCCTGGGACAAGAATAACCAGGGACCCTCTCTGATGCCTTTTGCTACCCCTCCAAAGCCTCATGTAAAATCTATGAGGGTGTGATCATGGTTCATAAAAACCATGCTTCCACTCTCAGACCTCTGCAAATAGCCAGTCATACTGGGACAGGCTGTAAATCAGTAAAAGGAGCTCCTGAATGCTGCTGCTCTAATAGCTAACAGCTTATCTGTGTTTCAAAATATCTCTGTCTGCCCTGTGATGAATGGGGTGTCATGGTTGCTTGGGAAAGCAGAGCTGGGGCTTTATAAACCACAGCATGAGCTTCACGTCAACACACGTGATGCAATAGCTGCACACAACCAGCTCTGATCAGTGACCAAGCTTTAGAGCAATATGGGCTGGGGGGAGAAGAGGGGACTGCTTGCTTGCTTTTCAATGCATGAGGAGTTGATTATCTAAATTGCAGAATTCTTTGCTTCTCCCTTTCTGATCCCACTGACCATGGCTAGGCAGTGCTCTGCAGGGCTTTCATAACCAGATTTGTAAGGTAATTGATGCTTTTACTTTTATTTCACACACCTAAAGCTACTTTGAAGGCACAAAAATCCCTTATTCCCTCCTCCTGCTAGTCCAAGCTTCTGCCCTACAGGGACTGAAATGCTACAACAGCTGCTTACCACAAATAAGTTTTCAAGTGCACTAATTTTAGTGTAGAAAGAGAAAAGAAGCTGGGCAAGAGAAGCCAGGCATGACCTCAGATGTCACAGGCCATGTCAAGAATAACACCAAAGAGCCATGGTTGCTTCTGCACATCAACTCCTACAAGTACAATTGCAGATGGGAGAGCACCAAGAGGAAAAATACAGCTCAGTCAGTTTGGAAACTAATCTAAATTAGAAGAAGGGAAATGCATTGGTCTATAACCAAGAGAAAATCCAGAAGAGGGTCAGAGCCTTCTGATTTCATCAACAAAAGGAAACAAAAGAATTTTAACATGAGCATTCCCAGAAGCACTTACTGGTGCCTAATTCCTGTTTACATCAAAGATAACAACATCAGCTCCCACCAGCCATTTTGAATATCTTGCCCTTGGGATATCATTTATAATGTCCTTGTTATTTAGAAACAACACTTCCTAGAGAAAATACAGCCCACTTAAACCCACAAGTCTGGATCAACACTACAATGTAAATCATTATTGCTTCACTAGAGGTCTAAAGTAAAGTATTTGAAAATTGGGAAAAATTCATGTTTTTCAAGTACTTTCTCTGTCATACTATAAAACCAGGGATAATTCTAGTCTAATCTAATCAAGGAAAGGATGTTTTTAAAATTTAACTACATGGTTCAGAATAATAGGGAGAGCAATATATTCCTATGCATGCCTGTCTTGGCTTCAGTGCATATTTTTGAATCAGATTACACTATTTTTGACAGTTATTAATTTTAAATGAAAGTGAGATGGCTTTAGCTCAGAGTGTTAGAAATTACTACTTGTAGTTTTCTGCCTATTTCTTCTATTATTATATGAGCATCTACAGAGAAAAAGAAATTATGATAATTTGAATTCTGGAATGCTAGCCAGGGATTATATTTTTAGCTGTGCAAATAAGTTTATGGTACTTAAAAAGTTACAAAAGTTGTCCTCTTTACAAAATCCTTTTCAGCACCAAAGGTGAAATCAAATTTAATTTGCTTTCCTATCTTACAACTTGCTTTCCGACAAACTGTTGGAAATAAGAGTGAAAAATAAAAAGTAATTCAACAAAAATTAGACATTCTGCAAATGATATGATAAGATTCTATTTTTATCCTTTCAGCAAAAAGTTGTAACAGCAAAGCTTTCTTTTCCACATCATGTTGTATGTTGCTGCTGCTGGCCTTGGTTAGTCCAATTAGAAATATTGGGCTGCTGTACTAAATAAGAACCTGGCCTTCACATTAATAATTTATTCACATCACTTCACTAACCATGCAACCATTACACGTACACAGATCAGTAAAAGGGTCATGCAGAATTAGGAAATGTTTTGTATTGATCAAAACAAAGCCAGCCAAGGTAATTCCAGAATAAATTACCAAGAATGTGCTGCATTCTCAATAAGCACTAAGATCTTCATCTCTGTTCAAAAAACCTGAAGTGTTCATTCTTTCAGTTTGCTTAAAAATATTTTAAACGTGAAAGACTCTGCAAGATGTTAGCAAAGAAAAGCTTCTTTCTGTGCAGTGGATTTAGGTAACTACCATTTCACAAGGGGCTACACTGAAATGGGAAGCTGAAACTGTCTGAAGAAGTAGCTGCAATGGCCCTGGAATATAAAACTGAAATAGCTATTGGAAAGACAGAAAAAATTTAGGAACTGGAGTTGGAGGCATTAAAAATTCAAAGCCTCCAACACTTTACCTCTAATGCATTTGAAGCACTGAAACAGTTAAGGTATTTCACTGAGGCACAAAATAACCTCATTATCATTTCTAATACAGATCAATACTCAACACTGCCCTTTGAAAAACACAACACTTGCCAGTCCATGTGCTTATTGTGTTCCTTGCACCAGCTCTAGCCCACTGCCATTAGAGCTTTCACAGAAGCCCTTTGCTGCCTTCTGAAACGTGTCTCTGCCCCCTCCCTATTGGATCAGCATATCAAATTGTAAGAAAAAAAAAAATGCAGATCAATATCCAACATATTGACTCCTTTTTTTTTTTTTTAATTTTTCCTGACATTTTGTCAGGTGGGTGTCTGTGCTCCTTGGGGCTGCCTGGTGGCATTAGAGGGCTGCTCCAGTCAAGACTAATGGCACAGGCTCTGTCCCAGGTGGACACCGGGTATTGTTTGCAGTAACTGATTGGTGTGAGAGCCCTCTAGCTCCCTCTCCCCAGCATGTGGTCCAAAGCACAACATATGCTTCCTGCTTGCTAGATTTGTCTCCAATAATAAAAACAGGATTTCTTTTCAATTTTAGTCTTGTGCCCAATTTATCAAGCAAAATAACATCAAGGCTTCAAAAGGCTTGGTGGGTAATCTGGTTCTGCATTGGATTAGGGGAAGAGGTGTAACATGGTGAATAGAGAATTACCAAGATAATATCTTGTGCTGTACCAGGAAAGGAAAAAAAAAAGACGTGTATGTGTACGTGGGGTGGGTGTGCATGTGAATTCTGACCAGTTATTAGGGCTTCTCCTGCACATAGCTGGGAATTGCAACCTGCAGCTCTCTAAAATGAGTTTAAAAAAAATAATAATAATGCAGGGGGAGGAGAATTGAAGCCAGAGAATTGAAGCCACAGAATTACTGAGATTCTGATATTTGTTCTTTTCATTGCAAACACTGATAAAATATGTTAGCTCCCTGGGGAGAGGGGGATGCAATTGTTTGGTGATGTTTCATTCATGCTGCTACAGGGCTTTAAAGGGAAGGGAAGGAAAAGGGGCCCAGCTTTGTTGCTGGTTTTTGTTTCTTGGTTTTTGTTTGTTGCTTGTTTTTTTCTTTAGAAGATTGAACCATGAGAATAAAACTCCACCCTCTCAATTAACACAATAGCACAATTTAAAGAATCTTGTCATTGTTTGCTAAAATGGTAATGAACAGTGCTACAGATGAATTTAGTGCTCCTCCTGACAGTACATTATAATAAATAACATGAGGCAATAATGGACACAGCCTATTAAATCATATTAGAATGTAGTGTGCAAAATATTTAACTGAGAGTTTATCGTGAAAACCAGATTAGCCTTATTAAAAGCCACCATTTGGTAAAAACAGTTAAAATTTCTGTAACCAACACAAGTTGTATTCTCTTTCAAAAAAGATCTTGATTTGCCTAGAAATCTCTTTTAACTACTTTGTATTTAGATCAGGAAAAAAAAATAAAATCATTTGTCTTTATTGATAGAATAAATCTGGGACTAATTAGACTTCTTTTCCTTCTAGTAGAGCATGCAATTAAATGTATTGCTTCAGGGGAAGTCTTAATGCTGGTTGCACATTAGGTGAGGTAATGCCAAGCCAAACACTTTTCAAGCTGCTCAAGGAACAGGCTGACTTCACAGCCCTCAGCTGCAAGAATATCTCAGTATTCCCATACAGACACATTTGACTGACTGAAACCTGGAACCAGCCCTAGACATTCAGAAAACTCTATTTTAGCACACACATATAGCAGAGGTAATTCCTGCAAAGTATTGGGATACTCCGTGATTTAGGCTTCTGCCATATGATCTCTGTTTGAGTGTCTAATTTGCTCTGTATAAATCATAAAACTCCATGATAAAACTGTGTCTTCCCAACTGTTCTTACAAAGAGAACTGAGCCACACACACCCATGCAGAACATACTTTCAAAATGGCTCCATTTAAATGGAGATTTGGACTTTCTGCTAAAACGACTTGGAAAGACTTTGATATGTAATACTAACATTAATGCTGCTTCATACTTTTCTCTCACAGGTTAGAGGTTTTCCTTGTTTTTCTTAAGGGGTTTCTCAACCACATCTGATAAAGAAATGGGGTATTTACCTGCCAGGTAAATGGGGAAGGTCTTAGCTGTGAGACCACCCAGTTTCTGTCAAGTGAGCATAAAGTTCTGAAAGCTCCAGGGATTTCTCTCAAGAAACACTTCATATTATTTTAAGACTGAGGATAACACTAAGCTGCTTGAAAAACTATGGTGTTCTTATTGCTAAGCTTCAGAAAGCATCCAGAAAAAGTGTGAAGTCTGGAAACCTTGGAAGATCAGTCTCTTCCCAATTTAGCAGCAGAGGATTTCAAAAGAGGAGCTTCCCCTGAACATGGCACTAAGCAAAGCAACACATTGCCACTGCTGGTTTGTGGCACTTTCAGAGGAGATGGCAGAGTGAACAGGACAGGATCCAGCCTACCAGAAGAAACCAGGCTCATTCCAGACCATCTTGGGGAAATACTGAGATATGGGTGGATGTGAATGTGGTTGTGATGGCAAAAGGCTCAGTGCTGCCCAGCATCTTGCAAAGTGACACAATGTGATTACATTTCTGTACCATATACAAATAGCTGCAGCTCATCCCAACATATCTTCTGGGAATGGCAGCAAAAAGTACAAATCTGCAGATACACAGTCAGATGGGAATGCTGCACACACTGAATACAAATATTTTGCTTTGTTTACGTTAGAAAACCAACCCCACTGAATGAACGTTACAGTGGCTGAGTTTTGGTCACACCATGTGATCCATGTACAAGTTCTGCTCAGGGAAGGGATATTTATCAGGTTAATCTCCAGTGCAAATAGAATAATGTAAAGTAGTATGTAGAATAATGTAAAGCAAGAGTGCTTTAGACTCTTGCCTTGTGTGTCTCCCCAATTCATACATGAATCATGTAGAATCATGCATCAGAGATAGGGTCAGAGGGAAATTTTATGGGGGCAACATCATGTATTTGTTCATTTACCATGAAATCTAGAGTATTATGTTAAAACCTATGGGATACAGCAATTCCACTGGAAACAATTACCCCTGCATGATATGTGATATGCATTATATTTAGTTAATATAATTATTTGCTCCTGGAGCATCACCAAGGAGAGACAGAATGATCCCTGCATGAAAGAATTTACAGTACAACAGCTACTTTTTATAAATCTCAGGCACATAAAGTTCCCACTGAGGCCCATGTCTGATAATGCTCTGTGTAGTTAGGATGCACTTAGGGATTCAACACAGGTTTATTACAGGCTGTAATTCTAGGAGTAAGGGGTCTTTTGTGAAGTCTTAAAGGCATTACAGGTTTATATTACTGAGTAGTCAGAATACAGCTATGATAAATGGGCAAGAGTCTATTTACTCAATAGCTTCTTAAAAGCATGTTTTAAACCCAAGAAAAACATAATAATTGCTGTGTTTGCATGTCCACACATCCCTCTTTGGAGTATCACAGAACCTGCAGAAAAGAGAAAAAGCCTGAAGAATGAAAAAGGCCAACAAAATTTTAAAAATCTTAAATTATTTAAAACAATAAATGATAAACATCCATGAACTGAAGGAACTAAGGAGAGAATGGATTTTGTTCCAAATTAAGCCATGTTCCTTTTACATAGTATTTGACACAGTGATGGTCCACAATAATCAATTATCTTTTGTAATGGCCATCCTGCAGCAAAGTAAAGAGGTGTACACACTTAGTGATAAAAAAAGAAACAATTTTTGCTATTGCACTTTTCAGGCACGTGCATTTGTTTGTACATCAGATGAATCTTGCCTTAGAACAATTAATGAATATCATTGCACAGATGAAGTTAATAGGGATAACCCAGGCATCCTCCTGCCAAAAATCCTTGGACTTGAGACAATATTTCTTCAGAATAAAAGAAAACTTCTCTCTCCCCTACACCCCAATTTATTTTTTTTTTTAAACAAGAAGAAGTATGTGGTTTTATTAGATACAAAAATCTTCAGCTAAACCCCAGAATTCTTTAAGAATTAAGAAGACAAAAAATATTCTTTGCACCATTCCAAACACTAATAAGCTTTCCTTAATTTCTCAGAAAAAAATACTAGGGGAAAAAAATGGAATATAAATGTTAATAAGACAACTGATGTCTCCAAAGCTTTGTTAAACACAATGGCCTGGGAAATTATAATTTATTTTAGATTTGATGAATCTGGTGAACACAAGCACACCAGGGAAAAGTTGCAGTCTTTAACTTGCAAGCCACACAGCAATATTTTGAGCCTGCCTCATCTTTCAAAGGCACAGATGCATGTCCTTCTTTATGTGCAGTGAAAATATTTCCCCAAAGCTTTGCTAATCACAAGAAATATTGAAATTACTGAATTAAATGCTCTAAAGCAAGGCTGTTGTCACATAAGTTCAGCAAATCTGTTATTTTATCTGTCCTGCTAAACCTTCAGGACTGGGCTGTGTGACTCCAGCCAGGGGGTGAGAAGCAAGATTGGCAGCAGCCCCAGAGGGGGAAAAAAAAAAAAAAAAAGTGCAAGAAGACTCCTCTTCATCGAAGAGAAGAGAAGAGAAGAGAAGAGAAGAGAAGAGAAGAGAAGAGAAGAGAAGAGAAGAGAAGAGAAGAGAAGAGAAGAGAAGAGAAGAGAAGAGAAGAGAAGAGGCAGTATTTTAGCTATTCTGAATTTTTAAGGTAACTTTTCTGAGACAAACAAAAATATTTGTCTTCACCCTCCCAAAAAGCAGAATCTGAAATCACTGATTCAAAGGATTGTTTTTCTAGAGCCTCTCAGATATATGTTTTTAAAATATCTGTACTGTTTTACAAGGCTTTCAGCAAAGAGAACAGATCTACTAATTGGAAAAAGAAACACAAAAACAACAAACCACAACCAGGCCCCTTTAATGTCTGGTTGCTTCACTTATGGTATGGCTTGAGCCTTCTCTTCCCTACAGTGGGCAAACTGCAGCTGGGACTGCTTTGAGATGAGAATTATAACCAATTGCAGATTTTTAATGGATGCCACCTGTTTCCAGCTCTAAGGGAGTCAAGACACTGCATTAGGGCTCCGTCTGCATCCAATATTTTTGGGGGTTTGGATGCCTGGTACAGCAATACCATGCCAAGTGATCCTGGCACCACTTTCTTTCCTTCTTCCAAAGCCACAGACCATAACAATCTGTATGAAATTTTGAAATGAATGTGGAAATCACTTATCATCATCATACAGAAAGCTGCTATTTTCTACACATTGCAGCATGAAGAATTAGGGTATTGTGGGAGATTTGGGCCACAGGAAGTACCATTAAACACTAGACTTCAGTGTAAATTGGAAATTAATGTCTCTGCCTGTCCTTGTGGATGCTGCCTTCCATCTGAATGCTGGACTACAGATTTCTCTGCACTTCTAAATAGAGTTGTCTCCATTCACTGTGAAAGAAAAGGAGATCCAGGCAGCTAGATGTTTTAGTTTAGTCTCATATTCACAGTTCAGAGATAAAGTAGGGAGGTGGGGGGATAAACCCTTGGGAAGCTCTGATTTATTGGGCATACTTAGATCAAACTTAGCAAACCTTGTCAGTGCAGTATTCTAGGACAGCTACTGATCTCAGCATGGATTGCCTTTTTTCAGTTTTCCTCGGGAGACCTTCCTTTTAAATTGTGTGAGCAGGTTCAGGTGCTCTGGTTGGAAGTGTGACTTCTGAACCCCCTCATCAGCACACCCTCAAATACTGCCTAGAGAAACACTCTCCTGCTTCCTCTCACTCTTGAACTCTTTCCTGCACAGCTTCAAAAGGATGGGCAAGGCTGATGACCTCAAAGCCAGGTGTATAAGTGGTAAATGGAGACTTTTCTGTGGAGAAAAGCATTTTTCACACTGGCAAATGAACTGAAAGAGGTATCTGCTTCTCTGTAGCTGCACTAAATACCAGGCTGCCTGCAAAGGTTCTTTCCCTTTACTTACACAAAAATGCCAAAAATTAGCTCCAGAATCTTCTTCTTAAGGAAACAGAAGTCAGGGTGGTAATTTTCCACTGAAATAGTCATGGTGTCTGTCTCTCAAATACCACTATTTGATTTCTGCATTTGGGGATGACACTGATTGGTGTAAGCTCAAAGAAATTGGGCTGGCAACAAATCAATTCACTATTCTGTTATAAGATCTGATTTTTTTCTCCAAAGAGAAGCATTTAGTTAAAGTAATGATGTATGAATGCATATGCATCCATGAAGGTGCATATATTCAAGGAGAAGCAAGAGTCAGCTAACACACCTCACAGGAGCTGCTGCTGCAGCTACTAGGGGTGATAAATCTGAATTAACAGCCAAATGTTTCAGCTAAAAATACAGGTGCCAAAGTATAAACCACACCTGATTACCACGGAAACTTTTCAAAGTTAATGTGTGGGGGAAAGGTTATGGACTGGAAAATAGGAGGATTTAAAAGATGTTGAGTGACCCACATGGAATTTTGATCAGAGAGACAGTGCCAACACTTCATGTCAAAATTATATCTGAGAAATAGATTTGGGGCCATGATGAAGGACATGATTGATGAATGCAGATGTGAGAAGCTAGAATAACATGGTGAGGTTAGTGAAGGCTTTGCAATGACTCCAGTGAGGCCTGGATTTGTTAGGTACTATAAAGTTGTGTCCACTACAGGGCAAACCACCTGTTATTTAATTTTATCTGCTTTTAAAGCTTCAGTTTTTCTACTTAAAAAAGTGTCACTTAAAACTACTCCAAAAATAGAAATAAGTCACAGGGAGTTAAAAATACAATGCAGTTAAATACACCACATTAATTCTAGGTGGAGGTAATGCCTTCTTTGATACTTGACAAGAAAATTGATCACTATTAGGCAGAAAAAAATAGGAGATGCTGAAGACCTTGGGATCTTCCAAGAATGAAACACAATCAAAAGACCAACACACAGAAGAACAAATCAGAATATCTTGGAGCTGTGTGAAATTATTAAAAGCATAATCATACCTACATTATTGTCTGTGAACCCTGACCAACAGCTTTACCTTTTCAGAATTATACAGAGACTACAATCCTATCCCAGTAGTTTGCCATCCACTTAAATAAAGCAAAAGGAAAAAGGAATTTAAAATTTTTCTTTGTTTGGAAAAAATGGAAACTCTCTAGAATTTCTTTGGTTTTCTCTAGATGACACATGAAGTTTGCAGAGAAGCTGGGATTTAACTTCTTTGACATTCCTCACTTTCTCACAGAGCATTCTTCTTTCTCAGATACATATTCAGAGTCCAAGTTATTGTTGAACTCAAGAATGGAAGGGACAACAGAAGGAGCACTGGATATTTTTACTAGATATACATCCTCCATATAAGATTATTGCAATGCTCATACTGCCATTCAAAAGTTTTTTCTAATGTGTAACCTGACTCTTCCCTATTTTCCTCAGTTCAAGAGCATTAGTTCTTGTTTACTGCCATCACATGAGGAGAAAAGCTCATTTCCTTCTTCCCTCCAGCAGCAGTGTTATATATTTGAAGTCTATTAACCCTATTTCTGTTAAACTTTTCTTCTGTAGACTAAACAATCCCCAGTCATTCAATTTTTCTTTATAACATCCTGATTGGTATTTGCTGGTCTCTGGACTTTTTCTTGTTTATCCCCTTCCTGCTTGTAGCACTGAAGTACTCAAGCTAAGGCCAGCCAAGAGCATCTTTTCTTGCTTGATCAGCTTTTCTTGCTCAGCTGGCCTGCCTTTGGCAGAGGTCAAAGAGGAACTCACAACAAACTGGATTTGAAGATGCACCAACCTCTTCACTGAGGTGTAAACCTTGGTATATTGAAATTTCACCACACCACCAGAGCCATGTTCCTTCCAGCACCCTGAAATAGCACAGAGCAGTCCTTTGTGCTGTGTAAAGGTGCCAGTACATTGATCTAGCATCTCTACACTACACTTCTGTTTATGAGAATTAGTAATCTAAAGCTGATACACAACTGACAGAGAGGGAAGTGAACAAGAGGCAAAACCTTGTGCTGAGTTCTGGGAGAATCTGTAATGACCTTAATATCACTTGGTAAATCCAAGCCTCTTTGTCACAATGAATATTATAGGTTAAATATTGTTCATTTTTAAGAAACAAAGCAACATTAATGGGCCTGGGTCACACTTCCAAAGGTTTTGTTACCTTTGTATGTTGTACATTTGTAAGACAGCCTTGCTTTGATCCAGGAAAAATGGTGCAGCATTCACAGTGTTCATTGTATTTGACAGAAAGGGCCAATAGACTTTAATGTAGAGGGGACAACCTGATTATCAGAGGTCTCCAGTGTCACCTGGCACTCTGGATTGTTACAGAGCTCACCACCAGCCTTGGCTCTGCACAGCTCTGGGATTTTCTGTAACTTTCATCTTTTAACCACTGTTCTCTGTTCTGAGCAAAGTTTACAGGCAATAAATGGCCACATTTTCCATTACCTGGGGTTTGGTTCAATACTGAGATTTAGCCAGAAAGGAAGAAATATATGGGAAATGGCAGGGGGAAGAACAGAAAATCAAGTGGACTGTTTCATTGAACCAGTCTCAGTCAGCCCCCAGGCAGAGTTCTGGGAGAAAAGGCATTATTCTTGGTCATTGGTCATCTCTTCCTGATTCTAGTTTAAAATGTGTCCCCATGTTCACATGCTGAGCAGAAAACAAATATTTACATGGATAACTGGGCTAAACAGAAATCATTGATTTCTGAAAAACACTGCTTTGGTCAGTCTGCACAAAATTTGATTTGCAGTAATCAGTCTAAGGAGAGGGTGAATTAAATTAGGATGATATGTTAACTTCATGCTTTGGGGTGCTTCTTTTTTTTCCCATTTTTTTCCTCTTCTAGATGAAAGCATGTACCTAAATATCCCAAGTATTGTTAGCATTTTTAAGCTCTCTGTTTAAAGTTTTGAAATGGAAAATTTCTAAAAGTTAGGTCTGCATATATGCATAAGACTATTATATTTGAGGCTACTGTGTTAACTAGCTGACATAAATAAAGATGGCTAGAAAATATATTTATTAAGGTGATTTTTTTAAAAAGAAAAGTCAGGTAATTTCTAAGCAAAAATCTCCAGTAAATTTATAATTTAGAAAATTAACCTGGTGTTGCAATCATATTTTTATCACAGTAGATAAAATAGTAGTAAAAATAGCATTTTGATCTTCCCCTGTTTGGGCTTTTTCTTCAGCAAACACTGAAAAGCTGAAGCAATACTTTTGTCCTTGTCTGCTCTAAATCTCTGTATATAACTAAGTAATTCATAATACAAACATATGGCTCAAAGCTTAAAGGCTGTTGTGGATTTAAACACAGAGCTCTGTATGGAGCAATGGGTAACAAAACCAACAATGGAAAGAAAAAAATAGTGAAAAAACTCTTTCCCAGAAGGCACAATTTCCCTGGATTTGTTTTTTGCTTGCTGCACCAGGTTGTGTATTCATACCATCAACGTGTAGCTGGTTCCCTGTACACTACAGGGAGAAGAATAATCCCCAGGTTATTTCTAGAATTTCCCAATCTTCTTGAACATTACCATAAGCATCTCCTGACTGTGTTATAGCCCCAGAAACAGGCTGAGCCCTACTGCTCTGTGTGGCTCCATGGAACACAATCATCTCCTGGTTCTTCATAGCTTGCCAGTGACCCTGGGAAGATGCACTGGAAACCTGCTCTCTCTGGCCCTGTTAATTTCAATATTTTGTGTTTATCTCCATAAACATTGCAGTCACTACATTTTACAAGCTGATGAAAACCAAGGTGACTGCCTGCCATCCCTCATCAGCCCAGCAGTGACAATATATAGAATAAGATAACACCACAAGACACTCTTTGTGGAGACCTTTTTTTTCAATTTGCACATGCCAGCATCGACACTGTGACCAGGCTGTGGCACTGTCCAGTCCAACAAGGGCAGCAGCACTATGAGATCTCTGTGACCAGGAATCTCCCTAATGAAGCAGAAGCAGTGAACCTGTCCCACCAAGGAAACCAGATCTGTTTGATGCAGCTCAGACATCATGTCTATAATTATTTTCTATCAGGCTAAGTGAATATGCTCAAATAATGAGCTCTGTTCAGGTAAATTGATTTCTTCCTTTTTGTATATTTGAGGCAGAAAAGTGAGACTGGTTTACTGAACATATTACTCCTACCTGGTGCATTATTTTAGTACTTTAGTGCTGTTGTTTTTCTGATTAAATAGGTAAAATCTCAACTTGTCTATTGTCTTCTGACATCTAGTTATTAATCATAGTTTCATAGAATCAATAGAAATACTTAGGTAGTATAGGAAAAGACCTGTTAGTTAAGCAAATCCAAACTTAAATTTGGTTTCTCTTTAAAATTAAGTTTTTAAATATCTATAGTCTTTTCGTATGGAACATTTTAAAAGAAGATGTGTCTTATTTCTTCAGAGCCAGAGGAAAAACTCAAGAGTTTTCTTCAGGCACATTGCAGAAGCCTCCCATTCAGCCCTTCTGAGCTTCCACAGTCATCAAAGAGCATTCAAGTCTCAATCAAGCAGACTCAAGCAATAATCAGATGCCTGGACAAAAGCTGTGTTTGTCTATTGCACAAAACATGGATCTTCACAAGACACACCATGCTGGAATTCATTATCATTGCAGACAGTCTGGAGGAGCTACTCACAATTTACACCACAGTGAGTGAGACCAGAGCCAGGCCTTTTCTTTCAAGTTATTTTCCTATTTAAGTTAAAGCTGATTTGGGGATAATTTTTTTTTAAATATTTTAAGTAACAGGGAGTGAAAGGAATACCCTGAGCACATATCCAGTTTTGAAGAGCAGCAGAAGCTCCTTAAGGGGGTAGATCTGTACATGTCTGTGCCACTGATGGCGATACCACATTTTGAATCACCTCCCATTTCCCCTTAATTGTTCTGTCAACCTGTTTGGGATCTCATCTACCTTCCTCATTACAGCCTTCAGAGGGAGGGCTCCTACCACACTGAGAGTCAAGAGCAGATCATGTCCCTCATTTAGACCCAACACATCTTTCCACAGCCCACTAATTGCATGGCAGCTCGGGCTCATTTGTCTTCCCAGATCGTTAAAATTCATCACCATGCTGTGTGAGCTCTCACTCCTGCCCTTGGATGGGCAGCTGTAGATTATTTAGCCACACCAATCCCTAATGTTTTTAACTAGGAACTGACCCCAGCACCTGAGCACCTGCTGGGCTCTTAGTCTCTGTCATGTTAAAAGAGTGCACAGAAGGACTCAAGCCATCAAAAGCATCCTGCTGCATTACATTAAATATTGATAAAAAATATGCAAATTGCTTATTGATCTTCTCCAGGAAGGACTGAGATAATGAGAGAGGGACTGTTTGAGATGATGCTTGGGATTTTTAACTTTTTTTTTTTTTTTTTACATTAGACTGTTGTTGATAGCTGAAGTTAATGAGGTCTTTTGGTTCACTCAGTATTTCAGACCTTACCACTAGTTTGAAGATAAAAGAAATCAATGCACCTTTATTGTGCATCACTGCCAGCAAGTGCCCTGTAAAGGGCAGGAGTATTTGTACAGGTGCAGTGCCAGCACTCCTTACTAACTTTACCTGTACTGCCCTGGTTAATATTATACTACTCTAAATTGTCTTATCCTGCACTGTATCTATTTTCCAAGGCTGATATTTATCAGAAGTTGATGCTCACACTGTCTCCAACTTATTAGCAGCTCAGTATATAATTAATACCCAGAGACCAGTTGTTTTTTCCATTCCCATTTGCTCAGAGCATTAACTGCCTCACATATGCTTCCTACCCTTTCTGTGATTGACATGTGACAGCTTTTAGCTGTCTTTCTGTACCTTCATCCCCATGCTGGAAATTTCTCCACACTCACACCCTTGGCTTATTTTTCCTTTCTTTCTTTCTTTTATATCTCTTCCTCAATTTTTTGGGTACCTGATGCCTCAGAGGAGTAAGCAACCATAAACCCAAAGCAGCTGCAGCAGAGCATTGTTGCCCCCACAATAACCATCCATTTGAAACCACAAATCTGTCACACCTGGCTTACCTGCAGGATGTTACTTCTGCACCTCCATCAAGCCTAATTCCAGACAGAAACTCTGTGGATGTGGCCACAAGAAATCTCCCTCTGCAACTGTGCCCCCGTTAAACAAATTCCTGGGATGCCTGCATCTTGTCAGGTGACAAAGAAGTCAAAGAATAAACTTCATATTCTCACCATAATTATTTAAATTTTCTTAAGATTTTGATGAGCACATCACTGCTGCATTTGTAGCTGTGCAAAACCGTATTAAGCTGCAACCTTGCCCCAAAAAATGTTTCCTGTTCTTAGATGAACAGAGCAGATATGGTGTGATCTGAATGTGAGAGAGTAACATTTTGGTAGCAGGAAAGACCTCAGGTTCTCCTTTGCTGCATGATCCAACCATGTACTACACTGAGCAGTGCTGAGGAGATAGAGAAGAACAGAGCAACAGCTTTTTCCTTTTTTTTTCTTTCCCCTTATTAACCTGCAGCTGACAACACAGGGACAGAATGAGAAATTCAGGCAAAGGCATTTTGGAGGAGAAGCAGATTTGCTGCAGATTGCAACTGATTTGTGGCAAGACTGCAAATGCAACCCAAATCTGGTGGATTCCATTCTGCTGCTGTGATCCCTGGGCCACCAGTGAACCTTTGGACAGTTATGCAAGCACCTGCAACAGACAATGCCAACCTGACCTGTGCTTCCAAAAGCCACAGTCTATTCAGTTAATGCTATCAGGTGGTTTTGTCACAGAAAAGTGACCTAGGAAAGGTACTTCCAACACAGCAGACAGGAAGAAATGCAGGAGGAAAAATACTGTTGGCAAAATATCAGAGAGGAGGCAACACCTGGCATGTCAAACAGGATGGTCAGACAAAATCTTGGATCTGTCATGCCTGAATTCAGGTCCTTAGTGTATCAGTTCCAGAGCAGGATTTCAAAACTTTGTTGTACCTTGGTCCAGGTGCTTAACCCTGAATGTACTCCTGTTCTCAGTACCCCTGGCCACATTACACAGCTTTACAAACACTATCAGCTGTCCTGGCAATGTGCAATGGAAGAATAGAGACTTCAGCACCTTCACATTTTTGTTCAAATCTTCTAAGGGTTTGGACATAGAAAATATTAAATACAAGATCTAAAGTATGCTATACCTAGAAACAGTTACATCCCAGCACCATCAGGAAAAAATCCAGGAGCAAGTACATAAGGTGTTCTAGTTCATAGACTGAATTTGTTTGTGCATTTTTTATCATTTTACATCAACTAAGACCATGGGATAAAAGGGATGTTTTCTCAAGGGAAAATACTCCACTGAGAGCCTGAAAAAGTTAGTTTTCCAGAGAAAATCAGAAAAATATAAATAAACAATTATTCAAAATTGGATGAAAGAACAAAGTGATTGATGGATGGTACTTCCCCATGTACAATTTAAGATTGATGCCATACTATTGTGTATGTCAGAGTACAACAGACCTGAATTATTAATTGCTCTGTGATTCCCATTCTCTGAATTATACACTCCCTCAGTACTTCTCTCAATGTATATCCTGTACATGTAAAACAAGAGCAAAAGCATCTCTGCATCCCCAGACAAATAGAAGCACTTTTAGTTCTGACATTTTTTTCCTGCCCCCACCAACAAAAAGAACCAACCAATTTAAAATAGCTAAGCAGCAGGGAAAACATTTTTCCCCATCTCTTTCACACCAGAGTATTTAATTATGAATTTATTCAAACAAAAATTTCAGAGATCTCACTGCTCCAAACAGTCTCTTGCCCGAGGTGCTTTCAACCCACAACAGCAGAACAGAAGGGGTGGAGCAGAGCCCCAGTATTTCAGACAATCAGCTTTGAAGGCATGTTACAGCCTGTTCAGATGCCTGGTCCTATTCATTTTCTGTGTTTCAAACGAGAGTCATTTGCTTGAACACTGATTGGGGGTTTTTGCTTGCTTTTTTTAAATGTCCATTTATTTAAGGAGATGAAAATGTATGAAAACAAGAACAAAAGCTAAATGCAAGCAAGAAACAAAAGGAGGAAGCAGTTAAATGTGACCAGTGAAATCAAATTCCTCTTGTCTCTGTTGCAGTAGAGCTGAAAACAGACAAAGGGTCTCTCAAGTAAATTGTGTAGATTGAAAATAAAGTCGCTGAAGTCATGGGATCTTAATCCATTAATGAATTAATGAAAAAAATTCAAGGTATCCTTATGTTTTTTTACCATACTAAATTTGCAGTTCAAAACTCCAATTCCCTTTTAAAGAAAAGTCAGTGTAAACACTTCTGAAGATGCAAACAGACCTTAAGGTAGAAACAAACTATATTTGCATCTAGGAAATGACCACATTGAACAGTGAGCAGCCCAAAGTGGCCTTCGTGTCAATAGAAATCAGATCAGAAGTTCCAAAAAGGGTAGAATAATGCAATGACTACACTAATAGTTAGCAATAACCAATTTGCAAAAGCAGATGACTTACAATGAAGTCTTCCAGGCAATCTTGCAGTTTGTAGTTTAGCTTTACAAGAAGTTTAGTTTTTTCAGGGGACGGTCATACACCATGCAGTAGGCTCTATGGGATTTAAGGAGCACACCAGTTTCACTTACTTCACTTCCATGCTTTTTTGGGCAGTGATGACTTCATTGAAGAAGGGATATCATCATAGAAGAAATGTCTAGGTTGATGTAATCATTTCATCCCTTTGAAATACAGTGAGTCTTGCCAGCAAGGCTTCACACCAGAATCAGGATATTTGTTTAAAAGCAGGGAACCTCACTCCTCTCTTCATTGTTTTGCCCTAATGCAGCTCAGTTAATTCCTCTGGCATTGTTTGAAGGAGCCTGGTGATGCCAAGATCCAGTAAAATCTCTACCATCTTTACTGAGGGTTGAACAAATATGCACACTTGGGAGACAAAGCTCTGTCACCTCCCCAAAGGAGGCTGCCAGCAGGAAGGAGCATCAAGCTGATCCAATCCTTGGCCTCCAGCAGCTCCAGAGCAGCATCAGTTTTTACCCATGATCTGAGGATCCCATCCATAGTCACAGAGCAGGGGGTTCCTGCCTTGGAGGTCAGCACCCACACTGCAGCAGCAGATGTTATTGCAGCACTGCCAGGAAAAGCTCTCCATGCAGCCCCCCCTCCTCCAGGGCAGCCTCCTGCCACCCCACACTCTGCTAGAAAATGATGGATGGATCCTCTTTTTCTTACTTCTCCCATCCCTGGAAATGTTCAAGGCCATTTTGAATGGGGCTCAAAATGGGACTCCTGTTCTGGGGAAGGTGTCCCTGCCAGGGGGAATGAGATGGTCTTTAAGGTCCCTTTCAACCCAAACCATTCCATGATTCCACTTCCATGTCTGCTTTACCCTTTGTCTGAGAAAAATACATATATTTAGCACTTGTATCACAGGGTTGCTGGGTGGCTTCAGCACTCACAACAATGAAAGTAACAAATGCAGTCTTCATTGTACTGTCCAGAAGAAACATCTTTATTGACTGGAAAACGGAAAACTAAAGCATTGAGTCCCTCTTAGTATTGCAAGGACCTGATTCAATATCCACTGAAGTTTTTTTTATTGTTTTTAACAAGCTTTAATAAGCCAGGTTCATAGAATTAATTCTTTACTAAATCAATTACAGAACTACAAGCTATTTTGCAATAGAACTGGTAGTGCTATTTACTCAGGATATACAATTACTGCTAACCATTTTCTTTTTCTCTCTTCCTTTTCTTCCATTATTTTTCTATCTATTTTCAATAGATATTTTTTGGGGTCTGTAACTCTGGAATCTAACAAGTGAAAACATTAATTATACACAGATACTGAGATTTTAATGATAAGCATAAGAATATTTAATAAATTTAATAAATATTTTCTATTTAATAAAAAGCATATGAGCATATGGGCCTTAATTTGAAAAAAATAGAATATATACCCCATTAAATGTCAAATCTTGACACGAGCATCCCCTTTACTACAGTCACTGATAAAATCACCTGTGATTTTCAGTGGCATCCAGATTTAGGTCTAATGATCAAGCTGATAACCAACCACACAAGAGAGGGAAATCAGGAACTGTACTGGAAATTCAAGCTGACACTCTGACCTTAACACATGCTCTGGTGCTTTTTGAAAAAGAGGACGAGGAGCAGCTTTCTTCCCAATCACATGAGTTCAGGCAGAATTGTCATCCCATATTTTTCTGTCCTTCTTTGTGTAGTGTTATTAAAGATTGCTTAAATATGTTTCAAGGTTGTTAAATATTTTAGAAGGGCCAATTCCTTGCATTAGAAAAAGTGCAATAAAAATGCTTCCATTTCAGGCAGAGAATGCTTTTATCCATAGAGAGTCTGCAAAGACTTGTTTTATGGTGAGAAGGCAATGTTTTTAAAGAAAAAAAAATCTAAAAAAAAAATAAAACCAGACAGCTCTTATTGCCTGTTGGTTTGTTTCCAGTGTTCCTTAAAATAATAGAAAATCTCTTTTTTAAATTCTCAATTTCCTTCAGAAGCTAAGCTTGCCAATATGGAAAAACAAAACATGAGCTTCCACTCTTGCAAGATCTAGAGATCTTGAAAATATATTTTATTTTGGTATTGCCATGAGTTGCTTAAATGCATCATGGTGATGAGATTGTTTTTCTGATTTTAATGCAGGTAATGTACTCAGAGCTCAGTGATCCAAGAGAAAATTTCCCAGCAGGCCACACTTGACAAGCAGGTGTCACTCAATCATGCACGTTTTCACCTCCCTGAGAGGACAGATGGTCCCAGCCTACTTAGCAATTCCATCCTCTGTTGGCAGCCCCTCTCCAATGCAGTGCCATAATAAAGATGCTCTGAGATTTGTGTTAATCTGTGGTCTTTGGGGTAAACTGTAAACAAAGTGTGTAGAGTTATCGTTTCTCATTATGAGCTGGACCTCTTATCTTCTGCTCTGCCTATAGCATGTAGCTATCTTTAATAGCCTATACCCCTGGACTCAGCTTTCATGGAGATTAGTTCCTATCATTTTAAGCACCACAGAATTACTCTGTCTGCAGAGACTTGACCTAATCTTTTTGAGGCTTTTACTCTAAAGACAGTAAGACAGCCTTTTTTCTCCAAATTAGGAGAACAATGGTTTAAATTGGCAATGGCTCCTGTTGCTGAATTTTATGCATATACATGTATTATACTTGCTGATTTCCTGCTCTGAGATAGAAGAGGAATTGTTATTCCCCTCGCCATCATTCAGAAACAAGTGCAGCCAGGACTGAGAGGGAAGGGAATAAAAAATCCACACATCTGAACACCATGTCGAGGGGGGTTATTTGTCAATTTTTTTTTCACTGCTGTGATACATTTCCACTGCATCCAATTTCCCCTGTGTAAAATGAAGATTATCTTCTCCCCACAGCCTGACAAGTACAGTAGGGAAAAAAGCAGAGGGAGAGATGGAGAGTGTGCAAGAGTTCCCAGAGTCGAGTCTGGTGCCTCCTACAATTTGTGCCATTAGGGAATTTTCCAGGACTTTCTACATGCAGAAAGGAAAAAGAAGGTCAAAGGTTCAGAGTCCTAATAACATTACTCAAAACAAAGCCAGAGCTGCTTCCAGCACCAGCACATGCCACAGAATGACACTGTATACCACAAAGTATGCCACATCATTAAAATGAATTATCTGAATTCATTATTAGGTCACAATTTTAAGTTTCTTAATCTCATCTTCCAGATGTGATTGCATGAAATCACAATCTTTCAGAAGTTGCATGAAAAAGAAAGGAGCATCATTCTTTGGGTTTGACTTGTTTCAATCTCCTAAAAGGGAATCTGTGAAAGTAAAATCACTATGAAACAGGGATTTTATTCATTTGTGGCTACACTCACAGAGACTGGTGGGACAGAGCTCAACTGATGGAATAGGGAATTTTTAATATATTTTATCTCTGAGAAAGCGGAGAAGATTTTCACCTGTTGAAGCTAATGGAAATAATTAAATCAGATTTACATATGTGTCATTTCAGAAGTTCTTTAGTTTCTTTGCTTTCTTAGCACCTACATGAGCCCTGCATTCCTCACAAGATAACAGACACTTTCAGACCTCACACAAACCAGTCCTTATACACATGTGAGAGAGATGAAAACAGCCATGAAACAACCACTTAACTGACTTCATCCTCATCCTGACTCCAAGGCATTAAAAGAGCAGCAAGCAAGATAGGGATGTATATTGCAAATATCTTTAAAACCCAAAACAACAACAACAACAACAACAAAAAGCCAAACAAACAAAAACTGACAACAGATCAGAAGTCTTGTATTAAAGTTTGTCTCAGTGGACACTTCAATTCAGCACTTATCTTAGAAAAATGAAAATCTGTGAAAGGCCTTTCCAGTACAGTGTAACACTCTATTTGCACATAAAGACAGTGACTGAACCATTGAATCCTTCTCTATGTGAATAAATTATCCAGTTATTATCTGGATTAATAGAGTACAATATAGCCCAAAAGCTTTAGGAGAGCTTGGGGATTCAGTGATGCCCTGAGTATCCCACTGGGCTGAGGGCACACTGACACAGGCACATCCAGCTCTGCCTGACACTAGGGCATAACCCAGATCAGGTCCTGAAGCTGTGCAGACACCTCAATTCCCTTGCTAAAACCTCCAACGTTCCCACACCTGCCCTTTAGTCCAGGCTCAGCAATATCAACAGGGTTGCACAGTCAGAGCTGGCTCCCCCTCGCTCATGCAAGGGGAGGAGAAAGGGCAGCAGAATTCACATTTCCATGGGTGGCTGTGGACACGTGCCCTCAGAGTGAAGACATTGAGGTTTCTTTTCTAATTTCATTGCTGGTCTCCTGGGCCACTCAGCAGGCTGCTGTCCTTTCACCTCCTGTCCCACAAGCAATGACAGGGACTTCCTGTGGACAAATGACACTCCCTGTCCTGGGATCCTTGCCAAAGGCTGAGGAAGAGTAAGAAATAGCACCAGAGCTGTAGTGACAGGCTCTGGCCTTTCAGCTCAGTGCTCTGAAGGTAGAGCAGTTCCCATGTGAATACCCACATGGGGTGTGTATATATATATATATGTGTGTGTGTGTGTGCATATATATATGTATATATGTATATACCCACCTCCAATGCCTCTCCACATTGCACACACAGACAGTGTCCCAGCTCTCAGGAGCTGCAGGACTATTTCCACAGAGTGCTTGAGCATGTGTTTCTTTCTTATTTTTACTTCCCCAGAAATGGAGCTTTGCCCTCTTACTACCTTAAGCAACTGAGTTCAGAAAGCATCCCGTACTTTGTGGATTGAAGGCATGTGAGCAGCCTATGAATATATTTTGGATAAACCATTTACATTTTCTTCTTCCTATCATTAGGAGAGCTTATAGGAAATGAGCAGTGAAGTACTTACAAGCTTATGCCACTTTAAGTTGTTGCCAAATATGTCTCTTGCTGAAAAGAGGAAACTATTACAGGATTATTTCCTGTAAATTCAAACCACTCTCAAATGAAATATGACCATAAGAGTGACTACATAATATGACTTCACTACATCATATAAAAGGTGTGCCAATTCCCAGCAGCAGGTATAAGCAGATGCCTGAGTAAGAATAAGAACAAGTTAAGTAGGTGAAACACTTATCACAGAATCACAGAATATCCTGAGCTGGAAGTGACCCACAAGGATCACTGAAGTTCAACGCGTGGCCCTGCACAGGACAGCCCCAGACTCACACCGTGTGTCTGACAGCATTGTCCAAACACCCCTTGAACTCTCTCAGGCTTGGGGCAGTGACCACTTCCTTGGGGAGCTGCTCCAGTGCTCAACCACCCTCCAGGCAAAGAACCTTTTCCTAATATCCAAGCCAAACATCCCTTACACAGCTTCAGGCCATTGCCTCTGGTCCTGTGACTGATCACAACAGACAAGGGATCAGTGCCTGCCCCTCTGCTTCCCCTCACAAGGAAGATGTATGTAGTGTTCGGGGGGCCAGGGTTAAGCTAGCCCCCCAAGGTGCTACGAGAACCCAGATAGCTCAGGGGGGTTCAAGTAGCCCCTTGGCTACCTGCCAGCGAGGAAAAGACTGAGACCTGTAGCTGAATTATTCCAGAGACAGTTTATTCTCCGAAGGGAGTTCAGGCTACAAATCCGTTAGATACAGGTAGAACAGAAGTATTTATAGATTTCAGAGGGATTCAGAAAGGAACCAATTAAAACACTAGTTAAACTCAATATCCAATTATATTTCACTTAACACTCTAAAAGAAACCAATCACTGCACTAACTTGAACACCAATGAAACTCTAAAGTGATAAAAAGTTTTCAGGCACAAATTGTCTCATGTGAGAGGAATTTTTCTTTGTTTCTCAGGAGAGAGCTTCCCAGGGATATTTTCCTGGGAGTTTTGTGTCACCCACAGATGTAGACTGACATGAGATTTCTCCTGTCTCCTCCAGGCTGGACTTCTTCTTAAGAGTCTTCTACTTTCAGCTATTTCAGTTCAGGGACTTCTGAGACTGGAAGAAGAGAACAGAGAAGGTGAAAAAAACCACAAATCATAAATCTTCAAAGCAACAGATTCATCCTAACAAGACAAGATAGTAAAATTTACCTTCAGACTTATTCAAAAGGATATTCAGAGTTTAAATTACAAGAGCTAGCATCTACTCACCAGCTGTGCCAGCAATTATTGTCTCTATTTTATTTTATATTATTCAGTACCAGCAAGAAAAACTGGTGGCTTAAAAAAAAAAATGTAAGAGGAATACAATATTTGAGAGGAAAAGACCATTTCTTTGTTCTGTATCTAACAGTGCTCAAACACATGGAGTATTCCAAGTGACAAAGAATAATGCACGTTTAAAAGAAGCATGGATGAAGCAGGTCAGCAATAATGCACAGGCAACACTGTACCTTCACTAATAGGTGTGCACCCTCTGTCTCTTGGAAGTTGTGTGTGTGTGCCTGTGTGCTCACTTGCTCACACAGATACATTTTCCTCCTGAAAAACCACATTCTGTCACTGAAAGAGGAATGGCAAATAGATGTCCATGATCCATTTTCCTTTTAATCCATACACCTGAGGAACAGGGTACATCCCATAGCAGTTATTTCCTTTTCCAACTGTCAGTTCTTTTTTTCCTTCTGAGTAGTGCTTGGTTCACTGAAGCATGCAGTGACAGTAAAACCCAAGTCTGTGATTTTACAGTGGCAGGAGCAGAAGGAAGCAGTGCATGCAGTGATACCCTGCTCAGCTGCATGAGCTCTCTGCAGCTGGCACACAACCCTCCTCCCCTCCCAGACCTCTCCTCAGGTCACACCACAGAGGTGGGGACCAGCCTGCAGCAGGATCTAATGCAGCTGGATTCAGTGACCACCATGAAATGGATCTTTCTTCTCAAACTTCCAATCTTCCTCCACTTACTTGCAAAGAATCAGCTAAAGTCCTTGACCTATTGATGTCAAAATCCCTGTTGAATCTCTGGAAGGCATTACCTGAGGACCACAATCTGCCCTATAAAACAATTTGTAATTAAACCAATTTAGAGGAAATAAGAATCCTACAAGATTTTATTGTCTTTAGGACTGGAATAGGAGAATGCAAGAGGACAAGGGACCTGCTGCTTAAGGGCTGGAAGGTAAAAGAAAATCTAGATTAGAAAAGCATCAGACAGTCAATCAGAACTGTGTGCACTCTGCCAAAGCTCCCAGGGACAAGTTGACTGGAAACTGCCAGTAGTAAGGTGAATAAGAGAGACTTTAAGACACTATTTGAATACTGATACAGAAATCTACTAGACTAGAGGAGATAAGAGACTCAGCTATTGAATTTATTTGTGATAATTCATGACATCTGAGGTGATCTTTCCACAGACGTGCAAGAGAATGATCCATGTATTAAAGTCTCTGGCAAAGGAAGACTGGCAAGGACCAACACTTGGCTGTTACAAACACTGGTGGGCTCTGAAGCCACCATAAAATGTTGGAGAAGTGAATCTGTAATTATCAGGCCTGCAAAAATAGCCCCAAATCCAGGTTCTGGCCCTTACAAAGTAACAAAATAATTATGGGACAACTCCCACTAGAAGGAATACAGTATTATATATTACTAGTGCTAGTTTTTGTTGACTTTCCAGTTCTGTTGAAGTAGCAGCAAAAGCACAGTACTGACATTTAGTGAAGGAAATACATAAACTTCTTCCTTGCCAACCTCTTTTCAGAAATTTTTTTTTAGAAAATAATTATTCATGAATATTCATGATTGCCCATGAAGACTGAGAGTCAATGAGCTTTGGTATAGCTCCACCTTTCATGAGGTGAGGGAAGAGTGTCCAAGGCAGCCTTTCTGAGCTGGTAGTGGCCAATGGCTCAGAGTCCCAATGGAAATCAGTGACAAGAGGTGTTTCTCAGGGGACTGGATGATCTTTAAAGCCACTTTCAATCCAAACCTTTCCACAATCCCATGATCTTCACTGCCTTGACCAAAGACAGCTCCTTGCTCTCTGTTGGTGCTGAGCTTCTTGATTTCCTTACATACATGTAAACAATCACTGAGTATGGTACAATTAGCTGATGGTTTATTTTTCCCTTCACTTTCAATGCAGAAAGGCTTTCCAGCCAATTCTTTTCAGTGAGAAAGTATTTTATTTGTGCAGTTTTTCTTTGCAACACTTTTTTAAAAAAATCTCATTAAATTTTACTTAGGGAAATCACATCACCATTCTCTTTTTATATTTTCTTCAAAGTCTTGTTTTCCCCAGTGCAGGTTTTCTCTGTGAACATTTTATAAAAATCTGAGGGGAAAAAAAGGCTTTCTTTTCTCCAAATTACAATAGATTAAAGCTGTTAAAATGAGGAAAAGCGTTGAAATTATTGATAAAACTAATTTAAAACATCTTCCTTCAGCTAGCCCTGAGAACTTATGAAGTTCTCAGATTTAAGACCATTTGAGTCTCAGTTAAATACAGTAATTGGTTGTAAGTCAGTCCATCTATGCTAAGAGCACTGCTAGAAACTCCTCATGTATTTGAAAGGAAGAACTGAAAGAGAAAGAATAATTTAGTACATAGCTCAGAGGTATCATTAGTAGCAATAGTGTGATGTTAAAAACAGGGAAATTTAGGTTAAACAGCAGGACAGAAGGCTGAGTGCAGCTGAGTGTGATGAGATGTGAGCCCATGCTCCCACCATGTGACCCCAGGCACATCCCTGCCAGAAACTTCTCCCCACACTCAGCTCTTTGTCCCCTTTTTCTCCAAGGATAACTCCCTGAAATCATTAAATTACAAGACAGGACCCAAAACTGTTTTTAAAACTAGATTGTTCAGAAAACAACAAATTGTCCTTCTGCATTGGAAATCCATAGATTCAAAGAGACCCTGTAAGAGGCACCTTTCTCACCATGACCACATCCCCAGGTTTAGGGTCCTTGTGGATTCCACAGCTGTCTCCTGCCTCTGGACAAAGGGTCTCAGAGTTTTTAAAGCTCATCTGCTGCCCTGGCACCTTCCATCCCCACACTTTGGTCCACAAAGTTCAGCAGACTTTGAACCTTTCTAAGTGTATTGGCTTCATCTATTACAAAGCATCACTTAAAAACCAGACACACTGAGACTGAAAAAAAGTAGCAGTTACTTTCTTACTTTAAAATTCTTTGTGCTTTATTGCTGGTAAAATAATATTTCACTGTCGAATCTTTTCTAGAAAAAAAAAATTTAAACACATCAACCTGACAGCCACAAAACCTGCTACAAGCAGAGTAGGATTTAAGCACTGCATAATCTTTCCCAGAGACTTTTTCAAACAAAGATGCTGTGGTTTTATTTGGTTTCTATTTAACTCTCCTGAGAGGTCTCTCTTTAAATCCAGGCATGAAAAATACATTCTCAGTCCAGACACAGAGATTTTGGAAAAGAGAAATGCAGTGAAGCAGCATTTCATTTGCAAGTATTTTACATTTTAACAGTGTCTTTTGCTTTCCACTCAGCAAACATTACCAAACCTGCTGCTCCCTACAATAAATTTTATTTGAATTGTAATATTTTAATAGTGTACATACAGTATATATGCAATATAAACAACTTCAGCATATCTGTAAAAGTGGGCATATAAAATGCATGTATTTGTGCCTAAGCATACCATACACAAGTAGACCATGCACAATATGTACTGTATATTCAGGTGTGTAATGGCACTTTGATTCAAAATAAAATAAACATAATTTCAAATAAAATGTTGAGAAAATTAACCGCAAAACCCAATAGCAAAGGCTACTGAATAGATGCTTGGAAAAATTTGAGTGGAAAAAAGTTAAGAGAGGAAAAGAACAAATGTATCAGAGTTAAAATTGGCTTCTTCTAAACAAGGAAGAGAGAGATATTTTATGCATTTAAAAAAATCAAGTTTTTCTTGTGTTCAGTCATATCATTCAGGTTCTAGGATAGGAAGGGAAATTGAATAGAAATTACTAAGATTTGTTTGCATATTTTGGTAAGCTTTTCCATAAAAATAAATGCAGTTCAGACCCTTTTAAGCCAAGTAATTGTGTCCAGGAGTTCTGCTTTAAATATGCTCTGGGGCATCTCATTTTTCATACTGAGTGTAAAGTAGATTGTTTCTATGCTTAAGGAACCACAGTGTGTGGGATTAAATAGTACACTTAATGAAGAGGCTAAAATGACTACATTCTTTCTATTTCAAAGAGATTCCAGGAAAGAAAACCACCCAGGATCAGGGAAAACCAGACTTTTACCATCTCATATTTTATTAAAACACTTTCTGTAGCTCACCCTACATAAGGCTGTGCTTAAGGAGTATCCAGCTATGATGTTACACCACCACAGACTTCCTTAGCATAAATCAGAACTTGCCAGCTTTCAACTACTTATCCTTTCAACACACTCAGGAGCAGTGCTGGCCAGATGAGTTTGGCAAGGCTGAGCCACATGCTAGTGAACTCTCAGAAAGAAAAGTGAACCAATGTCTCTAAATCACAGACTATTAACCCAATCCCTTGAGTAGTGATGGCCACGTTTGGGCTGTGAAACCCTAAATGGTCTGGATTCTCACAACTCCAATTCCTTGTCCCATCTCAGCTTTTCTGCCACTTTAGGTTTTATTTCTCATATCAAGGGAATTTAACTGCTGTGCTCTGGCACTTTCAGACACATTCTCACTTTCTCCTACCATCATCTTCCAAAGATTCTCTAACATATTTTCCACCTTTCAAGTGTTAGCTTAGGAAAACTCATTTCTTTGTGGTTCTCAACTCTATTTTAAACCAAGGGAATCAGAGTTCCTTCCCTGCCATTCTTGACTCCAGCTGGAGAAGAGAAGGATCTGGATAAGCAGTTGTAACACCTGGGGAAAGGAGGGATTTGCCTAGGTCAGGCATTCACCTCCAGTGGTGTTTACCCTTGCAGCACCTGAGGGGATAAAAGGGAGCTCTTGTCACTTCAGAAATCTCTCCTTGTCACTTCACAGCACTGTTTGCTCAAGCTTTTAATGACTGGGCATGTGGCACATGCTTTGCATAGCCCCTATGCATGTCCCCACTGGCGTGTGCCACGTTTCACCGTGGAGCAGCAGAGGCACACACACACACAGACCTGTTTGGAACACAGGTGCTTAATGCTGTCTTTGCTACCCAGCTAGCCAGAGACTTCCATTTCTGTTTTTGGAAAGGTTAGGGGCATCAATGAGAAAAGAGAAGCTGCCAAAAAACTCTGCTCTGGTATTGGCATTCTCATCCTTGCTAAAGCACACAAAGGCTCAAGCCAAAGCCATTTAGCCTTTCTGCCCAACTCTGAATTTCACCCTCTATTGGGCCATATAGACACAGTGTTCAAGAACAGCTCTAATGATCTCAATTCTATTGCTTATTGGCTTTTGGAATTTAATCCAAAATGCAGACATCTGATCTTTGTGTCCTTCTCAGTATGTATACAGAAGTTTTATTCCACTTTTAAAGCACTTATGAGTGAAAAATATCCAAGTTCACTCCCCACCATTTGCAGATAGTCTTTGTAATTTGTCTCTGATGGCCAAAGCTTTTGCAATTAGCAAAATCAGACAACAGGATGGAGCCAACAGAAATGAGATATTATCTTCTGCTGCCAATGCTTGCATCATCCTACTGAGCTTATTTTATAAAATACCTAAGAGGTGAGCCAGTCACTTGGAATCATAAATTGTGCACTTCCCTCCCTTACCAGCTACCAAAGTGTACTGTGGACAATGCCCTGCCTTTGTTACTGCAACTCTTACTCATTCTTTTTATTTATTTCTTTTTTTTCCCGGGGGAGAGACTTGGAATTCTTTTATGTCTCTCACAGCCACAAATCCTCTGGTCTGTGCATGGTCACCAGCCAACAATCTAAAGCAATGGAAGCAAGACCTTTGGAAAAAAAGTTTCCTGCCACATCTCAGCATGATGCAAGGACTGCTCAGAGCAGGAGAAAAAAGGAAGTTGAGTGTGCAAAAAAAGTTCATACATTCCTGCCTCTGTGCTCACATCTGGGACTGAGCCTGCAAAAATTTGTGTGATATTTCTTTTGACAGGGAAGCTGTAATTTCATACAAGTCTACCTAGAATTGAAACAAACTAACAAACAAAAAAGCCAAAAACCACACAAAATGTGCAACTCAGCAGACTGTTGAGTTCAGGGTGCAATATCCACTGCTTGCTTTCTTCCACATCACCCTTCCCATGGGGCCTATGACAACATGGGATGGCTGGCACAAGAGCTGGCTCAAATGGCTCTATACCCACTGAGAGCCACTTTCTCTAGAGGAATTAATCACTAATGTCTCACAGCCAGATCTTAGACTCTTTGTGCTTCCTGAGCCAAACAAAGAAATAAAAACACACATGCTCACATGAAGCCACTGAGATGATTGTGCTTGCAATTACAGGCAGCACTATTTTTATTGGGTCTTGTTAAAATATCAGAAATTGGAGCAATAGAATATAATTCAATAATCTTCATTACAAACAAATATATTCATCCTCTAAAGGAGTTATGGATCCTGAAAACTTTAGCTATGGACTTCATGTACCACCATAATACTAAACTGAGACTTTCAGAGAAAGAAAACTCCAGCCTTAATAGTTTCAGAAAGTATCTATAGCTGCAACTCACCATCACACTGACTAAAAGCTTGTCTGCTCTGACCACCATGCTATCTGTCACTCTAAAGCTTCTGGGGATGTATTGCACCAGTTTATCTGTTCCCTCAAAGCTTGGGGATTTATGAATTGCAAAGTCTATTTGTAAAACCTACAGTAGTTTGAGTGTGAATTCATCACAATAAATTTTGCTTTCAACTCCCCAGGATTTTCCTGCTGCTGATTTGCCACATCCTGGACACCCACAGTAAAACAGAGTTCCATAGTACGTGCCCAAAAGAGGGAAGATGACAGAAATGCAATACCTGACTGGTGAGAGTCATAATACCCAACAACTCCTGTGTAAAGTTTACCACCCACTCTAGGAAATGATGGGTTCTCCCAGTCATGGACCTTTCCAGGGGACAGACTCAGTAACACTAAAATAACATCAACTGGCACCAATGAGAAAAACACTACTTAGCAGACATGGTTCTCAGTTCTTGCCACCTGATATTTTTGGTGTTTATTCAGACATATCTTTATTTATAGGTCTAGCCATTTTTTCTCCTTGGTGGGAGAGCTGAGTGTATCCACAGTTCCTCTAAAATGCCTCCAGTAAATGCCCACCACTGTATTGACTTCAGCACATTTTTAACAGTTAGGATTGATAGATGTCCTGGTGCCTCCATGAAAGCTGAGCTTGGAGAGGAGGACCAGGTGAGGAGGACAAGCAGGGAGGATTAGGAAGCAGATGTTTTCTAAGGGTCAGCAAAGCACAGAGGAAAGAAACAGAAGCCACATCTCTGTAAAAGCATTTCTTATCTGGTTATTGCAACAAATGAATATTTGAAATGAGACTGCTGAAGGTGCTTACAAAGTAGGTACTCCACCTAGAGAATGGGCTTAAACAGATTCTTTATGCAGAATACAGAATAAACTCTGCACATGGGGGAGAGATGACCAGAGCACTGTGGACAGGAACACACGACCTGCCCAGCCACAGGGCATCCACCTCTGCAGCTTTGCTTTGGGAAAAAATGAACTCTTAACCTGTATCTGTCCTTGTTTCTCAACTCCTTTCATTCCTTTCAACCCACATTGCCAAAGCTGCACTGCTGCTGAAGGAGTTTTCTATAGCAGGTCAGACAAATGAATGATAAGCCTCGAGCAGGTAGTGGAAGTGGAAAACATTTCTCTCTTCCTGAAGCACTGAATGAGAAAAGAATCAGTATGGATGCAGGTGTGGCTGAAAACAGCACTGTTCCAGCTGCATCTGCTTCTGGCTCTGCTTGTGACCATCCTCCCTTCCTCACCCTGCCCCATCAGCAGCAGGGAAAAGTCACTTCCCATAGCTGTTCTCCCCAGCTCTAACATGGGGGTATGAACTGCCTCTTTCCAGGTTAGAGGCAGGAAAAACAAACGGAGATGAGCAAGGGAGAAAGATAAATTAAAGCAAGAGGGATGAGAGAAAGGGTTCCTTAGCTGGGGTGTCAGTTTTGAACTGGAGCCTTTTAACCAGGCAGACTCCAGGCTTGGTCATCTCCTGTCATTGCCTCAGCCAGGACCCCTGCAGGCCTGGACCTGTGTCCATGTGTGTATGGCAGGGCAGGTCTGGAAGCCTTTAATAGCTCAGTTCAAGTGCATTCCTGTTTGCTCATGAATGTGCTGTTAAAACACGTCCATTGCTGCAAAGCAAACCCCACCTGTGCTCCTGCCCTGACTCTGGGCAGACCCTGGTGACTCTGGGCTGGCTTCTCCCCTGGCTGAGCCTCTAACCCTGCCTGGCTCCCCTGCTGCCTCCTCCTCCTGCTCCTCCTCCTCCACCAGAGATTTCCACCTTCACTGAGCTGAGGCACTTCTGCCTTCTTCCTATTTTAAGTCATGTCTGTCACAACTGCTGCTGCCACAGACAAGTGCATGTTGTTATTAATGCATTATTAAATTTTATCTCACATTTAGAGCTTTGTCGATGGTGCTCACTTAAAGACACTATGGTGATAAGCACTATAGGAATGGCTATAAATAATGAATATTATCCCTCTCATGTCCTTCCCAGTCTCCCAACCCAGTAGGTATTCTCTGCAAGGCAAATGATCATCACCTCAATTTTATTTTTACTGATTAAAAGTATCTTCAGGATGCATAGCTGCCACAAGGTAGGCAAAGAACTGCAGCTACCATGGGAGACAGCCCAAAATCTTTGAGCAGCTTCTGTTCCCATCAGGGTACCTTTCCCTTAAAGCAAAGCATTAATTCTAATTTGCCTTCTATGTTTCTTCTATCTTTGCCAGGTTCCAGAAATCAAATGAGAGGGTGGAAATGTAGAGAAAGTGTCCAAATTCTCCTGATGCTTTCTCTTTACAGGTCAAGTGCACAACACAATTAATTGGGGAATGCATCATCTCCAGCATTTGCCTCCCATCCAGAAAAGTTCAGGCTCACACTCTGGTTCAAAATCAGAGCCCAGAAGAGCAGGGCTCTGGTGCCATCTCAACTGCATTCTGTTAAACCTCTTTAATATTTGTTACTCACTTTTGTTTTCTTCCATTCCTTTGCAGCTCCTGCAAATTAAGTCTTTGAATGCTGTTAACACTCCTGTGCATCTGCAGTTCTTGATCAATTAGACACTGAAAAATGTAAGAAATCTTTGCTATTACCTGAGTATCTGTGGGAACCTGGAGAGAAAATTTTGGAAAAGGAAATTATTCAGGACAATGCTGAGAGGTCTTAAAAGAAGTGCTGCAAACACTTTGGACTGGGTCCCAGAAATGCCCAAGCAAAAATTTAGATTCATGCTATGGAATAAGATATTTCAATCTTTTCCTAGTTTTATAATGGACAAAAGATTGCATGGTTCAGATCTCTAAGGGATTTCTAGAATCAGAATAGGTACCAAAACCAGGCTGCACTCTGTCTTTAAAGTTTGGACTGCTTGGAGTTACTGATTAAATTTGGCTCAGCAAACATTTTCATCTGGCAGTTCAGATAAGATGTCATATATAAAGCTGAAATGAGCAGAAAATTGCTTTTTAACTTACAAAAATATTTGAGATATTATAATTTTTGTTCAAACGAGCTTAAAATTTCAAAAACAAAGTCTTTTTAATATGTAAAAGTCTAGATTGAGAAAACATCAGTTTGGGTCAATTACAGCATTTTCTTCTGTTAATGTTGTAATGTTTAATTTTTATTTTGACCTCTTTTTCAGTTGTGTATAATTAGCTGGTATTCAGCATTAAAATATTCTTTAAGTAAAAAAATTGTTTTTGGATTTTTTTAAATGTTAAAAAGGTCCCTACATTTTCTCAAATGAGCAAATACACTGATGGAAGACAATTTTTTCCAGTTAGAAGTCCCATTTTAGCACATCCTTGTCTTTTTCTGTATCAGAAAAATAATTTGTGAAGAACCTATCATCTGCCTTACCTCAGATCTGAGTCCTAAGTCAATCATTCCCCAGGTATTGACTAAAGTTACCCCGACTTCATCAAGGCAGAACTAGCCCTCATTACAGAATTCTTTAGCATCACTACATGAATTCTGAAAGACTACAAAACTACCATGAGAATAAATTCCCATATTTCCTTTCCTCGAGGCCTCCTGACTTCACTCCAACCTGGGCTTATGCTTGCCAAGCATTTAACCCAGGATCCCAAGAATTTTTCACTCAATACCTTTGCTTGAGCTGCTTCAAAACTCAACATGGGCTTGCTTAAAACTCAGACTCCCCCCTTGCTCGGCTCCTTCCTGAGAGATGAGCTGAATTTGCTCATAATGAATGCATCTATCTCAACAGCCATGCATTGTCCTACGTGGCAGTCTCAGAAAACACAAATAAAATCTCCCACATTAATAAGTCTAATCACAAGGGTGCATTATATCACTTCTAGGGGTGTATCCTTCTCTAAAGCCTGGGTTAGATTTAATATGGTTACACAGCTTTTGGTCAGCCTAAAGTAGAAGAAAAATGAGTTTTTGCCTGCCTGCAGAAAACTCCTTGGATGCACCCTCAAGAATATATAATGAAAACCACATAGAAATTTGATAGTAAACCAAAGCATTCAAACATATATACTCATCTTGATGTCATTTCCATCTTCTGTCATTACTTAAGTACCATAAAAATTACATTTGTATTTGAGGTTGCTTACATTTGTGGATCCAAATCTCAAGCCCCCAGTACCAAACCTGATTTTTAGGGACACTAAGCATCTACATCCATTAGTTTCTATTTTGCCAGGGTTCTCTCACCAACAGGGAGAAAGAAAGCTCAAGCAGACAGGGAATGGTTATCACTCAGCACTCCCAAGATATGATTCAGGGTTCCTATCAGTTGCCCTAGAGTTCCCCCAACAACACAAAATACTAACTCATCACACAGAAGGAAAAAAAAAAAAGTAGAAGCAGCTGGCCTCAGTGAAATAAGGCTGTCAAAGTCCCTCTCCTAAAGTGGAGATGGCAATCAGTCCACTCCAATATTTACTTTGTTATCTGCCCATCACAACAGACAATAATTAGATTACCATGGGTCAGGTTTTTTCTAGAGAGGTCGCACAATGGTATAAGATGGTGTTTTGACAAGACAATGCCAGCATTTTACTATCAAATTAGAAGAATTTTCCACTTCAGTTTTACAAAAAGTTTCACCATCTGTAATTACATCACGGTCATTATACCGCATACAAACCCAACACACAACGACAAATTACAAAAATGAAGGCAGAAAATATCAACAGTCTTACACACCCAACTCAGTGCATCAAGGAGAAGGAGCAAATATATTTTTCAACCCAAATGGGAAACAGTCTTACACACCCAACTCAGTGCATCAAGGAGAAAGACCAAATATATTTTTCAACCCAAATGGGAAACGTCAAACTTCTCAAAGTGTCCAGTAACCCTCCCCAGCCACCTCTTGTTTGTCAGAGCTTTCCCTACACCTACATAGCGTTTCTCAAGACTAAAGAGGATTAAGTAACTCCTTCCATAAAGGTTTTCACCAGCTCACACATGTCAGAAGGCCTCAGCAATCATATCATAAGCTATAAATGTTGATACTCCCAGTGCTGTACTTTTGGGAGGAAAGCTTGTCTGAGATAAATATTGCTTGGAATACAAGCTGTTTCTCCTCTTATCAAGGAAAAATTTTGTATCCCGAGGATTCCCTCGTAAATTAGCTGAGCCCCACTGCTACACCCACTGCTCCCCTACAGCAACACAAAGAATATGGTAACACTCATTAGAGAGCACCACCAGGGAAAAGTCTAATTGCTGGATTTACATTTTGTAGGCAACGTGTATTTATACTAATAATTCTATTTTGTGCTGCTTTACTAGTCAGAGAAGAAAAGAGCATATTGTGTTAAGCTCCAGCCCCCAAGCACTGGAATAGCACTAACAGATCCAGAGAGATGGGCTCTCATATAATTGGCATCCACCCACGGAACGCAGTTGATGATGAAGCATATTTCCAGCGGTTCATAACAAGGGCACGCGATTCCCTGAGGATTTTCAACCTTTAATATTCGCCTATCTTTGGGAGCATCTACTCATCTCATCATTACAGCAGTACTAGTCACTCCTCTGATTGCAGTGGGACTGGAAAAAGCAGCACTTTAACCCTGTCCATTCAGATCTTAAGTATTATTTCCCTCAGAGGTCACCTCCAGGCTCCCACAGGTCCTAGGGTGAAAAATGTGCTGTGCACTGTCTATCAAGAAACTAACTTTGAGAAGAAATAAGAAACTGTAGAATTAGTCATACATCCAGAAACAGTACCTAAACATGAAAAATTCAAATATCAATTTATATATATATATATATATATATATATAATTTTATATTTATTTACTTTTACTTTACTTTACTTTTATTTTTTATTTACTATATATATTTTCCTCCATTCTTGAAAAACATTAAAAAAATTTCCCTCTTCACAATATCCCAGTATTTCCAAGTACAGCTGAAGTGAGGAAGTGCTAAATTGTTGGCAAACCTGACTTTTCCTTGTAATGAGTTTTGTAAAATGTATTTTGCAACCTGCAAAAGTGCTCGGATTTGATTCAAGATTTCTGAAGTCTCTTATTTTATCTGAAAAAAAAAGAAAAATCACCGTCTTAATACTTTCTTTTCCTTTAATACTATAAAAGTGGGAGTTTTAGATCTATCAAATTAATGAAGGATAAGACAAAATTTAAATTCAGTATGAACTCTTCTAAAGATCAAAGTTCTCAGATGCAGGGGTTTGGCTTGGGACTGTCTTGACAACTGCTAATAAAAAAAAGTTAAAAGCAAAGAAATAAATACTTTTCTTACTCATAAGAGCTTCTCATAAACTTAACATAAAAAGTAATTAAAGGCCTCTTCTAAAAGGGGCTGGAAGCCATGGTGTTATGTCTCCCTCCATACATATTTTATCCAATTAAGCAATCTCAAAAAAGTACTTTATACATCTTTAAGACATGATTGCTTCACATTAGTTCACGTAGCTATTTTACCAGATCACTGCACATCCTGCTTCTGGCCCCTTTACCTGGAAACTCATTCCCACAAATTAACACTGTGCTATTAATACTTTTCTGTTTGATGTTCTCCGCACCTTCGTTTTATGTAGCATTGCCAAACATCAGGCATCTATTTGCATGGTTCTATTTGCAAATCAGCCCAGTCTCCTTTCAAGCCCTCTCAGTTTCTGCGTGGGAGAACTTGTAAGGAACATGTGAATGGAAATAGATGCCAAGCTTCCCAGGCACTGGCAAAGACTGGCTTTTCATGAGCAGGACATCATCTTTAACACTCTTATAACTCATCTTGAGCTGCCCAGCCATGAGACTTCTGAAAGCAGGCTTTTTAAATGAGAGGAAAAAGAAAAAGAAAAAAAAACTCCAATCAATTAAGACATGGTTCCATGGTTGTGGATTCCAGGCTGAGTCATGGAAGAGCAATAGCACAACTGCCATTGGAATAGCTCTGCACACCAGAGGCATTCAGGAAATGAGGCTACATGAAATCCAGGCAGCATAGAAGGAAAAAAATCTCTGCTGAGCAAATGCTGTCTGCTGTCAGGCTCTGCATGACCTTTTCACTAGGTACAAGATGGGAAGATTGTGGAACATGTACTGATTAGGTGTATGGCTCCAAAAATATCATTTGGAAAAATAGAATCCTTCATTATAGCACAATAGGAAATATGCTGGAACGTAAGAATGCCAAGAATAGCTAATTTTCTACCATTCCTTATCTTACCTTTTTTACTTCTCATTTAAACACTTGTTAAAGCAGCCACTCTGGTGTAAAGGAAAGAAAGGAAGAGCAAAAGAGTTCCATTTTTATTTTCCATCATCTGCTGAAGTGATGACTGCTAGCAGAATCTCCCCTGGTAGCACACACATGGCCATCAGAGACAATGACTCACTGCAAAACCAGCCCAGAAGCCAAAGCAGCCACTGTGGATATTTTTTTGCTGATTCTATTTGGGATGGTCTGGAGTGGGGTTGGACATTTTACAACCTTATTTGATTTTGGGGCAGACAATCTTATGCAGACTTAATTATTTCCTTATTTATAAAATAACTTGCATCCTAGAGACTCCCTAATGTTGGCTGTCTCAGGCACCCCGCATCTAACGATTTAGAACACTTTGGTGTTTTAAAGGAGCAAAATATCAGGGGTCTGGTTGAGGCTGTTGGGCATAGCAGGAGAAGGCTGGAGAAATTACTATTTGACTTCCTGAAGTGTGTATAAAACAAGCACACAACCAGTAGCCCTAATCCACCCTTAATCCAACCCTGCTAATCCCACACACCAAGCCCAGGACAAGGGCCATTTGCAGGGCAGTAGCATGACATCATTTCTGGGAAGATTTAGGAAGGTAGAGACTACTCTCCTGGATTAAATCCTTCCCAACTGGGTGTCTAACTCCTAACAGTGCCCCACATCCACAGAGGTCTCACTCCACACTGAGGGGCTCATGCTGCAGTCCCTGCCAAGACATGATCCCAGATAAAGCCCCACGGCTGTGATGTAAAACTTTGGCATGTTTTCATCACATCAGGAGCAGAGGTTTTGTGCAGTGGGTTGAGAGGTCTGCCCAAGTCCTGGACTTGGATTGACATCAGGCTTCAGGGATGGGACAGACCTGATGTATTCAGAGGCTGACACACATCTTGAAAAAATGTTTGCTCTTATCCAAGCACATGGTTAAAAATCCCTGCCCAGTTCCCCAGCTGGCCACTGACTTAATTCGGAAGTCAGCCTGCTGCTCTCAGCATTACCTGATACCAGAGGTTATCAGCCCCTAACTGGGCCACACACCTTTCTTCATATTTCCAAATCTGAGTTATTTCTATTAAAAAGAAAAAACTTCATCAGAGTAGAAGAAAGGAAAACATAACTCCTTTTCAAAAGTTTTCCAAACATCATGTCTTTTTCTGTTAAAAATAATTAAGACTGGGTGTTCATCAGTGCAAAGACCTCATTTGGCTTGTCCAGAAGGAGCTTTGAATAGCTAGTCAGTCTAAATACTGCATAAAAAATAAAAGTAACAAAGAGAGGATTTTTTCTTCATTTGTTATTTTTGGGAGAACAACCAGCCATCTGTGTTCCAAATGTGTTGCTTTTCAATGATCCACAAGCTGTTTCTATGGTTAAAAATTATTTGACTTTGCTCTTCTTCTGAATGATTGCTTCACCATATTAAAATACAGAGCCTCGTCCTGCTGAGTGCTGTGTATTTGTCTGGCTGCTCTGCTTGATAAGTATTGTTCAGGTCTGGAAATGATAACCTACACAAGAGGGCAGTTTAGTTTTCACTGTAACTGTGGAGGGAGGAAAGAGGGAAGCAAGGAGAAGTTCACATTACTTTGGTGAAGATTTTACCTGTCACACAATTTTATACATTTTGGATGAGAGGGAAATTGTTTTTTTTCCCTTTTGCAGCCATCATGAATACAGTTTCTCACCCTCTTCTAAGCTAGTTCTAAAATGTCTAGAAATCAGGTATTTAAGTACTTAAAATGTGTGGTGTGGGGGGGAAACACGTGTAAAAAATATCCCTGCAAATATAAAAAAATCTTCCGTATACATTGCTTGTACATAAAGCATTTTATTTTGATTGAGAGCAGATTGTTCATTCCTATACCCAATTTGAGATTGGACAGACTGCACTGTGTGCCCATTTTCACAATATAATGATCTCTATGTACACACAGATGTACATACAAAGACATACATATGGCATTTTTTGTAAATTTAGCACTTGTAATTGTTTTGCTGTTCAGATCTGTACTTATTAGTTAGCCCAGCACACATTTATTATTAAGAACACTGTGGATTCAGCAGCTATTTATTAAAGGTAGAGATGCAAATGCAAAAAATATTTACATAAATATCAGCAAACACTATGCATCATTCTCTTTGTCTTCAGGAACACAGCCACATGCCAGGTCTTTTGTGTGTTGAATGACCAAACACCCACTTAAATCAAATAGCAGCTCCTTTCAGTCTGTGCTTTCCACAAGTCGTTAGACACGCTATGTTGAAAGGAGTGACTTCGTGCACACTCAGCTTTTTCAAAGAAACATCTGCGATTTAATGGCCAGATCTAAGCCATACAGAAGTCTGAACTCTGGGAAACTTACAGCCTGCCTGCCATCCACCCAGGAAACTCCTGCTATAAAGGAGTCTATAAAGATGCCATTCACACAGCCATTCACCGGGCCCCTGGTGCATAACGAACCTAAAAACTTTTACTGAGGTCTGTCCTAGAGAAACTCAAAGTGCTCCGAGTCTGGGAGTCACCGAGCCCTGCTGCAAACACAAAGCAGCCCTT
This sequence comes from Muscicapa striata striata, assembly GCA_030060385.1. Classification (NCBI taxonomy): domain Eukaryota; kingdom Metazoa; phylum Chordata; class Aves; order Passeriformes; family Muscicapidae; genus Muscicapa; species Muscicapa striata. The sequence continues at coordinate 1,391,338 of JAREIS010000151.1, read as the reverse complement.
CCTGTGAGACAGGCATCTCCTAATGGGAGCAAACATTCCCCTCTCTGAGGAAGGCAGCAGGAGACGGATGTGTGCAAGGACCAAGCTCTGTCTATTGTATTTCCATGACTTCCCACTACCCCAGCATTTTGGAGTCTCACAGCTCAAACACATTTCTCCCCAAGATGCCCCAACAAGGGTCAGAAGTGCTGTCACCATCTGGGACAATAATTCTCTCCACAACAGGAAACCCAGAGTAAAATCATTGGAGCCATTGAGGTCAGACTAAGAAAATATAGATGACACTTCTGATTTTCAAAAGTCTGCTTGGAAGTTTCTCATTAACACCACAAATTTGCATTGAATATTTGTCAATATTTAAGAACATTGGCATTTAATTCCAGAAACAAACATAGAGAGATCATGTATAGATTCTCAAATATGAAAACATATGACAAACATACTTTATTCTTCTCTCCACATCACACTCCCTTCCCACTTTTCACCAAAGCCCTTCCTATTCCAAGTTATTTTCTTCCTTCCCCACACAGACCAAAAGGGTTTGGATTCACCTAAGTCACAAGGACTGAAAACTTCAAGGATTTTACAGAATCTTACCAAAACTATCTGAACAATCCAAATCTGTAAAAATGGGCTGGAAATTTCACAAAAGCAGGCATGCATCCTTCTGCCCTTTGTGTCACATCAGTTATACCTACAGTATTTTAGATCAGAAAAGAAAATGATAAATTGTGCTTCATGTCCCAAAGAGTTCCTGGCTTAGCACCCTCAGAGGAGGAGGGGCATCCCAATAAACCCTCCCTGAGGTTCACTGGCTGGTCCTCTCTGGACACATCCCTAGCAGAGACCATGCTGAGCACCCATTGCAATACCAGCTCTCCTGTCCCTTCATGGCTCTCGAGGCTGTGCCAGCTCAGCTTCCCTCAAGGCAATGCTGTGAACAGTGTCAGGAACTGGTCCACTTGAAATATAATCTATTCTTTCATCCTTTTCACTTTTATTTTTTGCAAAGTTATCTTTCAACTGATGCATTTTCTGCAAGAGACATGCACTGGCTGTGCTGGCACACTGGAGTGGAGAGGCACTGGGCAGAGACTGCTGAAACCAGCTTACACAGCACAGCTGCTCAATATTTAACCACAGCCTTAAGCTCCTGACTCTGGTCCTCTGAACTGTGCCCAAATTGGGTACAGGAAGCAGAACAAACTGTACAATCTCCTGCATCTCAGTCTTTCATCACCACTCACCAAACAAGTTGGAAATACTTCACGGGTTTCGTGGTTTGTCCACGTTCCTCATTCCATCTGTGCAAGTTTGAAATGTTAAGAAAAGTATCAACTATGACAAAAACAACACAAAAAATTCACAGAAATTTTTCATTATCTCTGCCTCAGATGCTGCCTAAAGCCTGAAAGGTTATCAGAGCAGAGATATATGTCTCAAAACCAGGCTTAATCCACTGAAGCCAGCTGTAAAGCTTTCATCAGTCTGGGTACAGTCATAAAAATATTTATTTCCAAATACACACAAGCAGATACACATTTGCCTCCAGTTAGAGAGATGGGAATCTGTGTACAGTCATAAAAATATTTATTTCCAAACACATACACTTATAATCTCTGATTTTTAGTTAAGAGAACTGGGACTCCAGAAGAATGTGTTGTAACCTGCCAAATCAGTAGTCTCCAAACTTGTGGCTCAAGAAAAATCAAGTGATTTCACAACCATATTTTCAAGATTTTAATCCTCCAGGAAAATGCATGAAATATAATTTCTTTCTTTTACTTAACTTCTGCAGTTTTGCAAATGATTTCTCATGACAGTGAGCATGTGTATTATAGTAATAAACACTATATCCATTGCCCTATTATATGCAGTGCCCAATGACTCTTGGCCTGTGGATTATACCAGCAAATGAATTTGCCTCAAGTACTGTAACAACACCATGGACTCCTTTCAAGCTCACCATAAGGCTGGGATAGAGCATCAGAAAATACACATCACTCAGCTGCTATGAGAAATCATAGTTTTCAGTTCCCAAGCAATATAAAACAAAATAACAAAGCAAAACATATTTTCACAAATGAAACTGATTCTCATTCCAGAACAGGTGACTATTTCTCCCCCTGTAACTGTAGACACCCTGTAGAGTGCATCCAAGGGGCATTCATGCTTTCTCTATAGAAGGAATCCTTAAATACTGAAGTTATGCTATTTCCTGTACACAGTCTTCTGCTTTTTTTTTTTTTTTTTTTTTCCCTCAACTAATCTGTACTGTATTTATGGCCCTTACATGCTACTGGAAAACAGGGGAAAATCAATATTGGCTTCTGTGCTGAAATATGATCCAGTGTTTGAAAGGCCATTGAAGAAAAGATGATGATTTCTAGCAGATAATGTTAAAGGGAAGCAATGCTAGGACTGTATGGCAAAACTGATGAGGACAGACTGGTCATTTGGAACCATCATTCCCAAGAAGTTCTCCACTGAAATGATGGGGAGACACTGGATGGACTATCAAGAGCAGACTCAAAAGAAAGCTTTTCTTGGTGAATAAGCACAGAGGTTTGGCAGATTTCTCTGCTTTGGGCCCCTCTGTGCAACCATAAATGACAGCATCCACTTCTTTCTCACTGACGAGATCCAAAGTTGATGCCAATTTAGGCATCCAAGATTATTTAAAAACGGTCTGAGGGACACAATTAGGGTCATAAAACCTGCTCCCACTTTCAGTTCATTGCTAATTCTTCAATAACCCCCTGGTACTAAACAACAGATGATCTCTTTCCTACTCAGCCATGCTTTTATTGGATGATCTCTGCTGGCACACCCCTTCTATGAAATCACAAGGAACTGAATCCTCAATGATAGTTCAAGTGCTAATAATGACACCCTGGATCTTCTTTGACTCTGATCAGCAAAGGAATCTCCAGAGTTCAGTGAATCCCTAAGAAGTTACAGTTCTAATTTTATAGCAACAGCTGTACCTAGGTTTTAAGAGCAGGCAGATGTCTTTGTCTTTCAGTAGCCTTCAGTGACAAGACATCACTTGTGTTGTCAAAATTGAAAAAAAGAGAAGTGGCTTGTGCAGGAAACCTAAATATATTCATTTTTATTGTCATTTCCAAAAGGAAAATGAAATTTTCTCTCCTTTTACTGAATGTCAAAGCTCAGCCCTTGTTTTCAGTGTTGATGCTCTCTGAATGAGGATTGAGCTCTCCACAATAGCAGAACTAGTTTGAGGGAGAAGGTCCCTCTTTAAACATAAAATTCCTTCAAGAATGAGTAGAAATGCCAAGCAAAATATAGCAGAACTAGAGGTCCTGTGTTTGCTTCTTTGGTGCTATCTGGAAATGCTCCTTTTGTAAGATTTATGTCTTTGCTAGTTGAAATAATATTCATTATACATTGTAACAACTGTTTCAGAACTCAATTTACTCTCGAGAAGGGATCCTCTGTTCCCATAAAAACAAATGAAAAGACTATTTCCCTAAAATGCACAGGTTTCCTTAACCTCTGAAATTTAACGGGGAAGAATTTGTGTGGCATAACAAGCAGTTTCTATTCTCTTTAGCTGGACAAGAGCCACTTCCTTTCAGCAAATGTCAAGGTGTGAAAGCCTAAGGTTTCACTGCAAAATTCATCAATCACATCAGCCCTTCCAACCCCAGCTCTGCCTCATGCTGCCTCCCTATCCAATCCTCACCTCCCATCCCTCCTCACTCCCCACTAGCCTTGGTATCACCACTCAGGCATTTCTTACAAGAGGGCAGAAGGCAAGAGATTTAAACACTCCCTTTGGCTCCATCCACTCACTATAGCACCAGTGTCTGGGAATCCTGGACATCAGAGCACCTCCACCCAGGACTCCTTCCAGGCATCTGCATGAACCCATCCTTCCCACAGAAACAGCCCTCACCTCTCACAGGAACCACCAGTCACTGCTGCAAATGTGTAACATGAACAAAACCAGCACAGCAACACCTCCACAAATTTATCCAAATGTATTTTTCCTTTAGTCTTTCCTTCCCTCAAAAATCAGATGCCAACAACTTGCATGTCAGTGCAGCCTATTATGAGCCAGCCAGCATAGACAACTATTGAACACCAGTTTCTCAGGCTGTAGAAAAAGAAATATACATCAGAAACCTGTTAAGCCATTACAGTAAACAACAGTGATGTGTAAAGATGATCCAAAGAATATTTTACTGTGTAACTCGTCATAAAACTGGAGTAGGACCTACCTCCTAAAATAGAAATTTCCCAGATTCTGTATGCACTGAGGAAAATTTTAAAAGCCCTGATGCACAGGCCATCCATTTCATCACAGAACATTTCTTCTTAAAGAACTAAAGCAGGGAGGAAAGACAGGGCGGTGGGGGCTACGTGAAAGAATGCCAGCCCTGAAAGGAAAGTCTCTCAGTAGTCTTTCCTGCCTGGCATTGATGGTGACACAGAGTAAATAACACCTATTGCATGTTCAAAGCTTCTGGATCAAAATCTCAGCCAACATAAATAATTAATGCTTTTTCTCTGTCCCTCTGATTTTATGAGGGGAGCACTTTTTATTCTATACTCTAAACTGCAGTGGTCACGTCACCCCAGAGGGAACTGGTCAGGCAGCTGTGTGTTATTCAGACTACACATCTCCAGGAAAAATTAAATACTAGTTTCACTGTGAAGGAAGGACAGAAAAAGATCCCAAACCAGATAAAAAACAAGGTAGAAAGTATTGGAAAAGCGCATTCAATGTTTTTATGTCATTGTCTTCCTATGGAAGGATGCATTATATATTATTTACACTTTAAACCTTATATAACTTTATATATATATAAGAAATTAAATAAAGTGGTAAGCCTGTGAAAAAAAAGTTATCTGCCCATATCAGAGAGAAGAATTCTCCACTACTCCTTTAATGGTGTCCTTTAAAAAATGTTGATTAATTTTGATTTTCACAATTAATCTCAAAAGTGGGTTTCACCATTCTGAAGCCCACTACAAAACAAGTTCCCATTTTGCCATTATCTGTGGTCATGACAGTTCCTATAACTAAAGAAGGATTTAAGATTTACAAGATTTACTTCAAGATTTACAAGAATAATCTCCAGTTACAATGTCCATGACCCAACAGGTCACTGTTAGTAGCAGATGCTCAATATAACAGAGTCCTTGACCTACCCTCAAGGAACCACAGGAATTATTATTTCAATACATAAGAACAAATAATTTTTGACTTCTTTATTTCTTAAAAATAAACGTTATAGCTTCTTCCTTCCCTTCTATTCTTCCATCTATCCCACATTCTCTTTTTTCTCTCTTCAACATCATTCTTGGTTTTTTTCTCTCTCTCCAGTTCTCCTTTGGTAACATCATAAATCACCACCCCCTTCCTCCCAGCTTTGACTTTTCTGACCATATATTTGCTGACTGTTCCTGTTTCTCTCCATCCTCATAGGATTGCTCCTCAGAGTGTAATTTTGTTCTCCAAAAGAGATGAATGTTTTCAAAAAGTCTGTTTCAGCCCCAGGAATGAAAGGGAGCTAGTGCTGGGAGAGGTATTTGAGAAGAACTGTCAGTGCTTCTAAATTGAAAAACACTGAAACTATGCAGGAAGAATAAAACATAGCTTGGAGTAAAAGAGGCTACTATAATGAGTTCAGGATCAGATACAGAGAGCTGTTGTAAATCTGTTAAACCTTAGTTTAGTGAGAGAAGATAGCATCTGTTCCTAAATGAGGAGCTTGCATGGATTGATTTTTTCAGTGATCACACCTCAACATTTTGCCACAAGACCTCAGTAGAACTTGTGTGACCACATCCCCGTCCATCCACAATACACACTACTCCATAATTCTGGATTCCTCTAATTTGTTTCAGGTGTAGGTGGTGCAGTTTGTACTCTGGACTGAGAGGGATAAAAGCTAAGTCCCTGTCAGTGACAATTTTAACTAACCATCACATTTGTTATTGTTTCCAGCTCTCTCCTGACCTCCTTTACAATGTACTGTCCACACCCATGAAGAGAGGTGGGTCTGGCTCCAAGGAGCTCACAGCCCACAGACAGACAGAGGCAGAGGACAGAAGTGCTCTGCCTGTGAGAGTTGATGTACAAAGAGATTAAAGGGGTGATTTTCAAAGGACTCTACACAAATTCCTCCCTTCACTATCTGCCTGCAGCAGTCTCCTCAAAAGCACTGCCTTCCCAGTCTGTCTGTACTACCCTTACTGGATTTTTCTTTATAAAAGCCAAGGCCCACCATGTTTGTCCTTTTCTGACATCACAACCAACTGCCCACACCAAGTGAAAATCAGTCTCCCAAGTTCTTTCCTTTACAGAGTTTTTCAAGATTCATGTCCTTCTTCCCTAGGCCAGTAATAGGCATATGCTGAACTGAGAGCTTTAAAACTGCTTTACTTCCATGCATAAACATCAGGGTAATTTTCCAAAAGCTTCTGGAATGCTCCCATCCATGCTGCCCAGCCCCAAATCCTGTGAATTGCTGCCAAACCATGTGGAATCTTTTCTCACGATATTGAAGTAACCTTGCCATCCTGCTGGCTTCACCACTTTCTTCAAAGGCCCATAACAAACATATCATAACAGTTTTATATCTTCTACTTAACCTCTGGAGCTGTTTAAGCTTCTCTGAGCTAGAGGCTCTCTGATTTATATTCTAATACCTTCCAGTCTAAACTAAATGTAATTCTTTCTAAAATGTCCAACTTTAAATTATGGATTATAGTGCCTAGAGTGTTTCTGCAAAACCTCTCACTGAGCTCAGATCAAGCCCACCAAGTGGTTTTTCTTGTATTGCACTCATTTTTGTGTCCATTTTAAAATTCTGTTTGTGATATTTAAACATCTTTATAACTTCCATTTTCCCAATAAAATTGATTTAGATGTGAAGAAAGCCTCTGGGCTTGCCCTGTTAAATGTTTTTTCCAGCAAGTTTGTTCCAAGGCAATACTGAAGAAAAAATTCAAGGCAAATGAGTGTAGCTGCACCTATTTTTTCAGTCAAATTCTGTGTTCATGGAAACAACAGTCTTGATAAATGGGAAAGCCAGCATCCTGGCAAAGGCAAGCTATTAAAAACACCAGAAAATGGACATTCCCCAGATCAATACCTCTCCTAGGACCTATCAAAGTGTGAGAGGAATGGTCCTCATTAAGGCTATGATGGTAATACGCAGTCCTTTGACTTTTGTACTGCAGCTATCATTGCAGACCCATCGAAATCCATAGGCAATGGACATTTTCACAAGACCTGAGATCAAGAGATCAATTTAGAGGAACCACAAAAGAATCACCAACCAGTGGTAATAGCTTTCACATTCTCCACACCCTAAATTCAAAGGGAAGGTCTAGATGTAAGATGCTAAAAGTCTCATTACACTGCAAATCTATCACCAGGCACTATCCAGCTTCCCATGATGGCTGGTACTCAAACCTCAATTTCATTGACATTTTAAAACATCTTTTAATCCACTGTAAAAAGTCTGTGAAGTACCTGTCAAAGGAAGCACATCAGAGAGTGCCTGGGATTTAAGACTCAGTGATTTCAGGTAAAGTTAGGAAAATGTCTGGAAATTTTCACAGTTTAGAGAAAGCCCCATTGAAAGGTTCATAAAATTATTAAAGATGTCCAATTCTATCTATGTCAAATTGAATGAAACACAGGCATATAAACCCATCGAGGTGGTTATAAAAAAAAATATTTTTGCTCCAGCTATAAACTGATGAATTAATATCCATGGCCCATTTCTGCAGTGTGTTCCAGCTAAGCAGGTACCCTCTCTGACCTCCACGGGCACAGCAGGCTGCATACACAGAGTTGATTGCAGAACCAGGGCCCACTGTATGATACCACATCAGAAAAAACAGAAAGAATCATCCAGTCAAGCAGAAAGCAGAAAAAAACCAGTCTATCAAAAGAGAAGTATATGAAAGTTTACCAGACAAAAGCATCATGCATTTTGTCCCCACATATTTTCTTGTTTCAGCACAACCCTTACTTGCAAAAAACATTGATGGAGAAAGAAGAAAAAGAAAGAAATGAAAGAGAAGAGTTCAACACATCCCTGTAGAATTAATTAGTTGTGGAGAGTTTTCACTCCTATTAAAAATTCAAATAAATTAGTTCTCTTGGCCTATCTATAGAGCCCGGATGTAATTAGTGTGATAATCAATATATCAGTAGGAAACAGCTACTTAAGTGCAGCCAGTGCAATTGTAGATTTAGGACAAGTGAAAGGGGCGTACTCAACAACAGCAGGGAAGAGTATAAATGCAAATGAAGCTCATAAAAAAGAATGAGTGGTTCTGGCTGTGCAAGCTGCTCAAAATTCATCTAGATTTTTTTTTCTGAAACAGTGAAATATTAGGCTGTGGTGAACTACCCATACTTGGCTAACAAATATGAGTATGTACCACAGACCTTCATTTATTTTCTCGCTTACTTGAAGACTTGTTAAAGTGCTGCTAGCTCTCTACTCTCCACTAATGCACAATAAAAAAGGTTATAATAAAATGTACACCTGTCACACTCACATTTTTAGTGTTAAAAATACTCCCTGTTGTGTGTGGAGTACCAGCTGTGCCAGCAGCTTCAGTGCATGACTGACATGCTCAGGGACATCAGTGGCTGAAGGTAGTTTTGTCTCAGATTTGGCTCTGGTATTCTCTCCCTACAGTGGGACTTTAAAAAGTGAATGCAAGTGAATCACAGAACACCATTTCACAGGAAATTTCACCCTATCATCCTCTAAATATAAGAATCATGTGCATACAATGAACTGAAAATAGCATTATATGTTTTATCTCATTCTTTAGGCCATGGTACTCCTTTAAGGACAGAGGCATCCAACTCCTGAGATTTTCCATGACATCAAAAGCCAGGGAAAAATGAACTTTGGGATGATGATGGGGTAGAAATAAATATTACTGTAGTAGAGGTTCATATTCATTGCCTCACTTGGAACTCATGATGCTCTGAGCTATGTACAAAGAAAAGAAAAGGGGGAAGATATGAGGGAAGCAGGGAATAACTGATTGGAATTAGATAATCCACTTCTCTGTGGGGGGCCCAAAGACCCACAATTTATTTAAGTCCCTGGCATTAAACAGTTTTGTCAGATTTGATCTTCATTTAAAAGCAGAGGAATCTTACACAAAACACCCATCTCAGTCATCAGACCTTGACTCAGAGATATGCTCCACATGAACCTGCAGAGAGCAATTAAAGCAGGATAATACCTTAATTGTTTCATCTCAGCCTCTGAAAGTCCCAAAGCTTCTTGGCTTTCAATATCCTACAATTCTTTTTCCAAAAATTAACTTATTTATTTCCTCGACATAGAATTATTTTCAACTCTGGGTTTCTAATGGATGATGTAATATCCCTTCAGTTTCAATCCCACCCAGGCAGGCTTCAACATTTCTCTTTCACAGGAGACCCTGTCACTAAAACATGAAGTGAGCAATTTGGTGTCAGAAACCACAGCAAGATTTACAGGAACACCTCCACAGCTTCTCAAGGCAGGGTCTACCTTAACAAAACATTTAAACAAGTGTTAAATTTTTCAGTCTGTGGGAAAATTCTACCCAAAAAAAAATCAAATTAATACAACAAAGAGAGCAGATTCATCCATTTGTTCTGCCATAGTGAAATGAGGACCAGAGGTAGCTCAAGAAAACTGCAACCAAAACTGGTACCAGGCTGCCAAATCCTCAAGCCATTTAAAACCAAAGTGCCTCAGCCACCCTCTCTTCTATCAACGTGTTATTCTGAGCAGCACAGAAGGGAAGGTCAGAGATGGAAAGCACAATTATTGTTCAGGGCATTCCACCTGTGAATTTCCATATTTTCTAAAGTTTTAGAATGGTCTTCCCCAAGTATCCAGGATTTTTAAGGCACGGCGTTTTTTTTAAAGAGAATGCAAATATTCTTTAAAATATTCTTTACCCTGCAGTTACTGATAAAGCTTTATCACCTCATGCAAAGTTGAATTATGATTTTGCCTGGAAACGGATACATCCACTGGAGAGAAACAGACCATGTGTAGTCAGATATTTCAAAACAGAGGATTTAACCTCTGAAAAGAGATATCAAAGAGTCACTGAAGCATGGACCTGCATTCAACATTTTCACATTTGGTTCACAAATATCCAATTAGGTTTCTGTCTGAACCACAGCACCCCAAATTTATAATTAATCATCTGTCAAAGTTACAAAGACAACAGAGCACCGTATTATTTTGAACAGTTATTAAGAAAAAAAGAAAAGATGTCTGGTTTTATGGGAGAATATCTTATCTTTGAGCAGCAATATCAGACTCCTCTTGAGTGAAGAGTTAATAAAGAGCTATACAACATCCCCATAGCAAACTCAGCAACGTGTTTACATCAAAATAAAGACAGAAGGGACACACAATATTTAATGTAAACTCAAAATGTATTGCTGTAAATGGTAAATGATTTTATAAAAAGTAAATTGTTAGAAATCAATCCCCATCTTTTATCCAATACCAATATTAAGATTGATTCTTATAACCTCAAATAATTTTAGAAAATTACTTTTCCCACCTTTGTTAGTTGCAAGTGGCTAATGACTTTTCTTTGTTGACCTGGGAACATGAGAACCTGTGGTAAATTTTCACAATGTTAGTTAACACCACCATATAAAGGGAAAAATGTTTATAACTTCTATGTATGTAGAAACCCTATCAAACCAAACTAAAACTCTTTTGTCCTAATTGGGGATGTAATTGGAATTAATCCCCTAGGATTTTTGCTATTCCTTCTACATAAAACCCTATTACTGGCTGATCCCAGAACAAAGATTCCCATAACCCTAATCCATCCAGCTCTGTCCCTAGCAGGTGCACAGGTGCTCATAAAAAGTGAAGGTCCCTGTCTTTTTAAAGAAGCTTTAATTGATAAGACCCAGACAGACTGCAGACAAACATAGCAACATGATAAGAAAATGACTTCTTTCCCACTTTTCCAGTGGGAAAAAGATAGAGGTTATTTGGCTCAAAGAGTAGCTGTAAGGTTAATTTCAGAAAATGGGATTTTGTCTGAAAGCTGAAATGATGCTCTCTCAGTATCAGCAGCCACATACTGCTATAATTTGGGAGTTTAATCTACTCACTATGTATTTTCTTAGACAGATCCACTGTACACGAGGATGTTTGCCAGGATTTATTCCCTGGTGTTATCTGCCTGTACCATTTCCAGTTATTCTAGAAATGTAACCTCCTTCTTCCTGACATTGGTCAGGTTTAACACAGGACCCAGCTGTACACTGCACTTACATGGGAACAATCTCACTGAATGAACTGAAGGCACAGCAAGGAGAGGGGAAACCTGCTGTGGGAAAGAGGATAGGATCCAGCCCTCAGGAACAAAACCTCCTTTGGCATTAAAAAAATTCAAATCCACTTTTTGAAGCAAAACATCTCAGCACTTGTTCAAAAGCCTCACTGTAGAGAGACACAGGCATTTAATGCTTCTTGTGCACAAAGTAATCACCTCTTAGCCCAGTCCAGTATTTCATATTGAAGCCACATGGAGCAGACAACTGGAAGAGATAATCATGGAATCAGTTACCACCCACAGCTCTTGTTTTTGCTTGATTCTAGCACAGAGACAAAACTTATCCAAACTTGGAGCCAGACTTACACTGGCTGGGACTGTCCCTCAGCAAAAGTCTCAAATCCAGCTGCAGCTGTCTTAGATATTGCTGCCACCACATTTTGGGGACAGAAGAGCAAGTCTGAAGGGATGAGGTCTACCAAGCTGTTGGAGCACAATTACACTCTAGGTCATGTTGTTGTGAGGGTCTTTTGTTTGTTGGGTGTTTTTTTAAACTTGAATTGGGAATATTCAGGCTTTAAAACACACTGAGACTGGCAACCATTACTAAAAACAGGATGTAAACACACCTCACTAGTACTGACATTTCATTGACCACACACATAGGCAAAGAGGAGCAGACAGACAAAAGGTCCTAATTAGTTTATTGTTTTATGACTCAGTCTATGAAACACAATTTGCTTTACAGTGCATCACTAAAAATGCACCCACCAAGGATTTCTATTTGCTTGAATAATGTAATTATCAATGTTAGCATTTCTTTTTATTGTTTTGACAGACTCAGTTCTGCTGCCATCTCCTTTGAGCATCCTCCAGCCTATAAACAAATGAGCATTTCTCACCTGCTCTCCTTTCCCAAATTTGGTGCATAATTTATGCAGATATGTCTTAAAGTTTCATACCTTTTAAAAATACAGAAATTATACTAAGAGATTTAGAAAATCTAAAGCCATAAGGATATAAAAAGCAAATTAGCAAAATGAATGTTTCATGTCAGGTTGTTTCCATTCAGGCCTCCTACATGTCTTGAATCAATACATGCGTATTTTTCAATCTCATTTTTGGAGCATATTATATGGAAATAAGGCAAAGAAGGATCATCTAAAATTTCTCAGGCAGTTTTCTATCCACTGCTGGAACAGCTGTTTGAGAAACAGCAGGGAATGAGCTCACTAGGATACCTGGAGCCAAATTCCTGGCTGGTACAACAGAGATGCTCTATCAGCACATTTCTGCTGATATCAGTGAAACCACACCAGCAAGTGCTCATGCAGCAGAAATATTTTCCCATCAGTTTGGATTCTTCTCTCCTTGGACCACTCTTGACCTGCTCTCCAGTGAAAGTTATGTGAGGAGCAACTTTGAAACAGCTACCAGTATTTTCAAACCAAACATTCCCCTCTCTTTCCCTCCTGTGCATCTGTACACATGAAGAATCAACATGCACACCACTGAGCAAGGCACAGGACTCTTGTTAATTGAGAGACAGGAGGGACAGAACCCTTGTTTGCTCTTCATCACAGGCCTCTCTCCTCACTGCACAGCCATCCTTCCCCATCATCTGTCACACCAGGGCCATACAGGTTTCCCTCAGTCACAAGGCTATGCCTGAAATTGTTCATATCCAGTGCCCTCACAGCACTTTTCTTACTTTTTTGTATAGAGATCAGTCCAATCTAGGATTGGTTTCTCAGACCAATGAACCTTCAAAGGAAAGCACAGCTTTCACAGTATACAAGAGAAATGGGAGGGTGAAACAAAAATTATACACAAAGAGTTTAAGCTGCCTTTCAGCTCACCATTTTTCAGACTCAGATAACAGCATAAAATCCATGCAATATCCCTGCAGGGGAAAAGGATGTGAGATCTCAGAGCTAACTAGCCACATAAAAAATACAAGGGATCTGCTGGAGAACTACTGGATTTACACTCAAATAAGAAGTGTGTGGGAAGAATTAGACCAAAGTTTGCAGCAGAGCTATGTGTAAACCCAGCTTTGTGTCTGAGCATGGTCTTTCTCCCCAATCTGTTCTACTGCCAGCCTTTTCACTGTGGGATCTTAAACAGTTAGATCAGAGATTTAACCTGGCACAAAATTTTACTTGGAGGACTTAATGAAGGGAGGATATTACCAAATCACATCTGTCACAGATGAAAAATTACATATATGGATGAGTACTGAGCAATCCATTCATTGTTTTACAGACATGAAGTTCCCCAGAGATGAGCACAACATCTGCATCTCACCCCCAAGTGTGGAATTTTACATGCAGATGTCCAAGCTGGCTGAATGTGTAAAAGCACAGGCAGGCAGGCAGCTCCCAAGGGACCACACCTCCGAGGAGCCACCCTGATTCCAGCTCAGGTGTGGAGCATCTTGCACTCATGAGAAAGCTGACAGCAACACTTTGCAGTGGCACTTCTGCACACCCCTGAGATGCTGCACAGAAAGATTCCTCCTTGAGGGAAACCAAGTCCTTTGAGCTTACAGGAGCATCAGACACATTAGCCCTGTGGATCCAGCTGTGGTTTTCAGAGCTGATGGAGCTATGCACAAGCTGCTCCCTTTTTCAGGATAAATGGATGCACAAGTGAGCCTGAAGTGTTTACATGCACAAGGGCTCAGGGCACATAAGGTGGCCAGTGTTTCCCCTGGGACCACACTCCATCAAAAGGCTCCAGCTGACAACTTGCTGACACTGGTGCTATTATTTCCTGGGTCTGGAGTTCACTGCCTTGCTTTGAGACATGCAAAACTGCTTCTACCTCCTCTCTGCATTTCTCCAGCAGAAACCAGAGATTAGCAAATAAGGTAACAATTAAATAAATAATTTGACATTGAGCTCTAAGCAGTGACTTATGCCTTTGAGCAAGAAAGAAATACAAGAGCTAGGCTGTTTTTCCTGCTGCTTTAGATGGTCTATAGGTTACCATGCTGCTGGTTGGTCCAGTGTAAATAAAGGTCTCTTTCATATGCAGAAGGTTAAATAGTCAAGGTGATTCTATCCAAAGTCCCTGTCTCAACTATCACAGAAATATGCCACACAAACTTCCATAGGCAACGACTTACCTGAAAATGAAAAATGTCTCCTAACATGTACAAAAATAACACCTGGAGCTTCCTGTCTCCTGATCTTTTGTAAAAACTGGATGTAGTTTGGTATTACAAGTTCCAGTCCATCTGCAGCCAAGAGCTAAGGAAGTTCTGACAGACTCCTGCAATCCTCAAATGACCCCACCATGCAGCTGCATCCTCAGCTCCTAATGTCCTCTCAGAATCCACAGACAGTAAAAGAGAAAAATTCAATAAACTGAAAGTTAAAGCCACCACAAAGCAATGAAACTGATATTCTGAAGACAGATATTCTGTTTCAGCTGGAATATTTCAGTTTCATAAAAGTTATTAAGAAGTGTGAGGGTGGCTGTAATTTGGTTTGGGTTTTTTTAGTTGAGTAGGGTTTTCTTAAACTTTGTGACAGTAATTTTAAATTCTTCATAGAAAAAGTTATATTTTATTATTATTGATACTTTAATGGAATAATACATCCATTATTTCGAAACAGCTGTAATTTTCCCATGTGACCAGTTTCTTCAAGATGTACACTGCTGTTTGGTTTCCCCCATTTTAATTCCATGGCCCAAAACTTCCTTGGTATGAGGCACATATCACACTCAAGCAGATCCACTTAGAAATACTAGCCCAGTATTAATGTTTGCCACTATCTCCTTGTTCCTCCTGCATACTGCCAGCTAGTGTTCTGTTCACAAAGGGCATGGACTCACTTCATGTTACTACTGCTCTGGTCATTTTTATTATTCAGTGTATGATTTCAGTCTCATTCCTGCTGACTAAAGATTTGATTCCTGGAGACATTTCAGGCTGCAGAAAAAGAAAAGAGAATATCTTTAAAAGACCTTCAGTCCTACCCTTTTTAATTTCCCTAGAATTCAGATGTGTGTGTCTTGTTCACACATAGGAATGCAATACCTAAATGCAAATACATTGGTAATATGTATAATATGATCTGGCTTTCAAGAGGACTCTTCTGTGAGAAATAATATGCAGCACATAAATGATGGATTCGAGGGGTTTTTTCCCCATCATTTTTTAGGAAAAAAAAAAAAAAACAACTTTGAAAACCATTTAAGCCTTTAAATGTGCACACTGCTATATCTAACTAATCTACTCTGAAATGCAAGTGTGAAATAACTGATGTAGGAAAGTCTGAGGTTTTTTTCTAGCAATTTATCATCTCTTAATATTTATAACAGCCTAACAAATGAAGTTTATTTTAAATTAATTTGTGTCTAATTATCAGAAGGAAAAGCTTGCTATGTTACTGTAATAACTGCAGCCTACATGCAAATTCTGAAGCTCTGCTGAAGATAATGTCAAGGGGCTTGCTATTATTTTTTAAAGCAGCAATAGTTAGACACCATTCAATTCAAAGGTAAGTTTTACATATTTATCTTTAGCTTACAGGCATGCCTCAGATAGGATTAAGAAGGCATTCTATGAAATATAAATGGAGAAAATTTAACAGAATCCAAAAATATGAGTCTGAGATAATGTTTTTGTTAATGAATTCTAGATGGATTCTTTTTTGCATCTATTGCAAAGCCAAGAAAGAAAGATTTCACAGCACAAAAGTTAATATGCTCAAAGATTCCTCAATATGCATTTTCAGTTCTCTCATCAGAATAACTTGTGGCTATTCAAAAAATACAGGGATAAAGAGGATAGAGGGAATGGATTAACAAAGAAAAGAAGACCAAAGCTGGTTACCTCAGTCCCAGTTATATTACCACATAATTATTACTTTATTGATTTCCCAGTAAAATTCACTTACCTAGTTTTCTGGGTTTTATAGCTAAATAAATTGCTTAATCCATTCCAGAGGAAAAGCCTTATGCTGATGAGTTTATGTTAAAGATGTCATAACCCCTTGGGTGTCGCTCACTAACCGCTCGCTCACGACTCCTGTCCCTGGAGACCACAGCACAGACATCAAAGGCACAGCTGGATAAACTGCACAGATTGGACCCTGAGCAAGAATTATCATAAACACTATGAAGCCACAAAGAATGTGGGAGGAATGATCATTTGGATCAGGGAGTTATTAAAATTCTTTCAGTGGCTCAGCCCATGGAGGTATGTGCCACCAGCCATGGACCGCGCCATGGCCCGAGGTGCAGCAGCGCCTCGGGAGGGGATTTCATAAAAACCCTTCCACAGCAGGGAGAGGCCAGGCCCTGCTCTGCCCTGCTTCTCACGAAATCCTGCAGGCCTAAGTGGGGCTTCATGACATGTGCAGTCACACTATAATCACAGTGAGTGAATAAACCAAAGATCTGGCAGATGATGGAGAAGTGACCTTTGATTATTCACCCTGCCACTTTTACCACTGATTGGCTGCTTGTTGCTCATAGATTTCTTTAGAGTCCTCAGGGAATTTTCCAAACCTGAGCCAAAAGAGAAAGAAACATTTTTTTGATTATTCTTACAACATAAGACAGGCTTCTTCTGGTTTCCAGTCAGCTCTAAGAGCAGTTTTCTTGGAGCAAGAGCAGAGCAAGCTGTATTAATGAGAATGTTCTTAAGCATGCCTCTAAGAGTCAATAGCATGTACAATAAAACATTTAGTCAGTATCTCTGTTTATCAGGGCTGACAGTAAGTATTTAGGAAAATCACACTAGCAGAAAATTTTCTTCTACTGAAAAATGATAATGATAGATTAAAAATCTGATGCTTTCTATCACTATTAATGTTACCCTTCCAGCATGCAACAAGTTAAATGTTAATTCATCAAAGCTGTTTAATAAAAGGGTAAAAATCCTTTCAGCTCCATATATAAATATACTGATTAACCTTGACTTGACTAAAACCTGCTTTCCTTATTCCTAACTGATCCCTCTATTGTATTCATCCTAATTGTGTAGGCAATGCAAGCTGAATTAAGTCTTTTCCAGTGTAGAGAAACTGTAAAATACTAGTTTTCTTGGATACTAATGTATATTAATGACCAGCCCCTTCTCCTTG
This sequence comes from Muscicapa striata striata, assembly GCA_030060385.1. Lineage (NCBI taxonomy): Eukaryota > Metazoa > Chordata > Aves > Passeriformes > Muscicapidae > Muscicapa > Muscicapa striata. The sequence goes on along the minus strand of JAREIS010000151.1, from coordinate 1,373,921 downwards.
CACTCACATTGTTCTCCATGCAAAATGAGATGCTGCTAATAAATTGATTTTCAGCCTCTTCTCTGTGGGCCTTTGGGAAATAGCCGATGGATGATTTCTAAGGAGTCTTGTGAAAAGTGCCCAGAGAAAGTGAGGTCAAGCTGCTGCTAAACTAACCCACATACAGGAAAATACCAAACCTTCCTTGGAAGAAAATTAGATACTGGTTAAAGCCAGTCAGAAGAGTTATTTTCCTTAAAATATTTCTCAAAAAGACAGCATAGAAGAATACAGGTACCAAACACCATAACTGCTTTAACTCTCTGCAAATGAAACCTCTATTATTAAAACAAAGTTACTATATCACATAGAAATCCAGGACTCAGAAGCTGGATGTTATTGCTCAGGAAGGCACTCTAAAAAACTATCTCCAGTTCTCTGCTCAGTAGAAAAAGACCCATAAGAATGCCACAAATGCCCATCTGTCTGCTCCTCTCCATGTAAGAAGGCTGGTAACATGCTGCCAGCTGACTGACTGTGGAAATCTCTTTATTTCTAAATTCCAAAATGTCCACGGATATGCTTTGGAACATGCCCTGACAAAATATACAAATGTACCAAACAGATTAAACATTAATTAATCTTTAGATGGGGACACCCACCTCTTTTAGATAAAGACACCACCCTATTTTTTTGGTCTAAGTCACTAACTTCCAGTGTTACTTATCTCACCCAAGTAGGAAGGAACTGTGAGGAAAGGGTGTATCCCTGGATTGCTCAACAGGATTGCCACCTCTCCCATTTCCCCTTCAGTCAATGCCTGCTCTTTCCCCCTCAAATACTTGGAAGGAAGAATGTCTTGTTTTCAGACCACTGCAGCTTCCAAGGATCATTCCTGGAGCTTGAAAAAACATGGCCTCAATTTGCAAGAGACCTTGTAAGGCAACTCAATTCCTCACTTCTCACTAGTCTCTTCCTCTTTACTTTAACAAGTAACTTTAACAAAACAGAAAGAATTCAGTATTTTTTAAAAATTTATTTATGGTTCCTGTAATTAAAAAGAAAAGAAAAAAAAAAAAAAAAAAAAGAGTAGACTTTTCTAGATGAACAAGGATATTTTCTAACAGTTAAAAGGGTCTGTGAATTTGAGCCAAATTTTAGATTTTCTCAAACAACATTTTCTGGTGACACTGTCACTTGCCAAAAGAAATTCTCTGGCTCCTGTGTTCCAAGTCAGAGCTGGTAGCCATCAGTCAAATATGTCAAATATGTTAGAATACTATTTGTCAAATGAGTTGGACAAGCATTTTAATATTCTTCTTAGCATACAGTGGTAGAAAAATCTAAGATCTTTTCCTAACATAGAGATGGCTGCACAACATTTGCAAAAGAGCCTGATTCTTACAAGTTTCCTATCTGATTTAGGCACTAAAAATCCAGTGTCATTTTTGACTAAGGCTTCTAAATAGCTGAGGGCTTTTAAACTCCATTTTCACTACAGATGCTGTAATTGCTATTTTTCCTCAACACTGTTAGTGTGGCTGTACACTGCCATATTTGCATTGGTTTGGGGAATTAGGGCCAGTCATTTCAGAAACTGCAGCCAACAGTTACACTTCCTAAATCCATATGTGACTACCAGAATAAATGCTTTGCTTTCCAAAAACCAGAAGCACCTGAACAGCTACAATTCCTTTCCAAGGCAGCTGCTGGATGCCCAGTATTTTGGTATAGCATTCCAACTACTGCAAAACTGTAAACAAAATCTGAAAAACTTGGCCTTTAGGTGGTTATCTACAGCACTTATCTCAACTGGTAAGTGCATTAAATCCATTTGCTCTCTTCCTCTGAGACCGAGTTGAAGCAGGAGAAAGCAAGTTTAGGATAATTGAAATACATAAATGATAAAAAAGCCATTTGTGATAAAGAACCCTGTGTGTAAAAGATGCTGATGCTGTAGGGAAAAGCAGTGAGCTTGGCCTGCCTGGGGACATCTATTTGTATTTGTGAGGGTCAGGATGCCAGAGGCTTCCATGCTGCAAAAAAAAAGAAGTTAATATCACACAAGCATGCAAGCTGCCTGCCACATGCCAATACAAGCAGAATCTCCCCTGCTTTTACTCTGCCTCTCCTTCCCACCCCCAGTGCTTGTTTCCCATCTGACATCCTCCTCTCCCCAGCCTGCAGCCACAGCAGCTTTGTTTTCTCCAGTGAGAGTCTCCATTCAGCTCAAGCCATCTTTGCTGAACAATAGACCCCAAGCTACCAGAGGCAGAGCAGAAAGGATGCAGCAGCCAGGAAAGTAGCTCTTGAAATTGTGGGCAGATGAAGCACAGAATTCACTGCAATGCTAATAGAGGAGAGAAAGCACGTTTACACTGACCCATTTCTATATATTGCCTAGGGGCTATTGCTGAAAACAGATAGATAGCACAGTGGTGGAAACTGCAGTTAACCGAGTCTATTTTGGTGCTTGTTTATGCTCTGTGATTTGTTTTGAAAGATCAAATGCATAAACTTAAAACTATCTATGCACTCAACACAATTATGTGTTTGTTAAACCACCCTCCTACCACCACAGTTTCATCTTGTCTTCAATCCCCCACAGAAAAACAACCAAGAAGAAGCAAAACCACCTGCATTTCAGCAGGGCTCTCAAAGTCAGTGATTCAGCCAAAAAGCTCTCAGAGGCAAGACTTTAGGGAATTAAGCTCTTTGCAACATGCTATTTTCTTTCTGTTCTGCAGCATTTATTTAACAGGAAAATCAGGAGCTTACCTGTGCTCCAGACAGGGATTTAGAGAAAGTAAATCTCCAAGCTCCAGGACAGAGCAGAGACACCTGAACCCAAGAAGAGCAGCCTTCTTAGCTGGAGCTCAGGGATGCTTCTCAGTTTCAGCTCCATTAACACGTTGGGAGTTCAAAGCCATGGCAGCTGGACTTCTCTGGGGATCCCAAATAGCCCCTCTAAAGCTCAGCTGATGTAGAAACAGAAATCAGTCATTTATCCTTATATCAATCCTGGCACTACAGGGTCCTTCTCCAAAACCAAGATTTTGCAACCTAGTGTAGTAACAGAACCACATTTGTCCCGTTCCCTCTCTATTGGGGATTCCTATTTTATTACAAGATGCTGTTTTGACCACCATACATTATGCATTGGATTGTCAGATAGCCTCTCAGATTTCCTTTTCTTCAAACAGTCCCATTACTTCCAGTGGGAATTTCTATAAGCCTTAAATGAAAGAGGCACTTTTCTGAGTCTATGAAACTGCTTAATGTGTGCTACTTCTAGCTATCAACAGCATCATTAACTTCTCTCTTTCTCAAAGCAACTTTCTGACAGTGGAGATACTTCTGTTCTTGTAAAGACCTCAATTTCCACTTCTACCAAAAGTAACTGGAATTAAATTGTCACACTCTGTATGAAATTTCCAGTTTGCAGCTTATGTGGTACATTTCAATCAAGTTTTGTATTAGGTTTTGGCTTTCAGGTGCCATATATAACCCTGCAGGTGTATGTCAACCCATTTTCCTTTAGTCTGTTCCACATGTTCCAATGATCTTTATATTATTGATGATGCTTCTTTAAATCAATGGAGTACTCAAAATAATCCATCTTCTTATTTTTCTGGCAAGCCAGGTGTTATTCCAGATTTTCATACTTTTAGTGTTTGCCTCCAGGTATAGCATCGATCAGAGTTTTTTTATAACTCAAACCAAGGGGGTTTTTTAAGGGGAAATATAATAACTAAAACTACTAGCTGTTGCCTGAAGAACATCAATAACAACATTTAGTCTACAAGAATGTTTTCATGCAAGACACATTTTGGATGCCCTGGCTCTTTCTATTGAAAAGGCTAAACAGTGTTGGTTTTGTCCATTTCTGCATGAATTGATGTTTTTCCACATGTACTCACTTTGTGCTTTTTTGTTAATAACCTTTATCTCTTTCCCAAAGTAATAATTTTGTATAATATAATTTTGAAGTATCTCTGACCAAGGTTTCTGTCTGTAATACATTTTTATCAAGCTCACTGGTTTTTATCAGCTCTAAAATCTATTGAGGTTGTGACCTGTTATATTCTTTCTATGATTCTTATGCATATTTTTATAATGATCTCATGGGATTACAGCAATTTATTATTTATGAAACTCCCAGCCACTTCCCTCTATGAACTGCAGACTGCCATCTCAAGCAGCAGAAAGCTTATTGGAGGCAGACTCTCCCAGCTCTTGTGCTTAAAACCCCTTTTTTTTTTTTTTTTTTTTTGGCTCATAGTGAAGAAAATTAACTTATCCTTAAGGCTTTGTGTAGGCTTGCTGCTTCACACCAAAGCTCCTTAATTTATACCTCCTGAGGTAAGTTACAAACATTCAAATGCTAAGGACTATTGACTGACTCTAATACCAGCTGTCTAATTCTGTTTTAGAGTTAAGATTTCTTCTTTGTTCACCTGTCATTTACCTCTGTAGAAGGGCAGACAGTCTTCCACCTATGCTTAAACTAGGAACTCTGTTGGCTTCATTTGATAATGCAAATCCAAACTTTTCTCCCTGCCCCAAATCCATCTTCTGAGTGAGAAAAGCAGTTTTCTGCGTGTAGGTAATGACCAAATAACAATCACATGGAAAACTCTCAAGACTTATATTTAAAAGAAAATACTTTTTTTTTTTTTTTTCTTTTCTTAATGAAACTGTCACTGCTTTAAAACCAGCCAAGGGCTTTTACATTTCAAGCACAGGCAAAAAAATGTTCTGCATTATTAGCACCTGCACATGAGCTCGTGGTTTTTGCTGTATTTCAATGTGACCTGGAATTAGTCCTAATGGACTAATTGGTCCTAATGACCGAGGTGAAGAACAATCCCCAGTGCAAGAAAAGTCACTATGCACACATAACTCCCTATCAGCCAAGTAGGACAGGTGCATGCTTGGTATCAACTTGAGCCATTGGGGTATGGGGGTGACTCAAGAGTCATACTTGAAACTAAAAGACTGTAAACCATAACAACACTTTGGGACCAGACACAAATGTTCTCCAGCTGAATCCAACAACAACCCTGACCTGAATAAGGTGCATTTGGAACCAGAATGAACTCTTTCTATGCTTATCAAGACATGTCTTGATTTTCCACACCTGTCCTTGATACTCTCTGCCAAACTTGAGCCTGTTGTCTAAAATGCACAACCAAGCCAGCCCACTGCATCCTTATAATCCCCAGCTCCTCAGCATCCTATAGATATTGTTGGAACCACAAGTTTTCCAGTGTTCAGACCATCTCTGGATGCTAATCCTACCTTTGCCTTGCATTTACACATACAGGAAAACACACAGCTCCATTCTGAGGTGTGAAACTAAGTGCTGCATTATAAATTACAGTAATCAAGAGCATCACAGGACTAACAAAGCCTGAGTTGTGGGGTGATGGCCCCAGTGCTCATCTCTGTGAGATGCCCCATTTCCAGGCTGCCTGCCCCCCATGCCAGCTCAAGCAAGAGGCACCAGGTCAGTGCAGGTGGATTTGCAGCCCTTGGCACGCTGAGCACTGCAGAGCCCTCGGTGGCTTTGCAAAACCACAGGTGGGTGATGGGCAAACACCAGCCCGGAGCTGACACCTGTGCAGTGGAGGTTTGCAAAGTGCCTGACACCTTGGGAGGCTGTGACTTGTTTTTCTTTCAACTCCTCACTCAACATGACAGGAGCTCGTTTTCAGTTTTCCATTTTGGCAAGGCCAATAAATTCCCCTTGCACTGTGAGATTTCAGGCTCTGTTCCTGCTCATCCTCAACTCCTCTCTTTGTGACATTATTCCACATCAGGGCAATTATTGGCACTGTGTGGGACACATTAAATTCCTCGTCAACCAGTGTGTGGCAATATCACTCCTGCTACTGCTGCAGCCACCTCTGCTTCCCTGCTGAAACAGAGCAGCTCTGGGGCCTCCAGCTCATCTCATTCCCACCTTTTAATTAGTTCAGACATTTTCCAGGGATGAATTTTGTATTGTTTTAGAGACATCTTTCTAGCCAGTTCATTTTGCCTTCCATTAGAGACAGAACATACCTGAAGAGAATGTCAGAAACCTGACATATTTGCAGACCTCTTTTTGCCAGCACTTCTGCCTCCCCTCCCAGTATTTTCACTGGATATTAATGATCCAGAGCATGAACTCATCTGTGTGAATGGTGTTATACAGTAGACATGCAATGTACATTTTAACTTCCAATGAAACCTGTTTTATCAGTTGAGGCCAATGGGCCTTGAATTCCAGTGTGTCAGGGAAATGCAGCTTCTCCTGAATTACAGGGATTGATCAACCCTCTTCTGAGCAGGGAAGGGAGGACAGCTGCCATTGCTAAATGATGAAATCTGAGTTTTCTGAAGCTTGTATTTACTGGTGCACCTTGTCTGGTTTACCTCTGCCCTGCATCTCAGTCACCATCATTTTGCAGTAATAAACCAGTCAGCAGTGGCAGGCCTCCTGCTGTGGCTGCAGGGTGTGTGTTTTAAATAGCAGTAGCATGCTTCCTTCTATTCTCACTTCCTTAATTTTCTTCTCTTTTCTTCCCTGAGAATAACCAGATTTAGCTGTCACTGCCAGTTCCCACCAGCAGCTCAGGTGCTCTCATCAGCTCTGCCTGTCTGCCCAGAAAGCCAAAAATTGACACAGGCAGCTCCAAACAGCCACCTCAGACCATGCTTTTCTCCACAGTTGATGTGCACTGCCCTCAGGATTTGTTTTCTTCTGAATCCACTTCAGCAAAGAGAAATATCTTTCCTTGTCATAATGAGGCATGCTCATGCATCAGCATTTCTGGGTTAATATGAGAGAAATGAAGGGGGAAAAAAACCAAACCAAATAACAAAAAAACCAATGACATTTAAAACAGTGGTAGGAAAAGCAGATATCAGTCTTGTCATTTGCTTAACAGTTATTTGCTTGATGGGATGCATCTATTGCTTTCCTTAGGGGAGGGAAAGTATAATTTGATAATTTCTTATTCTTCTCCTTTTTAATCTTAATTGAGCTTTTTCTTAATGCTCCAAATTTAAAATCATTGCTCATAAGAGGGTGTCCATCAACTAATTAATAAAAACAGTCAACCTCTTTAAATACAGTGGGCAGTGAGAGAAAAGGTTACAGCTTTTCAGAGTGAGGATGCAGTCATGGACTAAAAACCACCCAACCAAACAACCAAAAAAAACAAAAAAGAACATTAAAGCCTAGCAAAATCAATGCTCTAATTTTTATTAATTCCTTCTCACATATGTATGTACAGAAAAATAAGTTCATTTCTACCTATTATAACTTGCTTTAACTCCATACATATCTAAAGAACTATGCATTCTCTTCAGTAGACAAAGATCTGTCCTTAATATGATATTTACATTGAATTTCATCTTGTGAGACAGTAATGTGCAATGATTGTTCAGAAAGAAGGTAACAAAAGTGTGTAAGAGATTTTGGAGCAGTAAATGGGTTGCTTTAATTGGGTTCTAAATTCCTAGAGGCTCAAAATTGTTATGCTAACTTTCTTACAACTTTTATTAAATAATATCAGGCTTTCCCATGAGGTTTCCCCATGCTGCTTCTTAAAAGAAGCGACTTCAAGAGCAATACATCTGAGGAGGAGGGGATGCTCATCAGCTCTTTCACCTTGTGAAGATATAAGACAGAGAGGATCAACCCAAGCAGTTCCATTCTCACCACAGTTGTGTAGATTTTTCAAATTCTCTCTCTGCTTTCCCAAAAAATATTGCTTTCCCCCTCACCATCTGTGCAGTTCTGACAGAAATATTTCCTTAGTTATTTCTGTGGCAGCTATTCTTCCCAAAACATTAATTTTACACTGAGGTGCTTCTCCTGCTGCTCAGTCTCAGTTCACGTAGACTCTGCTCAAAGTCAAACATTTTCTCTATTGAAAAGCAGCTGAGCACCTGTTGTCTGAGACTTTCCCTCCATTTCAAGGCACTTGAATTTACTTAATGTAAATGTATTTAGAAGTGATGAGATTAAGACCTGAAATTACGTGCCAGAATTTGCTTGCTTGCTTGCTTATTTTGCTGAACTGTACCACTTGCAACCTTTTTTTCACAGTCTTTATTACTTAATATTTTAAAGACAAACCTTCCCTTGAGGAAGCACTATAAACACCTTTTTGCTGACACAGATCCACAAGAGCCACCAGAGATAGCTGTGTTCTGGGAAAGTACAGAAGGGCTGGTCTGTTTTTAAACACTCGCCCCCACATCCAGGATCCAGCTGGGATCCCGGCTGGACCCGGGCAAGGAGCCCAGGCATGGGGGGCAAAGTGCAGAGCTGCAGCCTCACCAGGGCAAGGGGGCTTTTTAAAGTCCAGCTCTCCCAATTTCAGGGTGTTTAAAGCTAAACCCATAGGTATCCACGAGGACAGGCACACGGTTGCTTTTCAGAGAGAGGAACCATCTGCCAAATTGTGTCTAAACGGCACTGTTCTAATCCTGTTTGCTCAATATTTCCCTAAAATTACACAGATTTAAAAAAAAAATTAAAATACTCTGGGGGAAAAATATTTTCACTCTAAAACAGATATATTTACAGAAATTAGGGAAGCATGAAAAGGGCACTGTAGAACCAATGAAGTCAGTAAGAATATTTCTGCTGACGTCAATGAGGCTTTGGATTAGATTCTAATTTTTTGAGTGGATTTTTTGTTGACAAATCTTCATTCATCTATAACAGGAACCATGACACAAACAAGAATCTGGGCAGAGAAAATGTATTTGTATAAAAGCATTAGGACAAATGTTCAGACTGGATAAATTGGATGAGCAGGGTGAAATGTGACACTTACATGGACTGAGACATATGGCTTTTCATATAAGAAGGACTGCAAAAAGACCCAGATGAAAAGATGTGCTTTTTAGCATTTCCTGTGACATCTACAGTACACAATGTTACAGTACAGGGAGAAAAAATAAAGGGTGCTGTCAGCACCAGCATGGAGTCATTCATAGTTTTCACTGACATCCATGGTTTAACAGAACTTTTCCTTTGCTCTTTGCCTGCCAGTCTAAAGCTCTGGTACGTGCAGAGTCAAAACAAAACAATCAACAGGTTAACCTGAAGCAGTGTGGATTTCAAAAAGACAATTGTATGCCCCTGTCTAGAAGGTTACAGCAATCTAATTCTCCTGGACTAACATTTCTTTGCTGGCTCAGCTGTCTGATTTTCAGTGGAATGACACCTCCAGTCACCTGCAGACACTCAGATGTAAACAAAATTATAAAGGACAGCAGAGTCCAACTTTTTGACAGCTCTGGAATAGTATGTCATGTCATGTAACTTATCTTGATGCAATACATAGGGGCTAGTACAAAACTGTTATGTCTCTGTGAAAGTAGGTGCCCAGAAACACAACTTTTGTAGATCTTAGGGCTGCAAATGGAAAATGGCTACTTTGAAGTGCATGGAGAAACTCAAGTGCTAAATCTTTAGTTACAAGCAGCAAGCAGGTTCCCTTATCATTTAGAACTTCCACTTTTATTACTAGCCTTTGGTTAAGGCAAGACATTAGTGAGACAAAAAATGTGTGTAAAATAAGAGCTACATACACCAAGCTTTCTAATTCTCTTTTCTGCAAAGAATTTAATAGGCAGCAATGTAATGAAAAGGTAGACCTCTTTTTAGCAAAAACTGTCCCATCCACATATGTATAAGGGTTTCAGTCAAGAGCTTGCAGGTTCCCCTCCTTCTCCCCACAGGATAGAGGCAAAGCCAGTATTTGAACCCTTGCACATTTATCCCTGCTCATGAAAGATCAGAAGACTCTTCTGGAAATTAAGAAGACAGGAATAGAGCACATCAGTCAAACTCTTTCTGAACAAGTCTTGTTACCACTGGAAATTTGCTGAGAATGGAAGTTTACTGCTCATAGAATTGCTATGTCAGAAAGTAATGAGACCAACCTTAATCCAGACCATTTTCAGTAACTCTCTGGCATCTGTCTTCCACTTAAATAGCTTTAGTTTTAGCTCACTGTCTGTTTGAGGACACTTACGAATGAAGCCAATTTTTTCTTTTTTAAATAGAGAGGCATTAGAAAGGGAAACTCTCACTCCTAATGTACATAGTTAAACTAAAAACCTGAGCAGAAGATGTGATGACTTCTAAAATCAAAATCTGAAAGACAAGCCACTTCTTTGGTTACTGAAGCCCAACACGAAATTTGTAGGTAGGGCTTCTCAGCTGATGACTAGACTTCCATCACACTCTTCCCACTTGAAAATCAAGACAATGAACTGTATGAGTTCATATTCTCCATAGAATTTGCTCCAGAACTTGCTGGAGTTAGTGCCAATGAGCCTATAGATTCAGCCTTTATCCCCAATACTTCAAACTGAAATGAGTGACTAAAAACGGAACAAATCAAAACTTGTTGCACCATGTTATTTGCAGAATTGACTGCTGTTCTCCTGTAATAATCAACTGTAATTCCAGTGGCTACAATTTCACAGGGACTGCTTTTCATTTCCCCCTCAATTCCAGTCTTGACAGTAACAACAGAGTCCGCTGAGTGTGAACACTGGCTGGTGAAATCAAGGCATGTGGCTTGCAGGATATTGTACCATGGGTACTGATCTGTGGGAAGATAAAAGTGACCCAGCCACACAGGCTTTGGTGTGTCAGCACCTGTGCAAAAGCCTTTCCACATCACAGCTGCTCACACCTGGGCAGTGCCTCCTCCCAGCCTGGCTTCAAGTAGGAGTTCAAGACCAGGTTGGATGGGGCCTTGGGCATCCCTGGCCATGACAGGGGGGTTGAAATGAGATCACCTCTAAGGTCTGTTTCAACCCAAACTGTTCCACGATTCTGTGCTACTCCCAAAGTTAGGCTGGAAAGTTCACAGTGCCAGGAGCATTTGCACTGACTAGCCATGGGCTCTGTACCCCAGAGGTGAAAAGGAAGATTCCCTTCCAGCAGCTCCCCATGCCTCGATGTAAGAAGAGGCAGATACACTTATCCTGATCACCTGGCACATTGCAACCCTTTTCATGTCCTCAGCCACCATTCTTCAGATTCACCTGGAAGGGAGGAGCTCATCTGTTCCAATTTAGACACCTGAAAGGCAGTTGATTCTGTGAGAGTTGAGAGTCTATTCCTGTAGTGATTCATTCCAACCTGAAATAAGTTCAGGGCTTTGACTTTTTGCACACTTATTCCTCAGCCCATTATCCCATCAGACCTGCTCAGAGCACACAAAACTCCTGCTGGGCACAGGTACTCACAATCCCTCAGGGGGAATCAGGAAAGGGTTGGTGCTTGCTCAGGTCCTACCTGGTGATGCCCTCATCTTGGCAGCTAGATTAGACAAAGAAGTGTGGATCAGTTTGGATCCACAAAACTTAGATAGGAAAGGATGGGAATATCCAACACTATATTACCTTTGCAGTAATTCCCCAGAAAAATACCAAAGGGAAAGCACAGTTGGTATTTTTGTTCTTTTCCCTCTGGGAATTTCCTGATCATGAATCAGAAGCAGTGGCAGTCAATCCAATAGTGTTTTTTCTTATGATTAACATTTCACAATATGTCCCAGCATGAATTCTTCTTGTTCAGTGTTAACTATAACACACTTAACATTAGCTGGAATGCAGGCAGCAGTGACACCTGTTTCTTTGCTGATCATTTTTCCCGATACAAGAATAAATTGATCCATTCCGAGCATTTCAGTGGGACATTGGCTGCACTAACATTGTGTGCTTTATGGATAATATATCTACAAAGAAAAGCTTAGTGTGCTTGAGTTGCATTCTCTTTGTCTAGCACTTGGGCATGTGAGTCAGGCATATATGCCTTTTTTGGTTCAAAGTAGAAAAATCCTCATTAAGTTACACATGTAATGGCCTCTAAAAGTATGTGAGTAATAGACATGAAACCTGTTCAGATATGCTGGCTCAATGATTTTTTTTTCCCCTACAGCATGCATTGCCCTGTCTCACAATGATTTATTCAGAATATCCATTAATTCAGAGAAAAGAATCTCAAGTGGAATGAAAAGTAAAAAGCTTTAGGTCCCACTGGTGCTAATAAAGCCAAAGCACAAGGAAGCAAAGCTTGCATTATCTATATGGCCAACCACTATCATGGAGTGAAAGAAGTTAAAGGAATAAGAGCTTGATCCAAATTCTTAAGTCCCTGTTTACAACCAACCAATTGGATGTCTGCTTACCTTCACAGCTAAACAAGGACTGGAAGCCAACAGAATCCCAGATGTTCATTGGACAAATCAACTCATGCTCAGGTGAATTCCCCTTTACTTAAATCTCTGCAAAGAGCAAACCAGTCTACCAAAGACAGGAGGATTCCAGCAAAGCTTTGACTCTTACCTCCTATGAATGAAAGCAGAGGGTGGGATGTAGGAGAGATCATATCTTGCATTCTGTTCATCTTTTTCATTGTGTGACACCATTACTCAGCAAGCACAATAAAGAGTAGCACAGAAAATTCTCATTCAGCAGCCTGAAAATTGTAGCACGACCAGTGTCCAATTTTATGAACATAATCACACCAGCAAGGAAACCTGAATTTGCAAGTAGTCAGGGTAGCAGACTGGGATGCTTTATATTCCTAAGCAGTATCCAAACATAAAGAGTAGCACAGATAAGCCCACACAGACAGAGCAATAATCAGCTCCATTTTCTTCCAAGAGTAACTCCAAGCACTGAGCAAGGCAAAGTGATATTTTGTGTTTGGGCTACATGTTTTAATGCATGGGTGCTGAACCACAAAATTCCCTGATTGAATGGGGAATTAAATCAATACAAGCTTTTGCATTTAAACTTATAAGTTTATTATTTACCTGCAAATTCATTATTTGTTTAGACATTGCAAGACACAGCGTGAGCAGGAGTAGCAACCTTTCAAAATGATGGCTCCAAAGAATTCAAAGACTGAAAAGCAGTGAAAGAAATAAAGAAAACTTCCATCCTAGATGGACTAAAATGTTTGACTCCTTGTTTCAACATATAAAACAGATTATGCTAAAAGAAGGAAGGAAGAACTATTTCACTTTCCTATGCTGTCACCAGAATACATAAATACAATACAATTTTATGTATGCTTACTCCCTCTCCACACTGATTTTTGTTCTGGAACCACTGTTCTCATGCAAATAAAAAAATAATTTTAAAAAAATTAAGATAGAACTTCTAAACTCTCTAAGGTGAGTTAAACATTTCATGCTGTTTTACACAGGGTTTTGTTTGGGTTTCATTAGGGCTTTGCTAGCTTTTGAGCTATACTATTACCATGTATTGACTTTGTCTCAATTTAGCAGAACCATACTTCTCAAAAATGATGACCACAATTTGCAAAGGAAACAAAGTCTCATGGTGCAGAATTCATACTAAAATTAAAGTGACAATGCATATTCCAAAACTCTCTTCTATGCCATAGTGTTGGCACTGCTTATTTACAAGCATTTCTGTATTCAGTGTCATCTTCAACAATGAAATGTACCTATATACACTCCACAATAGCTAAGTATATTTTGCTCTTTTTTTTCCAAAAGACAATTTGTTTGCATCCAGTCTGTTTGCTAAGTACAGCTCACAGCAGGCATTTCCTAGACACACCCAACAGAAACTTGCCATGTATGATTAACTACACCAACTACACCTTCACAGCTATGACAAGGTTCTCCTAAAATCTATGCATTTTTGAAAAACTTGTTTTATGATCAGTATCTGAAGTTTGTGACTCAGTTTCTACCCAAATCAACCACCCACAAAACACAACCTTTTCATGTGGGGGAGCAGTCCTCCTCCTTGCTTGAAGGAGTGGATATCAGAGTTACAAACTGTGCTTTCCACACAAAAATTCAGTCTACCAGAGCTGAATGACTTTTCAAATGTGAAACAAAATTCATTTAGAAAATGGGCAGATTTCCAGATGAGCTGTCAGGAGGAGACAGGAATGTGTGGCAGAAGCACAACCACCACTCTGCAGAGCAGGAAAACTCTCTGAACCCCTCCAAGGAGTTACTATATTCATCAGATCTCACCAGTGAAGTGTAAAACAGACCAATTCTTATCAATTTGCCTACAATCCTTGTTGCTAATAGAACCACTTTCAGCTGAAAATCATTTTGCAATTATTTTGTCACCAGAAAGTGTTGCATGCAGCCCTCCTCGTTTGCTAAAGAGAAGGGACTGAGTCACTCCAAATGTGATGACGACTGAATTTGTTTCTTTTCTGAAGATTTCTCCCTCCCAGGTGAATCCTCTTTCCAAACAAAGAATCTGACATGCATTCAGTTGCAAGGAGGTTATATGTATTACTATTAATGTTATGAAAATAACTGTGCATCAGAGCCTGGTAAGTTTAGCTGAAAATAGTCAGTAAATTATTTAGTTCACAAAATGTCATTATGTGTGGGGTTTACTTAATTGAATAGAATAATTTATGGTAAAACCTAGAAAAAAGATCAATGCAGATGGCTTGTGAGAATGATTGAGTTTCAGTGAAGGCAATTTGATTTTTATCCCTCATTATAATAATGTTAAAGGGAAAGCATCAACTTTGGTAAAAATCAATATTTGATGAGTGCCTAGGCCATGAATTTTAAGTAGAGGTAGAACTGAGGTAGGAATAGGTGTAAATAATTAATAACTTCCATACCCTGAACAAATAACTGTTTTGTTTTGGAACAAATGCCTATTATCCAGAGATCCTTCTGGTCTGATAAAAGATAATTTAGTAATGAATGTTTGGTTTTTAAAATTCTTTTTTCAAATTGACAAGTAATCTTTAAAACATTCTTGAAATTTATTTAATCAAGGGTTTTTACAGACAACAGAAGGCTGAAAAATGCAAACATCTTACTTTTCTGAGTGAAGTAACACATTCTTCATTTTTCTCTTTCTCTTTATACTGGAAGAATATTTTCCACTTTGCCATCAACAGCTATGCTGGCTAGAGAGAGAATGAATAAAAAAGGTACACACTTCATGAAAAAATAAAATTGTAAATCAAATTTTTACACAACCTTGTACATGGACTTGCAGCTATAAAAGCAACCTTTAAAATCTATTTGAAGAGCAATCTTACTGTGAAACACTAGCCATGAAAATTTTTTATTTGTGAGGGTTTTTAAAAAAAACACGTTTGAATTTATGTGAGTGTAGCATATATCCTTATTTTTGTTGTGTAAAATATTTACCCCTCAACAAGACACTAAAATAAATCTCAGACCTTTCTAATGAACACTTTTTATCACTGGAGCACCCAAGAAGAGGCAGCCTGGAGTCACATCTCAGACCCCTTCTCCCCAGTATGTTGGGAAATTCCCTCTCTCACTGCACAGCTCTTCTGCACCTGCATGGATTCCCCTGCACAGTCACCCTTTAGCTCGTGTGAATTAAATGGCTCATCATGGTGAGCAAGTACACAAGTACCCTCAAAAAGGAGAAGAATGTCTAATTAATCCTTATTAGCAATGCAAGGTTCTTTTATTTCTTTTTGAAAGAGACAGAGGCACAGGGCAGAAACAGAACACCCAATGGTTGCCTGAAGGGAAGAGAGATTCTCATGTGGCACCACAAGCAAACACACACCTCTACACTCATGAAAAGGTAACAAAAACCAATTCAGACTGGCAGGTGGTGGAAAGACCTCTAAGAAGGAAGGACCAGGTTCAAACAGACTTGAATTCCCACTGTGATTGGTTTACTGAATTATATAGAAGTTGTCTTTTTTGCTTTTCTTTTTTTTATAGCAGCAAACACTGCTTGACAGATCATACATGTGTGTGTAATTTCATGGGTCACACAGCATTGATATTCATTAGACTCATGGCATTCCATTCCATTGGATCCAGGGCTAGAGGCTGTCATGAAGAAAACTGACATCCTTCAATGGCATTCCAGCAAAGTAACAATTTGCTTGACCTAAGGATTCAACAAGTCACTGATTTATTTTTTTTTCTTTCTTTTTCCATTACATCTTTGGTCCAGGATGAAAGCCCTGACTGCAGTTTCGAAAATGTCATATTAACATCAATTTGGGAACAGATTATGGAATGTAGAGATAATGGGAGATAATAAAAGATGGAAACCCTGCACTTAGAAACGAGGTTGGGAGACATATTGCAGTCTTTGCAGCAGAATTTATGTAAGACTCTGCTATTTAATGTACTTTGGAAATGTTTACAGTCAGCCTGGTAAAGTTTCCTCTTATCACAGAGAAACATCCCATACGTGGGCTTGAAAGGCAGCGTTCCTCACAGCAGGGATTATAGGTTAGAATAATAAGGCAACTTCCTGCAAGCCTTGTGAATCTTCTGTGCCTTATGGTTATCATCTGCTTTCAACATTTACTTTTAACATTCCTTTTAACGTTCATTTCTCAGCTCAGGTTTCCTTGCCATTTGTAGAATGATCCAGTGTGGGATCAGTGCAGGTACAACATTTAGAAGTATAAATCATTTAGGCACAGGTCTCACTATGCAGGCAAATGACACAGGTAATAGCTAAAATAAACTCTATATTGTGTCTCCAGTTAATTTTCTGTGTTTATTCCTAGTACCCTCCTGGCTGTGAGCACTGTCACTCCATTCAAAGCAGCCTTTTCTTGTGCTGAACAGTTTGTTACCCTGCAAGCAGAGCTCTTCAGGCCACTGGTTGAGGAAAGGTGCAAAGCCCTGGCAGGTAATTCCATCAGCTAAAGCATGCACTCATTTGCATGAGCTTATGCTTCAAGCCACTCCACAAAAATCAATTCACACCTCTGTTACTCACCATAGAGTCACATCAAGAAGTGAGAAAATTAAAGTGATGGAAAACTGAAGCTAAAATTCATCCCTGGATTTATACTTCTGTTGATTCAGGCCAGATCCAAAGTCCTTTTCTTTTTAATGGCATTGGATAGAACAAAGGGGTAGGCAATAGATGTGTTGTCATTTGCCAGATTTAGCTCAAGAATTCAGTCAGAACACCTGAACATTATTTTTTATCTTGTCTAAAGCTGAATGCATCTTCTAACCAGCACAGAATAATCCTGAGGTGTAGAGGGAAGGAGCATATTTTGGAATTATAAATGTTCTAGCTTCTCTGCTTATTTTGGAAGGAGCAGAGATCAGCAAATTCAGAGGGTCCTCTGCCTCCCCTCTCATCTGCCCAAGGTGCATCCTATCTAGAGCCCTGCAATGTGCAGCTCTGGAGTTCTCCTTCCACAGGTCCAAGCCTGTGGGGAAGCAAGAACAGAGCTGTGCCTCTATTCACACAGCACTTCAACTTTGTTTACTTGCAATAAAAAAATAATGAGGAAATATCAGCTGTGCAAAACATCCTGCAGAAACCTACCTAGGAAATTTCCTTACTCATTCATGATTTAAACACCCTCTGTAATTTTTTTGTCATTGAAGACAGTAACACCAATTTTAATGCCAGTCTAAAAAAGTATAAAATAAGTCTGTCCAGTTTTCCTCCAGGAGACTCCCAAAGCAGCAGAATATTGATTTCACAGATTTGTAGTGCTTCACCTCTGAGTGGCCCAAGCAGAGCCACACAATTTTATGCATTTGGAAACATAAAATTTAGTTATTCCTCTGTCCTAGAAATATTGAGGCTGCCTGAAATACCCAGCATTGGGTACAGCCATGAGCAGAAAAATAAGCAAGCTCAGAAAGCAATGTGCTTTCTCATCAAGACTTGAGATACCCCTTCAAGATTTTATACCAGCAAAATACAGGTCTGAAAGCTGTGAACGGGTTGAGCCTGAATTTATTGTTAGAGAAATGAGTAGAGCTAAAATTTCAGCTGTAATGAACACCCTTATGACATTAAACACATCTAACTGCTCTCATGTGTGCATACCTGCTCTCACTCTGAGAATGTCACATTTTCATCTGTGCCAATCACCCCAGTACATGTGCCAATCACACAAATATTATCAGGTTTCTGGGCTAATGAAAAAGAGATTACAAACTGTCACTTCTTCCTAAGAAAGAAATATATATATATATTTATAATTTTACTTTGAGAATAGGTCTAGAAAATAAAATATGTTTTCATTTTATCTTTTCCTAACAATTGAGACAAGGCCCACTTTGCCACACTTAGCATAAAAGACAGCTTTTCCTGCAAGACAGTCAAAGAATTGTGTTTCTCTATTTTATTGCGTGATTACAATGTTGATCATGAAGTGTACATTATTTATTTTAACAGGAGGTCATGGATTATAAACCATGTTTAAGTTTCATAAGTAGGTCTTCACCTCAGTCTTCCTCTATTGGAAGCTGTACTTCACCATATCCTATTACAATCTTCCAGGAGACTGAAGAGTTAAAGAGGTTCCTAATTCACACTGGAGTCAGAATTTCCTTTGGTGATCAAAAAAATTAGATCTCAAGGCAGATATTCAAAAACACTTATTTGAGCCAAGGAAGAATCTTACAGGCTGTAGTTCAGTTTCTTTATGGAAAGAATCCTCCAATAATCATTTCTCTTTTTTTGTATTGACCATAGAAGAAGACAGAAGACAGAAAGTACTCCAAGACAACATTGACTTTTATGAATATATTGCAAATTCCAGGACTTCTGAAATTTCCATTAGTGTCCACATAGACTTAGAAATATGTCCAAAACAACATTTCCTCAACCTGTTGTCCAACACATGTTTTGAGTGCACTGGCTTGGTGTGCTATTATTAATTAACTTACCACCCTGTTTGGAAGTCCTCCAAGCAATCTGAAATGGGACTACAAATTCTGATCTGCTTAAGTCTGCAAACTTGTAGTCTCAAAAGGATTTAACTGCTATGATTTTAATAATCTTATTAATAACCCATGATGAATTTATGCCCATTAATCCAGAAGTTGCAGGAAGTACAATTAAAAATTCTGAGTATGTGGTACAGCCTGAATATATTATTTAAGCACCCATTCCAATCACTGGCCAAAGTATAAATCATGCAACATGAAAAATACATCATAAACAGCTTTTAAAAATTCAAATATCCAAGGAAAAAAATCCCTCAGAAAAAGCCTCAGGAGATAGTTTATTGTACAAATAAAACTCTTGCAAATCACTGATGTTTTCTATTAAACATCAAAGCTTATTCAGTGTATAATTTCTAATTTTTACATTAAAGTTTGCATAGATTTCATACTAAGAAAATTTTTTAGGAAATGGCATAACCTCATACTTCCCCAATTTTTCTTCTTCACGGTGATTTAAAAAATGGTTTTATGTTCCTTAAAGATGATAGAAGATGCCATTTTTTCTCTCTGTTTTTTTGTTTTGTTTTGTTTTTTGGGTTTGTTTTTGTTTTATCAGCTTCATATAATCTTCCTTCCAACTAACCTAAAAAAGAGTCTGGGCATGTCCCAAGAAATAATCTAAATCATAGATCTTGTAAGAGTAATGCCATACTTTACCTCAAGCAATGCCACATGCAAAAGTGGACATCTGATTGACAACCATATTAATTTTTAATGCCAGTATTTTCAGTTTTAGCTCTTGCACAAGACATTTTGATTATAATATACTGTTCAGTAAAGGCACTTGTCACTCAAAGGGACAGAAAAACACACACAAGAAGATGGAGTAGGCACACTGAGAATACAGAGAAGTGAAAATATCACCATTTCATCTCCCAGTATGGATCACCACAGAAGCCAAGCTGGGGAGCTGAGCTGGCAATACAACTACAGTGCCATTCAGAGAAAAATGTCTATTTGTTCAAATAAAAACCAAAGACACAAGAAGAAAATTGTGCAGGACCATAGTGGTGACAGGGGTCCCCAGCCCTTTTTCTTTATGCTTTTGTAATTAATTTTCTGTATGTTTTATAATTAATGGCAGTTCCAAATAGTTGCTGTGTTATCTTAACTAGATTTAACACTGTATAGACTTTATACAGTATAAATTACATACAGTCTATATTGCACACACATATCATCCACATATTTGTCAATTTTATGTTTTGAGATAACTTCACATGATGATCTTGACTGAGATTTTCAAAAGCAGCTTGAAGTTCCCAATCTTAATATGCTGCTGTGATTTACTATTTGGTTCTCTCAGGGCATATTTTATATAAAAAGTCACGGAAAGCCTTTCCAGCTCACATGTTGCAAGGTCAAGGAACACTTAAGCATGGAAGTGTGGGAAGCAGTACTGCCCTCAGTTCATTTCCCTGCAAGTAGTAATTAATAAACAGATTTTTTTTTTTCTGGCGGAGAACTTACAAGACCTTATTGAACAGATAGGAATTAAAAAATCAACAACTATTCTCACTCATCCAATCCACACCTGCATTACACTGTACCTAGACTGAAGTGCCATAGCTCTACTCACTACATTCAAATTGCTTGCAGCCTGTAGCCCACTTTAAGGATTTTTACACTATTGCCTTTACAATAACTCTCTCAAATCAAACCTATTCTGCTGCAGATAGGCTTTTGTGTTGAAAGGCATTTTCTGAAGTAGCATTTATCAAAACCGAAACAAATGATAGGACAATCTAATCAAAACACTGAAATGACTGCCTGATTGTATTTTAAAAATCATAACCTAATTAGAACCGAATTGATTTTTCCGTTAGCATGAAATTAAAACTAATTTCCCTGCACAATATTTACTCTAATATTCCCCAGATGCAAATACAGACTCATAAAACATTTCATAAAAAAGGGTTTTATAATTGTTTCCTGATTTTTTTCATTACATCATCAATTGCATTTATCTTTCTAAACTATCCTTCTTGTTGTCTCTCTGAAAAATGCATTAACGAAGGGAGAGATGATGAAACATCACTGAAATTCTTTAACTGCTGAGATACCATGGGCAGATAAAGAGGTATTTTTCAGAGGATACAGTCTTTCATTTCCTTTCCTAGCCAAACCTGCTGCTGAGATGACTACTCCTAAATTAATGTTGCAGTCAGGCTGATAGACAGCAAAAGGTGGCAGACACTCCCTGTTCAATTTCTTTCAAAGAAATAGGCTGGGAAAGTAGATTTGTCGCCAAAAGAAATTCCTCTGTCATCCTTCAACATATTCACAGTTTTCTCACTCAGTGTCACGTCTGCTGCCCTAGGCTCTTCCTTTCTCTTTGCCACAGAAGTTCCTGGATTCCTGCAGCACATGACATTTTGTACACTGGGAAATTGAGCACTGAGACACTACCTCACTCTAGCCCAGACACAATCAGATTTATAGGACTCTAATTTCATTTGCTACGATGGCTGCCTTAATGAGGACCGTATGTTTCTGTCCAACCAGGGCTACTCCTAATGCAATATACTCTTGACCTTGGATGTTCACCACGTCCACCTGACCACTGCCAATCCTGGGGAGTCCATCCTCTTTAATGCCAAGGCAATGGACAAAGATTGCTGTATAAATATCAAGGAATCACCTAACTGCCTGAGGAACAAAATTAATTATAGAGTAGCCACCTCTCAACTTTTTTCAGATTTACACATCTATTTATGAAGCACATCACCTTCTGCAAGAAGTGGTTCCCAAGCAAGTGGCTCTGCTGCAACACTACTGATGAATATCTTCACAGTTCCTCACATTTCACTGGAACATGCAGCATTCAAAGCAAAGTAAATCCCAGAAAACTCCAGCTCATTCTCTTATAAGGAGACACATTTTCTTGTCTTTGGAGAGAAGCAGGTGCCATCTTTTCTGTATATAAACCATTGATTTTTATAGGCAGGTTTCCTCACAGTAAAGGAGACTGTGTTGTGTCCTTTGCTCTAACACACAAAATAAAACCATCCCTTCTGATTAGGAGAGTTCACACATATCCTTATTCTACAACTGTGGCAGCAGATCTCCCAAGGCAGGCTTGGTGAGACGTCCTTGTGGCAGAGACCTTTTAACATACATGGAGCACAGAGTCTCTGGAGAGGAACTGGGAAGATTTTTCCTGCACAAGCATATAGTTTATCAAGAAGGGAAGTCTTTGAGAGACATTTGTCTACTTGCTGAAATACTAATAAGAAATAAACTGAGTCAAGGGCTTAGGAACTTTGATTTCTGTTCACACCTCTGTCACAGACCTTAGAGAAATCATTTCTTTCCTCTTTGACTCAACTCCCTGAATGTAAAATGAGGTTAATGGTATTTTTTTCATATCCTTTGTCTGATTCATCTACTCAGAATTCAGGCTGCAGGGGGAGGTATGTGGGGATCTCAATGCATAATTCTACAGTAGCCACTGTAACAAGGACAAAACTCTATTAGGGTGTCTGTTCTCCCCTGCCACCTATATAAATATGATAAATCATCTACTATTAATCATCAAGGCTAAGAAAATTAGCAGCTCACAAAATGGTGATAACAGAGAGCAATTCCAGCAATATCCCTGCCATTTATCAAAAGTTTAAAAAAAAAATGAACAAACAAAAAACACAACAAAACCACCAATCCAAGAAAAAGACAGGACTCTGTTGGTGGAGGAATACACAGCTGACTGATACAAAAGAAACCTTCCATTAGTAAATTATTAATCCCAAAGACAGGTAAGTTCCTCTTCTGGTTCTCTGTTTTTATATTTTCTCTCTAATTTCTTGAAGGAATTAAAGAAATATTAGAATTTACCATGGAAATATTATCCCAGGGATATTTTCATTATTATTTTCTCTTTTGAAGGGCACTCTGCAGTCTATAACCACTAAAAGCCTTGTGCAGAGAACTAAAGAAGACAAACTTATTTTAAAAATAATGACCTCCAGTGAAGGAATTGGAATATGCCTGTCTCCCCCTTAAGCAATTCCTGTTGTGAGGAAATAATCCTTCTTGAACCGAGGGTGAATAAATTCAGGGAGCAGGGTCCTACACCTCTCCTACTCTTCAAAAGATGCTACTGCCTTGACTAGCCAGTCTTTCTAGAATGAAAATAAAAATAAATTTTGTGATGATAACAAGTAGTCAAGCGTACTCACCTGCTTTGGGAACTCAGTGGCATGTGTGCACTTCACTGCAAAATGCCTCTTAGTTATGTGTTCCTGGCATTCAGGCAGCAAAGGGCTACACATTTTTTTTTCTCATTGCACGAATTTTCTCATTGCCATGGTACTGTTTGGCAGGTCATTACCAGAGCCTTGTTTATAATCTTTTTTTTAATTTATAGCATGGTGTACAAAGCAAAGCTAATGTGTATTTTCCCATGTCGTTAAGTTTAACACCAACTTACCACCCAGCACTGACACCTGCAGAAAATTCTCTTTGTGAGTGGGCTGAGCCAAATCTTTCACAGGTCCGTGCAAAAAGCACTTTCAGTGAAAGTAATCTCCAAGAAAGAGATCATCCATTTTAAAATTTGTATTGCAATGCAACACCACAAAATAACAGTGCAATCCTGGATAAAAATACTGTCAATATTAGCTGCTAATCACACTTTCAAGTCTAGCTTTGTACTACTTTAAACCCATTGCACTGTCCCTGTTTACTCACAATGACCATCACAAAGATCTCTTTTTAATGAAATAAATTACTAAAAGAAATATTGAAAAACAAGTATGTGAAATTCTGTTGATGTCTAGAAACCACAGGCCAGAATAACACAGCAGAAATTTATTACAAAAGCTTAGCTCTTCTTGAACAGATAAACATATTTAAAAACAAGTAAAGGCAGTCCAACAGCAAGCCCAGAGTGTTATGTCTGTGCACAGAGAAGGAATCATCTGACCCAGCAATGGCAGGAAGAAGAGACTTCACTTAATGGAAGCTCAGCTAAGATGTAGACTCTGCATATTCTCTCCAAAAAAAAAAAATGCTGGTGGGTGACATGGAGACAGAAAGCAAAGTTGACCTTCTTCTGTGTTTGCATCTTGCTCTTCTGGTTAGGCATTAAAAAAAAAAAAAAAAATCAGTTCTGTCCCACTGCTTCCAACTAAAATTGTGTCCAATTGACTGCCACAAGGCATTCAAGACCATGAACCTGGTAGCATGGTACACATGAAAACTTAGATATCAAGCTTTGCCCTCTTTAGTAAACCTATAAAATTATACATGTGGTTTTGTCATTGCCATCTCTCAACAATTCAAAGTGTTTATTATATACCAGATGTCATGTGAAGGATTTGGGTTTCAAAGTGACATGAGAGGCTTTGGAACAGTGTGAATTCTAGGACAACATACTGTGTGTGTCCATCTCTATCTGTCATGGTAATGATAAGAAAAGGCAGGAATGCAGAGGCACTTGCTCCTCTCCAAATATAATCACCATGCTCAGAAATTCCTAAATAACATCCTCAGCTCACTTGTTGGGGTGAGCAGAAATGGTAATCCTTGGCTGGCCTAAATTAGCTTGAGACCACCACGTAGGAAAGCTGTCAGGGAGGAAGCTGACAGCTCCAGACAGCGAGGCTGGGTGTCTCATCTTACATATTCACCACCCGAGGAACCGCGCGCGTCCCGGTGACAACTGCGCGCAGGGACGGCAGTGGGGAGCCCTGAGTGAGGAGGGCATCTTCAGAGAGGGACAGGCACTGTGAAATCAGGAAATTAAGCAACCCCATGAGCAGATGAAGTAAACACTTGAGAGATTTTTTTTTTTTTTTTTTTTTTTTTTTTTTTTGAGGAAATCCAGGTGCATTTTTTAATTCGCACAAGTTAATACTTCCACAGGGTAAGGATACCATAAAATAAATGAGTGCACACTGCTTGGGGTCTCCCTCCTGGAAAATGACAAAGATCAAAGACTCCCTGCCTATTTTCTCTCTGAAAAATTGAAAATTAATTGCCTGAATTCGCATACCGCTTTATTCAACTCCTGCTTTTTCCAGTCCTACAATTTGCATTGACTGACAGGTACTTTTAAAATGCTAACATAAATAGCTGGCCTAATACTCCATGTCAGGGTATATTTTAATTGGTAAAAAGCAATCATCATCTTTGTTGCAGTAGGGTCATTTTCTGAATGTCAGATATCAAATTAACACAAAAGGATAAGGTCCCTATCAAAAAAGTTGTGTATGCACAGCCAGCAAGATACAAGGTAGAGAATAAAATCCACCATTATCAATTCATAATAAGGACAATGGCACCCAAAGTGTTCCTTATCTGTGTTAAAAATAAAAAAGAATAGAGAATAAGTAGGAGGGTGGGATTAAATCCATAGCACTGAGGTTGTAACATGTATACTGTAGGTACACAGATGTTCACAGCTCCACCTATGCTACCAAAGCTGAGCATTTGACAGTCACCCCTAATTAGTCATAGCTGTGGCTGTCAGCAGTAAAGGCAAACTCAAACAACTCTGGGTGGTCTCCAGGTTGTTTGCCCACCCCTCACACAACTCATCTCAATTAGCCACCCACCTGTATTACCATGCTCAATATTTTATTACATTTTATAGAAGTGAGTGCAAAATATGAAGCCTTGGGGTGTTTATTGCTTTCCAACAATAAGAAATGGTCTGTGCAAAAGCTGTGCCTACCACTTCTCTAGCTGCCCTGTGATTAGTTAATTAAGTTTCATGAATATGCAAATTCTAAACATTGCAGTGGATTCTTTTACTTTCAGTTCAATGCTGCACAAATAGAACTGGGTTTCCATAAGTAAAAGGTGCAACACCTCTGTGGTTTTGGTTGACAAATAATGTCTATATAGCATTTATCAAGAGGGTGCACTTTGTGCCTCTTAGACTCCTGCCTTCATAACCACCCTTCACAGCTTACCTGCAGCAAAGTCATGTCTAGGGCTCCAGACCAGAACCCAGCACTCCTGTGAAAACTAGAATTGTCTGAGGGAGCTGCAGCTCCTGTTTTGTGGTACAAAATCCAGTAACTACCTCAGACCATGACTCAAAGTTTCAGTCAGAAATCACATACTGCCTTCCTAGGAGTACTCCCTTGAACATTTCCATTGCCAGAAGTTACAGAAAGTGTCCTGGAGCCCAAGGGTTAAAACAGTGGAAATTCTTGTTACCCATAAATATCCAATCATTTGACAGTCTTGCTGCCACTGTGTGAATAATGGATTTTTGCTCAGCACAAGAATTTAAAGGGGAAAAAAAAAAAGCCCAGGGTGCTTCAAGGTGAACTTAAGCCTTCTTCTTTTCTTTTTTATCGCTTGGTGATTTTAAAAAAATTTTTGTAGCCCTAAATTTGACTTGTTAGCCTTGAAGAATTCTATGCAAGCACACCTTCAAAACAGAACCAAAATATATTTCCTTTTGAAAGTATTGAAACCAGCTATTGTCATTGTCCTCTTTTTTGTTTTTTTCTTGTAGCTGAAGCACTTTGTCTAGATTTGTCCTGAGTTTGAGCTGCCAAACTGTTCTCAGTGAATTTGCTCTTTGAAATCTCTTTTGCCTATCTCTAATCCTAAAAGATTCTCAATTCCATGATATTTAATCTTCCAAGTTCACAAGGTAACTGTAAGCCTTTTTTTTTTCCCTGTTTCAGCAAAATCAGCTTCTCAAAGTTCCTATTACCTACAAAACACTTAGCTTTTTCTTTTTGTCTGTCTATCAAATCAACTTCTCATATTCTGTTCCACTTAGGGCAGAGTGAGCACTGCTGCCAGGAGACAAGATTGTTAAACAAATTACAGTGAATGTGTATAGATTATACCCATGTACATGGTCTTGTTTAAAAAAATAATAATAGTAACAGATAATCCTGAGAAATGAAAAGTGTAATTTCTAACCAATTTCAAAATGCCATCTTTATCAAAATTCTACCTACAGTGAGTGAAATCAATATATGGATGTTGCTGTAAAATTGATGAGCTTTTCAATAGCCTGTGTTGAGCTCTTTTTTTTTTTTTTAATTGCAAATCATCTCTAATTTTTCTTTCCTAAATTGTATAGACACATGCAATGGTTGACTAATAGCACCATAGCAAGAGAAAAATCTACTGGAGGATTTATTCCCTGTAATGATCTCCACCAGACATATATTCTTTTTTCTCCGCACAGATAAACATCAAAATTAAGTACATTGGCTTAATTCAGTTGCCATTGTAAGCTCAAATGGGATACAAAGTGAAATCAATATTAGTGAAAAAGATCAGACTACAATTGGAAGGTAATATAATTAGGTTGGCTTTGGTATACTTTGTAATGCTTATCTGTAGTATTTTACCAAATAGAATATGGGAATCTATTTTCTGAAACCATGGGAGATTTTCAATGCTGTATTGTCTTTATTTATTTCACTTTGAGGGAGCACTTCAGAAAGACTTGTCTGTCCATCTCTGTGGGATTTAGGGCTGACATATCTCCTTGAGTGATCTGAATTTTGTGCATACAAGGGAGATCTACTCCTTAAGCAAAAGCATTAAGAGTTATTTTAATAGCACAACACAGAGAGAGCTTTATGTGTTCTGTTCATAGGGAATGTGCTCTTTACCTCTGAATACAAAGCTTTTCACTGTGCTACAGTCTCAGAGCACAGAAATTAAAAACATGAGATCTTGCACCTCTACTTCTCAGAGTTTACTCCAGCCCATCAAAACTTGCCCCATCAGCTGGAGAACTTTCCTGTGCATCCTTGAGATGGGGATGCAGAGCAGGATAACATCTCTGCAGGGCTGTCAGGAGATCAGACAGCCCTCCTGCATGGTTTCTTTGCCCCATTCTTCTTGGGCTGAGCTGACGTGCAGGGCTGAGTCTCAGAGATTGTCTCCAATTTAAAAAGTAATTTCTGAGCAATCAAATGAAAGCTGTGGATTCCTTCCACACCTCTGATGTACAAATCTTCCCCAAAAAAAGGTGAAT
The DNA here is from genome assembly GCA_030060385.1 of Muscicapa striata striata. Classification (NCBI taxonomy): domain Eukaryota; kingdom Metazoa; phylum Chordata; class Aves; order Passeriformes; family Muscicapidae; genus Muscicapa; species Muscicapa striata. The sequence continues at coordinate 1,346,216 of JAREIS010000151.1, read as the reverse complement.
TCATTCCCAAAACCCAAAGTATATTTCAAGGATGACTAAAGATACTTAATGATTTAATAAGATCGGAACACTAAGGATTTAGTGGAGGAAAAATTCTTTCTAAAAATCTTATTAAAAGGCTACATAAACTCTGTCTATACACCCTTCTCAGCTGATGTAAAATGTATTAAAAGTTTTAATAGGAAGACTCAAAAAATATTCAGATTTTGTCCAAATGTGGAATTTCAGGTCTCCCAAAAGACCTGCTGGATATGCAATGAGAGCTTTATCTCACCAAGACTGAGGTAAGTCACATCAGGACACAACTCCTGTACCATGGTAGGGGAACATGCCACCCTTAGGTCATTCTGTCTTGCCTAAGGTGCCACATGAGATGGTGGCACAGCATTTAGAGTAGACATTGAGCTAGTTGGTCATTCCAGTGAAAAGCCAGCTGAGAAAGGAAGCATTCATGCTTTCCCCACTCCTGACATTTATGATGAAGCCCCAAGCTTTTTAGTCAAAATTCACTTTCATTCCCTTGCATCCTGGGATTTTGTCCTCTCACTAGCTTGTACAACTGGTAATTCCAATGCAAAAAGAATTTTTTTTCTTTTTTTAATCCTTATCACTAATAGAAGGAAAAAATGGGTAGGTTATTTTCTGGGCCACTCTCTCTTCAGGGCTAGCTTTGAAGATTTTATCTCTTTGGACCAAAACTTGTCAGCCCAGAACTGGGTTTAGTGGCAGAGCACAAAGTAAGGAGGCACCTAAAGAGACAGGATAAAACCAAATACTTCCAGTATTCCCAAGGAATGGGAAAGTGAAGCAGGTTTAACACAAGACATAAAACCACTGTAAAACAGGTTAGAGGAAGCTCTCAAAAGTCTGGAATTTGTCATTAATAACCTGATGCAGAAAAATTTGGAACCCTAAAAGCAAATATAGCAGCAAACAACAAAGCCTGTTTTCCCTTTTCCTAACTCTGCCCAAGTGTGCCAAGCAGGAATGACCTTCTCCAGTGGGGGAAGCAGCATAGGAGCAATAATCAGCAAAGGAAGGGCAGTACTGCAGGGTCACCAGTGCCATCACAAGGACAAGAGAGCCAAGAGGAATGGGGAAATTAGTATATGAAAATAAAATAAAGGAAATCACTTGTAATCAGATTTTTATCTCATTTAGGAGTCCCTGTTTATTCTTCTACTCTGCTACTTGCTTTCACAGGTAAAATAAGCCAGAAATCAAAAATTATAGTAATGCCTCACAGATTTATCATCATTCTAACATTCCCATCTGATTGAGAGGATGCCACAAATTTCAGTGTATGTCAAGGATCTCGTTTGTAGAGATAGATCATAGACTATGAGGAAAAATAAAATTTCCTCCTTTTGAAGTAAATTAAATAGAGTAAATCAGATCAAGTATAATATCAATAAAATATATACTCTCATATTTTAATCACTGGTAAACAGGCTCATGTGCAGAATATGTCACACCTGTCATAGATCCTTCCATCCTGGACAGAGATGTGCATTGTGTAACAGATACTCAGCTTTGCTTTAGTGACATGCAGCTTTTGCTTTTAGGTGACACAAAGATAACAATGAAGGTTCTGCCATCTCTCAAGTCTTCTTAAAGATCTGGTCCAGATTGAGTTTATCTTCTTTGCCTCTGTTTTTAGTCTCAAAATAATTTACCCCAACATGTACCCAAGTGGCATTGTACTGAATGTCACAGCAAAAATATTGTGTTGTTTTTATCCAGAAACTGACTGTTTAGGCAAGAAACACCATTATGTTAGTCTGGTAAAAATCTATCTTTGCTAAACCAATGATAGATTTTATTCCATTTCCAATTTATCTTCAGATATTCAAATATTTTTGCCTTCATTCTATAGTATGGTATAATCTGTCACCATTTCTTCAAGTTATGTATCAGATATGGTATTTATCTTTTAGATAAATATCTGTTAGATATCTTCAACAGAAATATTTGCTGTCAAAATCTCAAATTTATGAAGCAATCTCTTTCAAAGGCTGAGGTGAAGATTATTTGAGTCCTCAGAGTTTAGAATATGGAGCACCTGCAACTGTATTCAACACACAAACCATTTCCACTTCTGCAGCCCTTGCCTCTGAGTCCATGGTCAGTACTGTCATCCTGCCCTGAAATAATGATGTCAAGTCTTTCCTCTCTTAACATTTCCACTGCATAGATGCCTCCTTTACCTCCATTTGCCATTCTCTGTGAGTTAGAAGTTACCAATTCTTGTTCTATAAATGTAGAGAGCTTCCTTTCTTATTACCCAGGTACTAACACTTTTCTAGTGCTAAGGAATCCAGTTGTGGAATGTCACATTAACCCATTTTCAGACCACTGGATACATTAGGGTTCTTTTGAGGCCAAAGGTTGCTTTGGCATCAAGTTTATCATGTAGTGTTTCAATCTAAAAGCCAAAACAAATAACTCAATTTGTCTTTTGTACTAATTATTATTTTTCAATAAATTTACACAGAAGCTCAATCTGAGGTACCACAAAAGAGCAGTTTAAATTACACAGTTTCAGGTTACAATTTCTTTATCATGGTAACATCCTGCTCCAGTTCATATGTGAACGATCATTAATAACTATTTTTTTGTTGTTGGATATGAACTGTAAAAAGGATTGCCCAATTTAAAAAAAAACATATTATTAAAGAATGAATATTAATAAATATACATCTTCAAAAGTAGTAAAAATCAGATCTTGATTTCTGTCTGCTTATTATGCAAACTCAGCTGGGCTTGAAGATTGTGTGTATTAGGAGAAAAAAAATCATGAACAAAGTCTGAATCCCACCTTGAAGGAATCTCAGCTCAGCAAAAAATCAACGCTCCAATCCCTGAGTATTGTTGTGTTTTTATAGCTCTTACACCACCGAACATGAGGGCACTGATCATACTCAAAAGTGAAGCTATTCTTTGTAATTATATTTAGTCAGAGCAGCTAACTTTAAATCCTCCCCTTTGAAATTCTTTTCCACGTGACAGTAGTGAAAAATAATTCACAACAATGTGTATTAATCATGTATGCACAAGCCTGAGTAAAAAATCAGAGACCCATTGAGTGAAGCCTTGTGCAAACATACTGAAAGACAGGTGATGGAATCACAGCATTTTAGAAATCAGTGTGGCCTGTGTTGGATTTAACCTGGATCAGGCTGCTAAGGATCACACTCATTCCAGACCAAAATGGAAGAAGTCATTGCAACATAAAGTCAGGATGCAGGAAAGGCAAAAAAGTGACAGCAGTCCCATGAGTAATGGAATGAATAATGCTTTATTTTCAATTCATTTGTTCCACATGACTGACTGATTTATTTGGGGTTTCTTAATTTAACTAAAGTAACAAAATGAGATCCTCACGACTTCCATTTTACCACAAGAAGATTATTTAAATTCCCTGCAGGGCAAGAGGTGGTTTGAGCTGCAGTCTGCTCCAAGCTACACACACACTCTCTGACCAGGGGTCTGAGCACTGTGTCCCTTCCAGCTGGTCAGCTGGAAATCAGCAATTAGGAGTGGACTGAGCAAATTATTTACCATCTCTTGGTTGCTGCAGGATGAACTAATGATTTTGGAGGTCAAAAATTGCACTTGATTTTCATGAGAATTCAGTACTTTGTGGCTTCCTATTATCTTCTGTTATGTTTTGTTGAAATAATACAACAGGTTCAAACATTTATGAGAGTATTGGGGAACATGTATTTATATTAACAGGGTGACTTCCCATGCCTCGTTTCCACAGTTAAACTGAATAAATATTGGTCTACTTTCCCCAAGTGGCCAAACAGAAATTTTTAGAGAAATACCTACTCACTGGACTGTGCAGCCTTACACTAGCTCAGGCTCTGAACTGATTTACCCATTTAAAAATCCAGGTAATTTTTTGAACATGGAAACAAGAGCAATAAACAATATGAATTACACCTATGTCACCTCATTATGAGTTTGCATTAGTGTCACTCAAAAACACCTTAGCAAAAGCAACATAAACAATGCTTAATCTGAATCAAGGTACAAGGATCTCAAAGGAAAAGGTTGGACTTTGTAATTCTCCTGCACAGCACAAAGGATGAGGATCAGCACCATTTTAGATGCAAGTCTCACAAAAATTAGGTGTAAATAAGACATATTTCTGAGTATATAATGTGCACATTAAAAACTGTCTAAAGATACCAACTGTACAGAGTATGAATCATACACTGACAAGCTTGTGAAAGAGTGATGTTCTTTGAGCTCATCATTGCATACTTGAATAGGATATGAATATTTTATATTCATGCTAACTGTCATAAAGCAAGTTGAGCTGTTTGTACTAGAAAGGTGTTCACATAGCAGCACTATTCATGTTTACAGTTATCCTGCAAATGTCAGCAAAACGCTTCCTTCTTGTAAACAGCCCCCTCTCCCTCCCTCATTCTTTTTAATTCATACATAAAGTTATTCAAAAGGAACACACAGCAGCAGGTTGAAAAAAGATAAAAAGGGTTTCTGGGTAGCCAGCCTAGGGAGAAGACAAACAGAACCTTATAATCCAATAATTCAACACCCACAGCACGCAATAAGTTACCTACCACAAATAACTGCACAAAAAGGGCCTTGCTAGATGTGAATTAGAGATGGGGCAGGAGGGAAGGAGGATAAACTACACAGAGATCCAGACAGAGTCCATCCATATCTGCAGGATCTAATAGGCAATGTGGAAATGACCCCCAGAGAAAGCAGTCCTATTAGCTTTAATCCCAAATGATCACAGCACTATTTGATAAAAACATCTACAAGAGCTGACACATCAAGATTGTTAATGTTCTTTCTTCAGCTCTCTTATCACTTGCTATCAAGAGAAAAAACAGAGAGGATTCAAAAGCAAGTAGTGTTCAGCTCTAAATTAGCTTCAATGAATTAGCAGGTACCTAATTTATAAATGCTAAATGTTTGCCCTGAAGAGCACTGAAAACTTCAAACCTAAAACTAAGAGCTTGCTACTTCTGTGGTTTGCTTTCAGGACATGCTAAAGGCTCTCAAGGAATAGCTAGATCTTTAAGACAGCCCAGAGTACTGGGGGCCTCCTGGTAAAAAAGCAGACCTGAGCCTGTTGTTCTCCCACCAGCTCATTTGATATTCAGGGAAGGACAGAGGATGTTTTCTGCTTCTTGGGGGGAATCACCTGGTAACAGCCTGTGCAGGATCCCTCTTTGCACACAGATCACATCTTGGTTACCAGAACACTCAGAGGATGGTTTTTAGGAGAAACTGCTCCACAGATTTACCACTAGTGGGTTTCATTTGCCAATAACACTCCCACACCCAGGTTTTCACCATCACAGAATGGTTCTACACATTGAAAGCTTGCATGTGCCCACCCATCATCACCAGAATTTCCTTACATTTGCTCTATTCAGGAGTTCCAAACAAGTATTTTGATGATTTGTTTCTCTGGGACCACATCTGGGCAGAGTGACTTGCATAGACTAAACAGAACTGCTAACAATTCTTCTGGCCCTGAACAAGCATAAAAGCATATGATGTAAAGGGTGCTAGCCTTTCAAATCCTACCAAAAGGCTGTGGCTGGGCTCCTGCTGACATCTGCATAGAAATCAGTCTCCAGCCTTCTGATGTAACCATCACTTAACATTTCAGAGGTAACACTGAAGACCTGCCATCCAGGAATATTTTTGAACCTAATTCATAATGACTGACATTTTTAAACCATGCTACTGCAGAGGAAAGGTATAATGGTTCAGAAGAGGTCAAGACACCAGATAAAGGAAGAACTATCAGGCCCCAGTGACAGTATGGCTTACAGTGAAATATGAAAAGCTAAATTTAGCCCCTGTATTGATGCCAGATTATTAAGGTTTTTCTTGTACATTCCTATACATGGTGACATGTACTACTAAGGCTTAATCTCAGTGCTCAGATTTATTTTACTCTCCTTAAAAGAAAAAAAAGAAAGAAAGAATTTTTCCTTTATTCTTCAAATATTTGCTCATACAGTATAAGAACAAGTCAAGTTATTACAAACATATAGTATTTTGAACTACACCATCAGACTTCTCTATCCCTCTCATGCCACATATATGAAATAAGGTGAGTGAATTTACTCACTCACAGTGAATTTACACAGGTGCTCTGGTCCATAAGAACTACTCAATGAGTTGACACTCCTTTGGACCAAGGTTTTCCCAAATGATTAAAAAAGAACCATGATTTTTTTTTTTTTTCTCACAGATGTTGTACAATTGGAAAACTGTAAATGTTACCACCAGCTTTTCTAGAATAATTCCTTTTCACTAAAACATTGTCATAATCACCTTCATTTTTTTTCTTAATCATGCAACAAGTCATGATTAAAGATGCTGTTGCATCTTTACAGCAATTCATCCTCATTGCATTGCTTACAGACCAGCTCAGCAAAGTAAAACCTCAAGGAATCACACAACACTTTCTTTCTTTGCTTTTTTTCTCTTCCTCTCTGTGGTATTGCCTGTGGTATTTTGAGAAACACAAACAGATAATAAATTGCTGCCAAGATTACTGAGCCAGTAAAGTTATCTTTGAGACCCAGTGGTTTCTTTTTTCTTCCTCCTGTGGTCTCTGCAGTAATTAGAAGAGTGGGCTATAGTCTGAGATCCCCTAATCATGCTACAAGTTGTTACATCTCCATTTATGCAAGAGCTATCCGTAATTTCTGTAAGTTATTGAGATGCAGCCGAATGTAATGCAGTCTTGTCAAGATAAGGTAAGCCTTGGCACTGCTTCTGTGGGATCAGTGATAAGTCCCTGATGTGGAGTATCAGAGGCTGCCAGTGAGTCACAAGATCTTTGAGTTCCACCAGGAAAGTTGGGCATGCACCCAAAAGGGCTTCTAGATTACAAGCCTATAATGTGCCTCTTTCATGCTGATATACATAAACTTCTTTCATGTCAACACGCATGAGATTTCTTTTAAAATAATTATTTAAAGGGGATGGCGAATCCATGTCTCACTCAGCCTTCACTGGCCTAAAGACTTGGATTCCTTCCCTGCATGCAGAAGAGGCTTAACAAGGAACAGATATGAGAAATAACTACCTCCAGGTGCCAGTGCAGGGCTCCAGATTTGCAGGGCTCAGAGGAACAGGCTGGTACCACTCTCCCAATAACTCCACAATAGGTCAGACCTCTCTCCATGGCACATCCTCCCTTCCTCTTTGCACAGACCCCAGAAAGTCAACAAGCAGCTCTGTTTCAGGAGTGACAAACCATGTACTGTCCTCACACACATCCAGGAACTTGTAACAAGCCATGGATCTATGAGCCTTTCTGGTGAGACACCCAAAAAGGGAGGAGGGGAGGAAAGAGGGGCTCTGACTGGTACCAATTACCCACTTCTCCAAGTCACAATAATGCACCACTAATATTATCCAGAGGGAGTCCCTTTGGCTCTATTCTTAGCTGGTGTTTCTAACCTCCTTTACAGAAAGATATTGGATAAATGAGGTATTTCTGTGACCTACAGCAAGCCTGCACACAACTGTTTGTATTATATATGGTTTCATTTTGCTCCCTGGCACTGCTCTTTGGTGGCTGTTACAGCCCATAAAGCCATCTGTTAGGAACATTCAGTCATAAAATTATTAATGCCTACAGCCTAAAACCAGCCCTAAGTAAATAAACAGTACCAGAAGGCCCAGTGCAAAATTCTGGGCTGTTAAATACACAGAACCATAAATCTTCTTAATAGTACTACGTGCTATTATGTATTCACTTGAAATTCTAGCACACAGGAAGACTAGAGAGAAGTTGCTTCTAAGACAGTGCAGACAGCCTCAGAGTGTAACCCCACATGAAAAATTCTGGGAAACTACTGTGAATCCTTGTGACATTTAGAGCTAATAATGCAGAGTTATGCAATTAGAAAAGAAAGTTCTTAACAAAGAAACTCAGGGCACACATAATCCTTGATGTTTAAAATGCAGAGAACAAAAGAACATCCCAAGTTTGAATCATTCAAATTCTAAAGTGGATAAAGGAAATTTATTTTTATGGATAAAGTGGCAGTTGAAAACATGAAGAAAATATTAAGAAACTAAGGACAGATGGATCTTTAGCACTACACTGACAAAAATTAAAAGAGTAAAAGACCCATGACAGCCACCTTAGTCACTTGACACTGGCCCCTACTTTAATATAAAGACGTAACCTCTGCACCCTGAATTGTGCTCCCTTGGACTGTGCTGGCCAAGGGGTCTCCAGGATGGAGCCTGGCCTCTCAAGTCTCACATACAGGAAGCAAGACAGACAGTCAGTTCCATCCCCACCCCTCCTGGCAGCCTGGGCCATGCTCCATGTGTGCCCAGCACAGAAGAGCAGTCTGTCACCCTCGTCTGGTAGCCACAGATATCAAGAAATTACATCAGCTGGAGTTCCCAGGATCTGAGCATCTGCCAGAGCAGGAGGGAGGCTGCAGTGCTGCTGGCTTTATGCATATCTTTAAAAAAGGTCTGCTCTTAATGAGGTTCATCACCTCCCTAGTGGCAGCACAGCATCAACAGCAACAAGTCCAAGAGTTTGCAGGCTGGCTTTATGGAGGAGGCTCTGGCTTAGAAATGCCAGCCCTGCAAAGACAGCCAAGGCCTGACAAAAGATGCACAAGTGCTCCCTGCCTGGAAACCAGCAGGCTCCCAGGGAATGGTGGTACAGCCAGCAGTCAGTCAGGGCATGGTACAGTACCACTCCTACTGAGGATGTAGTTACTCTAAAGAACTCACCAGTCTTGAGCCCTCACCAGCACAGTCACCACCTCAGGAACTCATATGGCAGCATCACTCAGTTTAGCTGGCTTGATAGGAGAAACCAAGCAAGAAGTTACTTTATATTTTATTGTTCTAAATAAAGGCTTCAAACCCTTCAAATCTAAATATGTCAATGCACTGGAAACAGGAAGCTTTTGTTCCAAACTGTTCATGTATTTAGCTACAGTTTTAAACTGCAGTGCCCTTTCCACCTCATCTCACTTAGTTTGTATCCGCAACTTGTGCACCTTTCACTTTTTAACCTAAGGTTTTGCTTCTTAATCACAGAGGGAAGGAGTTGGATTATGAGAGTCACAGACATAGGGGTCTTTATTTACAGTATGTTGCACATCTGGGTTTTCTCTCAAACTGCCAACTTCTGTAAACTGGGTTGTGATTTTTATCGTGAACCACATTTTACATTTGTCTATCAAGGTTCTTTGAGACCTCGAATATCCCAGAAATAAATATGTTTTATGTATGTCAGAGCTCTGTAAAGTAGGAACTGGAGAGAAAAACCCAGACAGGACCTAGTAATGCATAAAGTGAAAATTGGATTACAAAGGAAAATGAAAATTGATTACAAAAATTATAAATCACCCACCATATGCAGGCTGGGACAGCAGTTCAATTTCCAAATTAAGACTTAAAAATCTGAGTTCTGTTTCTAGTTCAATGCAAATTTCCATTGCAACTTTTGATAAATTATTTGATTTCTCTGTGCTTCACGTCTGCCAAACAAAAACTAAGCCTTTCTTTTATCTATCCTGCCTATTTACATGTTAAGATTTTTGGAAAGGAAGCTGAGAAGTAGCAACACTAGTGGAAACTGTTTCTTAGCTGGGTTCTTAAGTTTGTGATCTCATCTAGGCTTGGACTTCTGAATGTTACTCTAAATAGTGATGAATTTTCCCTAGGGCACAAAAAAAAAAGATCATGCTACCAGAATATATTGCTAGTAGAAGAAAACCTTTAAGCCAACAGCAAACATCGTCTCCAGTGATATCATTTGATGTTTCACATCACATTGTACTTGTAAACCAAATAACTTGTCATATTTTCTACTTTACTGACTAGGACATTATCATAGTGCTCTTTTACAGACCAGATGGATGCAGCAATAATTCTTACCCATCATGTGTCCTACTGTGCTCCTCCACAGCCATTGCTTATACAAAGCAATATTTTTTACACATCAACCACTAATTTAATATAATGTCCTCTGCATCCAGCCCATCTGACCCAGAGAGTTCTTCAGTGAATCCAAGTCAAACCTGCCTCCTCCCAGATGAGCATTTTCAGGGTTTTTGCTATGCAACAGGTTTTCTTTGAGAGCAGGGGGACTCAATAGATCTGTATTTTCTAAATTACATATGTCAAAAGATATTCTAGGCACTCTATAATTAGCCAGCAAGGAAAAGCATTTCTGATTCATTAGGTCAACTTTAATGGTTTCCTCATTAAAAGTTTTCACTGTTAAGCTGACAGAAGCTAGAATTTAATAGTAGCTTCCAGCACTTTCTTTATTAGCCGATCTCTATTGAATCAGTCTTTATCACCTGAAGAGATATTTTAAATGGAAATTCCTCAGCCCCAAGCAACCTAGATTGACCAAAGGCCTAGAGATTGCTCTGTCCCTGCTTTAATAAACTGACTGTATATATTGCTGCAAAGGTCAGTCCTCATTAGTCAGTGATGGCTACACAAGATTTAACACATTATATTCCAGCACTAATTTGTCATTTGTTGATCCTGACCTGTTCTTGTTGAAATAAAGTATCTTTTAGAGGGAATTTATCAATATGAATCTCTGGAGACCTCTTACAAGAATTGTTCCCCTCCCACCTGATTCACAGCAGCTGGATAATTCTGTGTTCTGGACAAGCTAACTACTGTTAATGCAGCAAAATATAGAATTAAACCCTTTTACTGTCCCCTTTGAATACAAATCAGTCAAAGAAAAGTGACAGGCTCATATTCTATGTGCCTGGGAATGAGTACTTTGGCAGGTAGCTCATGGAAGCTTAGATTCCCCTTTGTCATGTTTCAGCCAAATGAAATCACATCTTATGCTAATATTCTTGTGTTTGCAGGGAAAAGGATTCTTTCTTTGAAAGGGCAAAATTGTATTTCTTCCATTTTTTATTAATGTCCTGGCTGCTAGACATTGGAATTTCATGGAATTTCATGGAATTTCACCCAGCTCTAGACAGCAATAATCTTGTACAACCTAGTTATGTCAGGATGTACAAAATGCAAATATAATAAAGAATTGGGCCCACTGAAACCAATCAAGACTGCTCTGTGTTGACTAAAAACTATCCTCCTCAGGAGACTAACTTAATTTTCTTAACAGCTTTTAATAGGTCTCTTGCTCTTAGTTTGCAAGTCACTCAAAAAATAAAATCAAACTTCTACTTTCTGTGGGGAATTTGAGCAACTCAGTGTATTTTAAGAGAGTTGCTTGTCTAATGAATTAGATATTGTCTCAGTACTTGGAAAATGGGGATTCAACCCATGCTGCTCTCACTGAGGCTGCATCTGACCTTGAAGAAACTCTCTCTCAGGGTTTCAGTTTCCACAGACAAAAAGTAAAGGTGACATTTACCTTCTCCTGTGTTTCTTGTCTGGCTGGGTCATAAACTCCATGTTGGCAGGGACTCCCTTTTGCAATTTGTAAAATGCCTAGCATGGCACTTTAAAAGCTGTAACAGCTCATTTAATACAAATTTAATATAGTAATTCATATGCCAACATACAGATTTTTGCACATCATAAGCCTATGTAGGTGCTTTAAGTATTTCTTTTAAACAGTATCAGGTGAAAGAAATAAGGCAGATCACATCAGATAGAAAGACATTACCAAAGGCAGCTCAGCTCCTTGCTTCTTCCATCTTATCAAGCCACCTAAAACTCTAGTTGCATTAATTTGGTAGCTAGAGAAACACTTTTGGTTAGACACTGAAAATGGCACAGGAGAGAGAGGACTTTAGTCTTCGCTAAAGTGTTTGGCTTTACAGAATTCTCTCATTTCAGTAGCAATTGATAGGGATTCCAGAAACCCAGCGGGCAATGATTTTATTTTTTTCATAATCTCCTCTTAAGGAAAACCAAAATTGGCATCTAAGTTAACATTAACATGTGGCTATCCATAGATGCAAAAGCTTACTGGCACAGGAGTGACCTTGGCATCCTTCATCAGTGCCTTATGATGCTAATGGAGGATTAATATAGGGAGGAGGAGGCAGCAGCAAAATAGGGAATAGATGGGGAAATGTGTGGGCAGTAAAGTAGCAATGAGCTTTCAAAGCCTTTCCATGCCCATAAACCATAAAAAGTGGCTGAGAGGAGTATTTACAGAACCATTCTCTGGAACCAGAGTGAAATCATTCAGTATGACAGCAGTTTAGAGACTCTGTGTAAGAAAAAAAATTAATTATAGATGAGGAAAATTATAAGCAGTATAGTAGTACCAGCAAGTAGGCACCTTGAACTTCTCATACTGTCTCTGTTACTGTGGCTACTCTTGACTGCCAGAATACCTCAAACTCCCCTGTTTGCTTTAGCATATGTGTCTTAAACAGACTCTGTGTTGCCATCAGCAGCATCCGAACAAAGGTCAAGAGTAGCTGTGAAGAATGTCTGTAAGCATGGCATCCAACCATAGGCCCACTTCCAGTTCTTGTTTGGGTTTAAAAAAAAAAACACCCTTAGACAAGATGCAGAGTGGCAGACTTCTTGCTGAACAGAGCAATCCTTGAAGTAGGAAATAACAGGAAGGCTTAGAGGCATATGGAACCCATTAGAAATGGCATGTTTGCAGGGACAGATTATAAATTGGATCAACTAGAAAAGCATCTGAAAAAAAGGCCTGCCTACAATTCCATTTTGTGTGAACTGTCTCAACCCAGATGAAGTGGGTTTCTAACCAGAGACTTCACTTTTCCATTGTTTCATTTTACCACATTTGGAAAAGGCCCAGAAGTGATGAGAGCAGAAGTCTTGTACACTGTAAGACCCATCCTGGAACACAGAGAAAGGGGAGAGGAATGATTGGCACCATAATATACAACCATTGTATCTCCAGTGTTTACCCAGAACAGAAAGGAACCATTTCAAAGGTTTAATGGGGCCATAATCCACATTTGGGCAAATCTTCAGACCCGGATGCTATAGGCATGCAGCTCTGCACTATCCCAAAGTGACACTCACTGGGGTGCTCCCTGGCAGCCCCACACTCTGAATGCAGATTTCAAATCCTTGCTCCCCCTCTACCTCACAACTTCTGGAGTCAGACTGCTAACTTCCCTAATTATGCAGATGCAGGGGATTTCAAGCTAAAAGAATAGCAACCAGTCATTCATTTACATCGGACATGCAAAACAAATTTAGCTAAGCTGATTACTGTGATGGAGTAGCCAAGAGCACTGCTCAAATTGGCATGGGAGTAGAAACGCCTTTGATACTCTCAGCACAACGAGCTGTCTATTTTTGTGAAGTCTCATGTTTCCTAATTACCTTAATAGTGTAAGAATTAGGTAATAGCAATGTACAATCACTCACACTGGGCTGGGTTCACAGCCTCCCATTCCATGGTGCTTACAGGGAATGTTAATCTGGTACAAGAGGTCTGGCTGCGACAGCAGCAGTGTCAGACAGCTCCTGTGGTATAATCAGTTTCACTTCAGGATAAGGAAAACCCTGAAATGCCACAGGGCAGAATTCATGGTGGAGTAAAGGTTATGCTACAGGCATGAAGGCAGCTGTAAATACGTCCTCCTGAGCTGTGCCTTGTGCTCTGCCTTGCTGAAACCTTTCTTAATGACAGCTGCACCATTGCAGACTGTCCCCTTAGAAAGTCCCTTCCCCTCTCTAGCACAGACAAAAATGAGGATGAAGCAGTCCTCCTTTCAGCACTGTGAAAGCAACTCTACTTTCCAGCTGCTCTGTGTGTGTCAGAAGATACACAACACAACCTCCCATCACACACATCACCTGTAATCCATGCACAACCCACACAGATCTCAGTACGAGCCTGGCACAGCAAAAGAGTGCAGCAGCAGAGATGCCCTGACATAACCTGAGAGCAATGAGCAGTTACTGGAGAAGGTTAATTTTCCATTCACTCAGCCTGTTCCTGTAACACTCAAATTTAGGCCTGGAGGAGCTGCAGAGGTGATGTTGGGTGTCAGGTATGATGTATGCTGCAATAGCTGAGCATGTCAGTGCTGGTAGACGTGAAGCAGGACCTTCTGTGCTAACCTCATGGTGTGTGCTTCACACCCCAGTATTTTTCTCTGTGTGTTTATTTATGGGCAGATTTTGAAAAAGAAAGCAAAACATCCTAAAATGGGAACAGATGGGGTCTGCCTATTATCCCAAATCATTCAGTGACAGAATAAAAACAAGCAAAGGCTCATGTGTGGCAACCTGCAGTGCAAGACACAGAGCAGACCCCGCTGACAGGCAGTATCTTGTTGCTGGAGAGACCCAACCTGGCTCCCCTTTCCTGTTTTTCAGCTGAGTTACTTCTAGTTTGCAATAGTAAGAGTAAGGGAAGGAATCAGCCTTTGTGTGCCACAAACACAGCTGAGACTCAAACTTTGACTCTTGAGTGCAAAGAAAACAGAAAGACAAGTAGCTAGGAGCAGTGTTAAACTTTCCACAGCTACAAATTGCTCTTTCATGCATGGAACATACAATTACAGCATGCTTAAATCCTGGATTATTGGGACAATAGGTTGTAGCAGCTTAAATCCAAGTGAGTCATTAAGCTGTGCCACTTCAGTAGGAATCTGCATGCTTAAAAAGTGCTTGTGTGTCATACAGTCCATCTGTGTAACACACAGTCCATACAGCCTAGCTCCAGTAATTAACTTAACTACAATTCCTCATGAACATATTGCTACCATGTGTATACATTAGCATCTTGGCAATATTTTCTTTTTGTGAAAAGATTGAAAGCATTAGTGCCAATGTGGTAAATCTGCCTATGTCTGTCTGTATGTCTAAGCCTTATGGCTGTTCACAGGGATTGTCTCTCCTTCTCCCCCCCCACTTGTGTTAGACTACCAACTGCTTTGGAAACTTCTTTTTCCATTTCAAATATATTTTATGCTTCCATATTGAGATAAACCCCCCAGGAGATGACTAGCAAGCCTCTAGCATCTGAGGCAAGGCTAACAAAGGAGGTCTGTTAGCTGCTGATGATGGTGAGCCGAGTTGAAAAGCTTTCAGGGAAATAAGGCAGTTGCCATCCAGTGCACCAGGATGCTGAACTGCCCTTCATTGCAAGGTAACAATGCAGGTCTGCTGGGAATCTTCACCCTCATCACATAACTCAAGAAAGGAAAAGGGAATGTGTAACAGAGAAGGCTGCTAGTTGATTTAGATTCACAGCTCAGGGACTGAACTCCAAAACTTGAAGAAACATTGTCAAAACCAGACTGTTATACAGACTCTGACACAAACCCCAACACACTGAAAAACAAAAAACACCAGGAAAATTTACTCAGCTTGTTCCTCTGATCTCTGCAAGAACATCTGTACTGTATAATGGATGAAGACCTCTTAATGCTGCAACCAGCCTGAAATCCACACACCACAGCACACCAGAATGCAGATTGACCATCTCAGCCCAATCCTGCCTTGCAGTGCTGCCTGATCAACTCCAGCATATTGCTCACGTGCTTCTGGGAGTAAATACAGAAACAGCTAAATAGGGCAAACAAACATAGACAGGTTATTTCTGATGCTGTACAGAAAGACTGGTATCAGAGCTTGTAGAAGACCTGTTTCAATATTTATCAGTGTCTCAGCTGCACCCCAAATTCCCATCTAGCAAGTGTGCTTTCTCTGCTGGAGCATCTAGAGACAGTAAGGCTCCCCAAGCTGTGGAAGGCATTGTCCCAGTTAATGGTGAAAGTCCTAAACAGAGGACCTGCACCTCTGGATTGCAGCCACCAAGGTGAGATGCAGCTGCCTGGAGTCTGCTCTGAGAGAGGGGAGTTTGTGGGAGCCAGATCCAGCAGTGTGGTGTGGAACCAGCAGCTCAGGCTTTACCAACATTGTAACATCACTATCCTATCATCTGATTAAAAAAAATAATAATAAATTACTTACCCACAAATGTTTTGCCATAGAACTGTCAGAAAGCTAATAAAAGCCCAAAGGCAGCAGTAGTCATGCTGCTAACTCATACAGCTGTAAAGGATCACAAAAAAATCCAAACAATATCTTGGGAAAAAAGCAATCATCATTGCTCCCAAGCTGCAACTATACATGCCAAGCTTTGCCACGAGGAAATAAATGGGAAAAATGCATAGGGAAAACCAAAACAAACCCCTGATTCCAGTTTTAGTAAGTTGTGCCAGAATTATGATTTGACATTACCTGCTAATCAGTGCTTTGAGAATTCTCTTCCTCATTCTTTACAATATCCCTACATGGAAAGATATACCTTAGGAAAAATATTTTAATAAATGGAAAGCTAATTAAAATCAAGTTTGTGACCTGAAGCAGTAATCTCAGATTTTTACATATTAACTAGGACTACTAGTGGGTAACAGATTAAAATTTTTTATTACTTTATTTTTGGACAAAATGGAACAAAACCCCCAAAATATAAGAGAGTGAAAATAAAACACCCCTGCACTCCCAAAATAAATTATATGTTTCTATTTTTTTTTTTTTTTTTTAGGGGGGGGGAAGTTTATCTGGAGCCACATCCACCTAAGTGCCTTCTGGGAATTGCAATATCAGAGCCTCAGGACTAATCCTGAGAAGAGAGTGCCCTGCCTATCTCCAACTCCCACCTTCTACAGTAATCATGGAATTCCTACAAAGTCACAGCTGGCAAATGTTCTTCATGCTATATATTGTGATTGTATCTCACAGGAGATATAATCCAGCTAAGGAAAGGACCTGGGGAAAGAACAGTAAAATTAGATGCAAAATCTCAACTCCTACATGGGACCATGGGAGCTGAGCAGATGCAAATGTGCTTTGAACTGACCTGCCACATCCTGATGGTGCCAGCTGCAGCAAAATATCTTAATTCTATTAAACTCAACATGAAAAAGATTTTATTCTTCAATTTTATATGTAGGAAAATTCAAATTTTTTCTGCTTTCAACCTTACAGTTTTCCTGCTGAAAAGTATTCTGGTTTTGTTTTGATTTGATGTTTCAGGAGGAAAAGAAAAAAAACCACACTACCACTTATACTCAGCAGTAATCAGTAAAAGAATTCAGAAGGAAGAAATTTAAAAGTGGTTGGCACCACTGCTTTTTAAAACTGATGTTAAGCACTGAGCACTGCTTACATTCCTGCCCCAGCACTCACTGTGCCATGCTGGGAAGAAAACTGAGAAAACAGGGCACTGCATGCAGTACATCCATTTTCTCAGGAAAGGAAGAGGATTCTGCACTTAATAAAACAGCATGGACTGCTGGAGGTTTCACCAGCTCTGCTCCCATTCCCAGGGTCAGGTCATGGGCAGTGTCCCATCATTCCCTCGCACACTAGACTTGGAGAGGAGCTCCAAGTAATAATAATAATAATGATAATAGTAATAATAATGAATTATTATTATTATTATTATTATTATTATTATTATTATTATTATTATATAGTTGTTGATAATAATAATAACAATAACAACAACAACAACCATATTATCCCATGCCCATCCCAGGGTACTTAGGGAGGTTGAGGAGTGGAGAGGGAGTGCCCACAGTTGGTTTCCAAGCCCACACACACAAAGAGTGGTGAGCTGAAGCCATTGGAGAGCTAAAGTAGAAATAGAACTCTGAACTCCATGGCCAGAAGATCTGAGGTGTCTCACTGAAAAGTGAGAAAGTTGTAGAGGAGAACCAGCATTGTCAGGCTGGAGAGCAGAAGGCAGCTGTGGGCTCAGCAGCTGCCACATGACTTGGCCTTGCTACCTTGGTAGGACAGGCCTGAGATTCTAATAACTTGTAATTGAATTTAGAGCTTTTGCATCATTATGGTTTGGATATGTTTCACAGTTTTGTGCATTTTACTTCAGCTGCTCCCTTGTATTCTGACTTTTCTGGTGTGAGCAACAAGGTGGTGCACTTTTCAAATCTAGATTCCCCTGAAGTAAGGCAATCCTGACTACATTCACAAGAGACAGGATATCTATTAGCACATGGAACCACAAGTCTTTTTTTTACCTTTCAAGTGTGTTATCAGTAGTTTCTGGGGTCATCAGCAGTCTTCACTCCTTAATCAACTGCACAACACCCATCACATTGAAGTATGCCTGCATTTCCAGAAAGCAGCAATTAGTACATCAGTCACTCTGCACTCCAGGTTTGTAAGCAAAGGTGAGCCAATACCACTGAGACCTCAGCTGGAATTCATTCTTAAATAAATTAGTGACATTCACTTTAATCATAGTGCAAATAATAATTTCTGAAATTAGTGTTTAATAATCACAAGAACTTACAGACCTTGGCATAAAATAATGAGTATAAGTATAAGTATAAGTATAAGTATAAGTATAAGTATAAGTATAAGTATAAGTATAAGTATAATTTTTGTGAGTATCATAATGGACATAAGAGTGCAGCTCATAAAATAATCTGGAGTTCCTTTGTAAACCAGCATAGCTTCATTCTCTCTACAGCTTTAAACAACACAGGGAAGATGGGTTTAGAAACAACAGATCTACTCAGAGCTATTCATTAGCCATACATTTAAGATCACAGTAGCATTTTTTCTCTACACACTCTAGGTCAACCACAAAAAGTTGCAAAACAGTGTCTGGGAGACAGCACATGTCCTTGCTCACCTTTCCAGAGCTTTGCTTCCATCACCCTAATTTATGGTATTTTGTGGCTTTCAGGTAGAATATACTTATATATCTATCTCACCACTCCACTGGTCACAGTACTCATCACTGCTGTTGATCCATCAACCCTGAGGCACCTGTTGAGCCTTAAATATCTGCACCATGGCTCTCCACTGAGCCAGTATCTGGGTGCAATTATATTCATTCTCCAGGTTTATAGAAGTGAGGCCAAAATTTTGCACAGCCTGCCATCTTTGACAGTGAACACTTAGCCTAGAAGACAAAGATAGAAAACTATTCTGGAAATAAACTACAGAGGAGTCATATTGCAAACATGCAAACAACTCTGGAATCCTGGCAGGAAGAGAAATAAACAGTCAAGAATGAAGGGGACACGGTTAGACAAAGTCAGCATCTTGGGAAGCATTTGGTAAAGTGAGAGACAGATTTCAGCTTAGTAAACAAGCTATAAAGTTCTCCCCAAGAAGAGCAGACATACCACCCTGGATTACTGCAATGTCTAAGCCATTTCTCCTTTGTGATGACTTTCTTAGAAAAAATCTTGGTTTTCTGCCTATTTGTTTACAGAAAATATAGAAGTGACTGTCTCTTTTGGAATGACAGCTTGAAGTCAAATGCTGTAACTTGGCCTAGACTCACTCTCTCATGATGAACACACTTCCCACTTGCAGAAATAAAACAAAGAAAAAAATCATCTGGATGTGCTTTTTGAGGGGTTTTTTTTAAGATTTTTTTTTGTTTTGTTTTGACAATAGTTAAGCTCTATCACTCACAATTCCAAATTGCAGAAGAACTTCACAGCAATTGCAGGTTAGAGCAGCAGGAAGGTTAAATCAATAGAAACCTTACTTTGTCAGTGTATTGCAAAAGTGACAGGCACATATCCCAGAGCTGTATTTTATGCTCCATGTTAATGGTATAGCAGCTGGCTTTGTTACCTTCTGCCCTGGCTTCCTCACAAACAGCAGGTGAGCTGCTCATCCCCTCAGCCCTCACAGACATGGCATATCTGGAAAGTGCCTAAAAGTGAAATTCCTGTGGAGATTCCAGTGAAGAAAGTCATCTATGCCCCATCCCAACAGCAGCAGGGGGGCAGTGACAGCAGTGCTAGAGTGCCCCTGCTGTGCAAAGGGCAATATTGACATCCACAGATATGGACAAAAAATAAGGTCCTTCTCAGGGGTGGTGTTTTTAAACTGATCCCTCACTTTTCTTTCTATCCAGCCTTTTGACTCACCACAGATACATGATTTGAGCACAAAACAGGCAGGTGAATATCCAGAAAGCCAGTGGGGAACAACTACAAAAACCAACTCTGCAACCAAAGGAGAAAGATACCTTCTCATAAATCTCCCTGGCAGAAATAAAGCAACAATCTGTAACACAAATGAGACCCTAATTTTTGGATCAGCACTGGAGTGGTCTCCCCAGGAAAGTGGTCACAGCATAAAGTCTCCCAGAACTCAAGAAGTGTTTGGACAATGCTCTGAGATACATGATGTGATTCTTGGGGTTGTCCAGTGCAGGGCCAGGAGGTGGACTCCATAATCCCTGTGGGTATCTTACAGCTTAGGATATTCTCACT
Source organism: Muscicapa striata striata (assembly GCA_030060385.1). Lineage (NCBI taxonomy): Eukaryota > Metazoa > Chordata > Aves > Passeriformes > Muscicapidae > Muscicapa > Muscicapa striata. Next base: position 1,325,994 of record JAREIS010000151.1, on the reverse strand, counting down.
CTCAATGTGTGCTATGTCTACATTTAATCTCATACTTCAGCACTGTAAGAGTCCATCGAGACTCTGAGCACCCAAGTGAGAGAGCAACATCTTCCATGTTTTCCTCTTACACTTCAGAATTAATAGTTTTATAGTTGTTCACATATCTCAGCTACATCTGAACCCATTCAAGCTTCACAGGTAGAAGAGAAAGAGTTTCTTACAAGAACATAATTTCAGTCCCTAGATGGAGGGAATTTCACAAACTCAGTATCCATGTAAAGCATCAGCAGGCTGCATGGATGTGCCAAAACCCTCATCTGTCTGCCCAAAATCAAAGGGCTTGCTTAACAGGAAAAATATTACCCTGGAAATTTAGTTTTATAGGAGTTACATCATTCACAGAGGTATGGCAGCACTAGAGGAAACAGTGTAGAGAAGAAAAAGAAAGAGGCCCCTTTTCCATCTCAGCACAGTTGCTTTGCCACTTTAATTCAAGGAGTAATGTCATAGTACTAAAATAAACCATTCTTTACCACCACAGAAACTATTGTTTATACCTTAATATTGATGCCAAACACTGAAAACTTCCTCCAAGCAAGTTTGAAAATCGTTGATAAAGTTAGTTCATTAGCAAATAACTTGCTCTTCTTTGTTTCATTATTTACTCATGTGGAGACACAAATATAGTCATGTGTTGGCTCAATCATAAAAATGCCAATTGACAAAAGGAAAAAAAAAATCCTTAAATGTAAAGTTTGCTAAAATGCTCTTACCGAGAAGTGCAAATGTGTGCTGATTATAAATATTCACTGAACAGACTAAAATAAATTTGATATGCCTAAAAAGGGCTATATATTTCCAGCCAATTTTATTTTTTCTGGAAGGCTTTTTAATGCATTTATGAAGGTATGCTTACAGGCAGGATTAAATCTCTCCTGTTTGCCCAACTATAATACAAAATATGCAAATACTGTGGTAAATTAGAGCAGTTGTTGGCTTCTCTCTTCCGAGAAAACTTGACTGTGAAGGTTTTTTCTCTTCTCCTGCTTAGCTTACTAAACTAAAAACAAAACCAAAGAAAATCCCACTTATCCCATAATTTCTATACCCTAAAATCATCTTTTCTCATGCAATATCTTCAGAGAAGCTATTGTGTATTATCTCTGGGGAAAGAAAAAAAAAAAAAAAGCAGGACTTGTCCTACTCTGGAGTGACAAGGAGTGACAAGTATGTCCTGTGAGGTGAGCAAGCCAAGGCTTGTTCTGAGACAATAAAAAATAAAACAACTTACATTTAGACATTTGACACAGATACTGATCACCAGAAAGAGCATTTACTGAATTAAATTGAGGCCCATGAATAATTCACCAGTTTCAGCTGATGACAAACACAGAAGTGGCAGAATATTTGATGATCAATAATTATTTCTGAGATTTTAGGAAGTGTGGCACCTCATAACTGAACAATTTAATTAAACACTAGTCGTCACTTTAATTGCACATGCTGTATCAATCCTCTTTTCCTTTTGAATTTCATGCAGATGCTAAAATTGTTCATCGCTGCTCAAGCAAATTCATTTCTCACCATGAATTACAAAACTGGTTCTCTAATAAAGTTTTCTAATATTACATTTTGTACTACACTCCTGCCCTCATTAAACTGCTAATAGCCTTCAAATTATAAGTTTATTGGGAACCATAGCTGTAAGTTCACTGACATCACATTTGAATCTCATCTGCTGATGAGGTTTACAAGTGACAATGACAAGACTGATGACCTTGTGTCCAGCACCATGTTACTCCAACAGCAGATAAAATTTCCAGCAGTCAGAGCCACAACACATGCCCAAGTTTTAAGTCTTGAAAACATTCTTCAGAAATGAAGCAGATCCATGTATTTATTTAGAGAGCTTTTCTATGAAAACAGTTTCTTCCTATAATATCTCCTCTAAAAATGTGATATCACTGAACAAATCACACAAAGTCATTGACTTTTTTTTACTAGGTCTGCTGGATCTGTGCCATCATCTTGGGATGCAGAAATGCAACTTGTTTTTTCCAAACAGGTTAAACAAAAGGGATTAATTCAGCTCTGCATCAGAGCCACAACCTTCTCCACTGTGGATTCCAACAGCTTTTGGGTTTTAAATGTCGTGTAGGATGAGGATACTGGTATTTCTCCTGAAACACTGTGGGATGGTTTCTGATCTCTCTCACTTTGAAGTCTTTTTCTTGCTAGCAAGTTCCAGTTTTGTTTGTTGGGGTTTTTTCCACCCCAAAAAACTTCTTCATGCTGCTGTCATGGGCTGGTTTTCCTCCTGAAAACAGTCCATACAAGGAATCTCCATAAACAGATAAATTATTTTCCACACCATCCTCACAGCTTTTATCAACCTCCCAATCAGACATGGGCAGACTGGATCTTTAAACCTTTCTTAAAGGGATTAACCCAGAATCTTTGTTTGCATCCACTTTGAATCTGTATTGCTACACCAAGACTCAGAAGGAAACACCAAAAATGCAGTTTCCTGTGTCTCTACATCTCTAGACAAAACCAGCTGAAATTAAAAAAAAAAAAAAAAAAAAATAAAAAACTTCAGCAAGCTTCCATTAAAGCTCTTGGCATGCAAGTAGCAATTCTATCTCCATGATCCAGTGGTTTTGAACACATGCAACCCTGGAATATGTGGACCATTTCAAAGAAATTTTTCATAAAAAACTTGTCATTCACTGACATTTCCTTTCATGACTATGTTAGTTTGTAATAATTTTCAGTCAAGAACTGACATAAGCCTGAGACTGAGTCTTGCTGCAAACTTCTCAACCAGATCCATGGTGTTTTCTGAAACAGACAGAAATAACAAGTCAGTTCACACTTGTACAAACATCTAATTCCATCACATCTCTGTGCATGGTAGCTGAGGTGCTGAGGCCACATAAGCCCTTTCTAACTTACTATGTACTACAACTGCCCTTGGAGTTACCACAAATTAAAATTTTACAGGATTGAGACACCTTTTTTTAATTAATCAAATTATCCAGTTAGTTGGCATATTAAAGTAAATAATGCCAACTCTAAGCTGCAAAGAAAGCCTAAAAGTCCCAGAAAATTTTTAACAGAGTCTTTTCACACAGTCTGATCTCAGCTTCCCTAAGTAGAACAGCACCTACAGTTCATTTTCTATTTGTCAGGAGAGCTCATGTAAATCATGTATTAAGTTGATATACTTAGTTTCTTATACTTAAAATAGTTATATATATACTTATAATAGTAAACCATTAGTTGTGTCCTGGTAGAAATAATTCCTGTAGCCACAGTGCCACATGTTATCCCCACTGTGAGAGAGCTGTGGTGGTATGAAAGCACCCCCAGCACTAGATATCCTGATGTTGAATCAGCAGACTAAAGATACAAAAAACAGCATTCAGAGGGGTGTTTTCCATGTGTATTCCACACTGCCATTCAAATTCTAATAATTTTTATGAGATTTTAATTGTGCTCAGTTAATTTTGCTCTAACCTTGTCCACAGCCTTTCCTCGCCTACTTTCCTAAAGTGTTGTGCCTGCACAACCTTCCCTGACAAATCTGTTCTCCCAAGCACATGGAACAAGAATTATAAATGCAAACATTTTGCCCCAAGAGCCTCTTGTCTGCCATGTTGGGAACAGCCCCAGTCTGAAGGGCAAGGACTACAGAGCCATGTGGTGAATATTGGTGAATATCACTTTGTATAGCCCAGAGTGGGCAGGCTCTGCCAATTAGCAGTGGTTGGGGTGTCTCATCCCATTTGCTCCCAAGGTAAATCCTGCCTGCAGTCAGCATTATGCTCATTTGGTCTCAGCAGACATTTGATCTGCCTAATCAAAAGAATCCATTTTCTGCTACCCAAAGAAGGAATAATGCAGTACACTCCAGGAAAAAAAAATAAAATAAAAAAAAAAGCAACAGTTTTACACAAACATACTGTCAAATCATACTTGAATAATTATGGCTCTTGTGGCTCTTTTGTCTGGAAAAGAAAAAGAGGAGTTCAATCAGTTGGCATGCAATTCCTGACAGATAGGAGAACTGAGGAGCTGGAAACCATGAATTTTGAATAATTTTGTTGGATTCATTGTTCTGTACAGAATATAACATAGGAATATCTTTCCTCATGCCAAGTTCTCCATAACTAATTCTACTCTAATCTAGATCACAGAAATCAGGGTGCTCCTCTCAGGATCACCCATAAAGAGTGAGGAAATTTTACCTGAAATCCTCACTTGAATGGGATTGCAGAAGGATTAAGAAATTACCTAAAGACACTTTGTAAATTAAAATTATTTTTTTTTCTTTCCACAGCTTCTCTCTAATATGAAAACTTTTTCTCTTAGACTTAGAATTTGCCTTTTGTCTCCACTGTAAAAATTGCAAGCATCCCTTAAATGCTCACTGTAGTTTTATTGGTCTTAGAAAAAAAAACAAAAACAAACACCACATTATCGAGGTCAATGTGTCCAATTCTGCTTTAAGGGCAGTGTGGAAATGCACTTTGTACACCAAGGATGGATGTGACAGGTAGCCAGCATGCCCAGTTTAAGCAAAGAAGGTGAGAAGCAGAGCTCAGCTTTTATCGAAAGTACATGGACAAAACTTCTGAGGCCACTCATTCGAGGTTCTTAGGTCCTCAATATTTGTTTTAATTTTAGATACTTGGCACAATGCAAATGGAGACTCACTCAGCTGTCTTCTTCTGTTCAATAAAGAGTTAAATGCAACACATTTTAGAAGCTTTATTTTGCTTTTTATCAGAAACTCCAGAATTGCTACTCATAAAACAAGTTTCTCAAAATTCTAGGTTTCAGGCAATACAAGGATATTATTAATAACACACCCTCTCTATTTAGGAGAGATTTTTATGACATCCATTAAGGAGCTTCATGCAAATACTGATGTAAAGCTGAGACAATCAGCAGCAGCTCTCCACTCTGTGATGGTGCTCCAAGAAAGGGGGGAGAGTTCTGCCTTCCCATGGGGCTGCTGAGAGCCACTCTGTCTCAGGAAAAAGCAGCCTCCTGGTCTACAGGGAAAAAATCTATTACCACAGCCTGCTTCCATCTTCAAGACAAGAGTCTGGAGAAAACATTCACATTAAGCATGAATTTTTTTTTCAAGACTGATAATAAACAGAAAGCTTCACATTCCAAGGCTTAACCTATCAACTGACAGAAGCTGGGCATGTTGTATTGTGAGATTTCTCATGTATTTTCAATCCATCTGGTATTGCCCAGAATACTGGACTAAATGGGCAATTAATCTAACCCAGTACAGCAATTCCTAAATGTTTCTTTCCCTCTAAACATCCACAAATAGAGAAATATAAACAGTGTTGTAAACATTTGAATTTGATGTGATGAAGGTCACTGAACAGCACACAATACTCCCTCCCTCTCCAATCCACAGAACAGTGTGCTTTGTTTTCTCATAATTAATTTCTATTTCATAACTAAGCTTCTAGATAGTTCATTACTCAGAAAGGAATTAAATACTCATGACTATGAGGTTTAAATTGGTCTTTTCAATAGATAAAACTATTGAAATAGGACAGTAAAATATCCTGATTTCAAGAGCAAGACACATAACTCAGAGTTCAAGTAGTAAAGCAATTAATCTTCAATAGAACAGCACATGGTAGCTCTGAAAACAAAGCTCTAAATTCTGACAATCATCCTAAAATATTTAACACTGAATCTCTTCTGAGATTTCTGTTAGAACTCAGCAGAAAAGCCCCTTCATCTGCTCACAAAATAAATGCAAATCCTTACAAGGCTGGATAACCATAATATGGCTCCAGGCATACTTTTGGTTCTTTCTTACTATCAGCTCCTGTGAGAATCACCACATCCCCTGATGCTCAGGGAAAGCTCTTTAAATGCCTGCTTTTTCCATTCTCTTCCAACACAGTCATTTTTAAACATCACCTCGTTTTCCTCTCACATTTAACACTTCCATTAATGACTAGGAGCAAGAGTTCACATTTCAGTGCATTAGTCCAACCAGCTCTCATCTCGTGATTTTTACATTGTTTTATAGTTTATAAAAACTAAGCAGCAAGCTAAATAAATAAATAAAGTAGCACTGTACCCTGCCAAGGTAAATTCAGAAAGAATTACAGTCAATTCTTAAAAGGAATTAGCTCACTTATGACTGATGCCCACACCAGTGCTGCCAAAGCAGACCCCTTGTGCTTCACTGTCATGGTCACACTGAACACACACCCAAGGTGGCAGCTCTTTTGATCCCTCAATTTACAATAAACACATTTGGGTGACGCATTACCCTTCAGTTCAAAAATTGCTATGATCTCCAAAAGGCCAAAATGAGGAACCCCAAATTTAGCTTCCTTCTCTCACTGACCCAGTACAATATTCAGTCTCCTTGTGTGCCCTCAGTTTCTTTCTTATGTTTCTGGAATCACCTTTAGACATGTGTTTCTTCATGGAGGTACAGTGACCAGCACAATGGCTTTATCCCAGTGGTAACCTCTAAGTAGGAGTTCAACATGAAGTTTCAGGACAAAACACTGAAGAGGTAAAGGGCATTTCTCAGCTCAAACTCAGAAACAAATTCTCAGCCCAAAGTAAAAATAAATTATTTTTATGGATTATGCTAATTCACACCAGGAAAGAGACCAACTATTTTTTTCTTAAAGGTGGGGGGCATCATATATGCAATATTTAGCTCTTACTATTTCTTAACATGAATTCACTTCAGCCAGCCACATAAATTGCCCCAGCTAGAAGTCCTAAAAAAGTGCACAACAGTATGTTAAAGTTCATCTTAGCCTCACCTTAGAGAAATGAAACAAAATTATTCAGCCCTTTCATTAGCTGTGCTTTCTTACTCTTTGTGTAGCTTTCCATTAACTCTTCTCACCTCCTGTTTTGTCACCTCTTTCTTAAAACACAGTCCCAAAAGGAATATTCCACACTCTCTGCTACATCACAACACTATGAGTTATATACTCAGTATAAGGAGTATATACTCCTTCAGTTGATGACTCAGATTTCTGCCCAAGAAAAATATATTAGACTGGGACTTGTCAGATGGCATTCTTGAGAAACTAGATTTGCAAATACTTCTTTAATTGTGATTAAAAGGATAATAAATCTAACATTAAACCATAGGACAGTGTTATAGGAAGGAAGCTTAAATCAGACATTTTAGTTTCTTTTATTTGCATAAAAGTATTATTCTTGGCTTGTATGCCCTTGTACATGTTTGTGAGAATGTTACTCATCTCTGCAGTAATAAAGCAGTGTGTCCAGTCAATCACACGTTACTGCTGTAAATCAAATTTTAAAAAACAGTTTCTTGCTTAAAAAAGGAAAAAGGTCAGAACCCAACAGAAGAGAAAAAAAATTGAGAGGAGATAGAGGAATCACTCAGAAATGAGTGTGCAGTTACAAAACAGCTCTTGCTTTTCTGTGAGGCTGTATTATCAAGCCATTTGTGAAGGTTCAAGTGGCCCATTACCATTAAGAAAAAGAATCATGAAACACTGAAGAGCTGAATAATTTTAGTAGGTAGATTATCTCTCTGAAAACTTCAGAAAAATACTTTTATTATATCCATTTTGAGTTCAGTTTAATGTTTTCCAGCCATCCAATGGTAAGAGAACTACATGGCTCTTGATACCCTTGAATCCAATTTAAGTGTGTGTCTGGCAGTTGGGGAAGTGAGGGAATCACCAGCTAAGAGCTGCCCTGAAAGAAGCCAGAATTGGAAGTGTGTTTATCAAATTGTCTTTTTTTCCCCCACTGTCTTACAATTATTTATATTTTTCTTGCCACGCCTGCAGAAGATCTTTGAAATAAAAACGTCTCAAATGGTCGCCTTTCATTAACTGTCTACAGACAAATCAATATATTGTGTGAGAGATGTGGGCAGTATCTTTCAAGAGAAACAAATTGCCATTGTAACTTATAACATGCAATTAGTCATGCAAAAATGAAATGCTCTGGAAATAGGGTCTGCTTTATAAATGCTTCATTGTGAAGAGTAGATGGTACTTCAAAATGCTGGTGGAGTAATAAGTTCTTGTTTGTCAACATAATATTCCCATATGTAATTAGAAAATTGTGTGCAAGTTGACCACTTGACTTTGCTCTATTAAGGAAATGGACCACTAGCATTAAAAATATCATGACAAAACATCCACTTTCAACTACAGAATGAAGAATAATTCCAGTCACTAAGCTGTTTTCTGCTGCTTGTCTCTGACATATTTCATCTGTGCCCTTTAACTGAAGTCATCTTTTTTCCCAAATGTTACAAGGAAAAAAAAATGTATTTTTTTTTAAATTAAGAAAGGAGGGTCATTTATTCAAACACCTTCCTGTGTTTATAGAGTAAACACAAAAAATAAGTTTAATTGCATCTAAAAAACCTTGGAATGAGGACTAGGAAAACCTTCTACCACTAAAGCTCATGACACACTAGAGTAAGGCTGCCAAGAGAGGTCACACAATCTCCTCTACTGCCCTTCCACATGCCTGGAGATTTTTGACAGCTCCAGAAGAGACCCACATTGTGACAGTGCAGAGCAGTGGATTCAGCTACTTCTCAAAGTCCTTTCCAGCCTGACAATTTCCATTATTTTCTGCTTATATGCACCCTGGCTCTATAAGGACATTGCTGGGCTGCTGCATTCATACAGATGAAGCTGACAGGGCTTGGCATAAGTGTAGGGTGCTGTCAAAATACTAATACATGCTGAACCAGAGCTTTTCTTTAACACTCCATGGTTTTTCATTATTGAGACATGGATGAAGTCTCTGCACACTTCAGTTTCCTGAGGTCATTACAGCATCGTTTTTATTAACTGGTCAGCTGCAAAAAAAGATCTTCCTGAGTAATATGAAATGCAGTTTTCATTCCTGGTGAGCACAGATGCATAGAAAGAGGGGTGTAAAAATTTATTTATTTTACTAAAACAAGGAAAAATTAGGTACTTGTGGCAGCTGTCATTTAAACAACAAATTACAGCAAATGTTTTGCTATGAGAGATTAAAAAAACCCCAAAACAACAGATGGAATCTACCTTCAAAAGATAGTCAAAACTAAGTATCATGCTGGTTACTACTTTGTCATCCTCTCTCAAATCAAAAATCTTTCCACAACTGACATGTCTGAAGATACACAGGAAAAGCATAGGAATACCTACTTGGAACAGAAGTGTTCACATTTTTAACCATATTTTAGGCCTCACAAATTGATATGAGAATCCAGTTTGCCTGTTATTTTATTTTTAAGTACATTTATAAACTAGACTGTTGCCCTCAGGGAGATCTCTATAGCTGGCCCTATTCCTGGTCAGTATAGCATGACTGTTCCCTTCAATACATACTCCCTAGTTTGCTCCATTACCCAAGAAATCACATTTTCCACTAGCCTGAGATAAAAATCAGGTAGCAGTCATGAGATCTGATGGAAAAATATATTTCACATAGCTAGTCTTTAATGCTCAAGAAATAAAAGATATCGCTTCTTTATTGTGTACACAAAATATAACGGGCCAAGGCAGGCAAATTAAAGTGTTTCCAGGAGACACTAAAATGGAAAAACTTTCAAGTATTTCAGAATCTGCAGGATGAGTACCAGGAGCAAAATTTCCCATCTGAAATACAAGCATTTCAAGTTTGAAGTTTCTAAGTGTTTGTTTCTTTTTATTTTTCCTCCTCTGAAAAATGTCTGCCAACGACAGACATGGGTAGCAGGTCCATCAGGGAAACTTATTTTTGAGTAGCCAATCTTTTATCTCTCATCAGTGCTGAAATATTGTTTGGTACTGGACATATCACAAAACTGTTCTGGGCTAGTTTTGTTTCCTTCTATTGACAGCTCATATGAGCAGGATTTCAACTGGAAATCCTGCCAATTTTAACCATGCAAAAAGACCTAGCCAAGCATGACAGGCATTCAAAAGAAAATAATTTCTTCAAAGATGTTACAATCAGATTAGTTTTCATAGAGTAAGACATAAACATCCATGAAACTTCTGGTTTATTAAAGTGTAAACACAGATGGATACACCTGAACTCAATTTCAGACTATCCATGACCCAGTATTACAGGTTCCTTTTCTTCCCTCTCACCACAACACTTTGTACTTCTTTCACTTATTGCAAAACATACGTTAAACAATCTTTGGTCACTGTTTCTGTACATTCACACAAAGGATTACAAATACTCTTAGACCAAAATCAGGATGCTTGTGCCACAGGTCTACACATACAAGAATAAGCATTATCACACAAAACATTATTTCCTTAATCATATGATTGGAAAAAGCTTTATCCCTAAAATGAATAGAGACACACATAGATTCTTTTGCCAATATAGACAAAGGCTCAGGAAATTTCAGAAAGAAAGGTACTAAATTCTTTCCTCAAAAAGGGATGTAATATGCTCTGCTCCTCATTTGGGATTAAATTAAAACATTTCTGTGTGAATTTAAAATCAGTGGGTTTTGTTGTTTCTCTAATTTGAGAAAAAATAAACATATTAATCTTTAGGTGATGCCTTTTCTGCTTTTAATACTGAGAGATTCTTCTCTCTCCCTCTTAACTGTGTCTAATTTCTGATGAGCATCTTTCTGCTACTCATTCTTCGTTTACTTTGCTGCCTCAAATTTTAACAAATTTACCCCTTTTTTTGTCAAAGCCACATTTCACCTCTTCCGTCTCCCTAAAGACCAAGAAAATCCAACAATAAATATGCAAGCTTTGTTTTGCTATTTCAAATAAAACAAGTATCAGCTGTTTCCTCATTCTCCACCTCCAGCTCTGTCCCAGCTCACCAGGGAACCAGCCCTCTGCATACCTACACACCACTGTCAGTATGTTTGGAAAACCCTTGACCTCAGGTTAGAATGTTAGAACTGGCTCTCCATGCTCAATATTCATGTTTACTCTCAATTGTCTTTAAAATAGATTTGTTTATACAGCCAGCTCTATGTTGGAAGCTGCACAGTTGTTGCTTATATCCTGCCTTGAGCTGTTTTCCCACAAAGGTTTCTGCTGCCCCTTTGCCCACACTCTTATTCCTGCAGCTGGGATCAGCTCAGCTGCAATCCCTCTGACCACCACTCCACTCTTGTGCTGTAAACTGATGAATTCTAATCAAGGTATCTCAGGGCATTTTACAGTCTCTCAAAGTCACTTTTGTGTTGCTTCATCTACTGCCCTCTCTTAACAAGTGTTTCAAATTGGATGATAGCTCTAGAAGGTTTTACTCAGATACAAGTAGTACCCATTTTCCAGCCTTATTAAATCATAAAGCACTTGATTCATTTCCAGGGATTAGGTCCAAAATATCCTCTAGCTATATTGACCATTCAACAAATTGCATTATGAAAGCAGCACTACAGCAGAGTAGCTCTAAAAGCTTGCTTTCCTTGGATTTTGCATGGTTATTATTGCAATCAATATTGGAGCAATTCAAATCCCTCATGATCAATCCCCAAGGCTTCTTTAAGGTACTTTTCTTATAGGTACAAACATTACACCAATATTTTTTTGAACCACCCTCAGGGTCTATAACAACAACTTGCCTTTTCATCAACTTCTTTCCATACTGCATCTGGTTTATGGGACATATCACACACCACTTGGGAAATTCTTTGCCATCTTTCAGTATTAAGTCTTGCTAGAGTCAGTTTTGTTTTCTAAATCTCAATGCTCTAGAGCTTTCCTGGCTGCTTGGCTTGATATCATACCCTTGAAAATGATAGCTGATTCAAAACAGTGTGGGAGAAAAGTTCATTTTAAACACCAAAAGGCAACAAACAAAATTCAGTGTTATATTAAATATTTCAGAACATTTCAATTCTGAAAATAAAATGCCTTTTCCCCACTAAAAAGGATGTGTAAGTCTGGCTCTAATTGTTTAGAGTCTGGTATTTCATTTCCTTACTTGGATAAATTCACTATTCTAACAGGAAGAAAATCTCTGGTCTCTAAGCCCCTAACTCAGGAGAAAAATTCCATCTCCTTCCTTGGAGAAATGCTGCTTTTAGTATGTGTTTCTAGAACACTGCACCACAAAAATTTATCCTGTCATTCAATTCTGTACCTTGATGTAGGTCTACAGTATGACCTCCACCACATCCCCCAAACTGAGGTTAATTTTAACCTGTCTGCTGCAGGGGTTAAATCAGTTAAAATCCAATGGAATTTCTATTTGATGCACTCAATGGTGTGACAAATCGAGGGAAAAGGCAGGGGCACATGAAAGGTGCACTAATTTCAATCCAGTCTTTCCAAGTGTGTGAATGCCAGAGAATGATTGGATCTCAGATTTCATCATATGTGTGAGTATTGCTTTATTGTGAACATTTACATTAGTAGTTTAATCCCTTTAGGAAAAGAATACTGGAAATTGGTTTCAAAATGTTCCCTTCATTTTCCCCTGCAATTTCTTTTGAAATAAAAGGCACAGTCTGAGGTAGTGAGAACCTCACAGATGAACTGTTAGAAACATTAGGTAAGGACCTCTCAACCCTTAAAAGGAATGAAATTGTGCTGCACATTTCCCAGCTGAATAGTTTGCAACATATTAACACCATTTGGAGGAATAGAATTTTAAGTAAAGGCTGTCAATGGGTATCACACGTTTAAAGGAAATCAGAGACAAAATAAAGAGATTAAAATGTGTGAGGAAGCCACATCCACACACAGCCACTCATGTTTTTTCTAAACTCTATTTTCTGCCCACTATGGTAGTTTATTCACAGCATTTCACTGTGGTGGAAGACAGAATGATGTTGTACCACCGTGAGAAATCTCAGGTTTGTCCTTCAGCAAGGTCCCACCTCAGCCACTCAGCATGACTCACATTGGCAAAAGAGATGTTGTGTAAAAATCAAAAATCAGCCACCAGCAGGCACCTGCACTGGCTACAAGGTCAGAGGTCAAGTTCAGAATTCCCTTCTGGAAAGGATGCTTTGGAGGAACCTCTTGTGGAAAGCAGAACTTGGTCCAGCAGCATTTGTTTTAAATTCACTCAAGCTTTTCTGAGTCATGGGATGTGTTAAAAGCAGTGAATGTGGCCTGGTGCATGCTAAGTAACCTGCTTTTGTCTCTGTCCTCAATTTCCCCAGATCACATGGACAGCCAACTATCAGGTCATTAAAAATATCTGTGGTTTCAACTGTAAACAAATTCAAATTTTTCTCAGATCTGTTGTACACAGCAAACAAACAGGTAGGGACTGCTCTAAATTAGTCACAATTTAAGATAATGTTGATATGGCTCCAGTCTATTCCCTGAAATTGCTAAACCCGACTTTCCTGGATGCCAGGACATTTTGAGGTGGCTCAAACTCCACTTCTCACAAAAACTAAATGAAGGAAAGTTTCCCTGAAGTTGGTCTGTTCTGTGAACTTATACAGATTATTTTGAATCATAGAAAAAAAATTTGATTTCTGTGGGCAGAACCAATACAAACCAGAAACACATGCTATATATTCTCCTTGATGGGTGATTTTTCCACATTTCAGTTCAGATAAGGAAATTTATAGATTAGTCTTCACCTGCAGAGGGGCAATGGCTGAAAGAAAGAGCAGGAAACATTCCTTCAGACCAAGCTCTCACAAAGCAAAGTGCAGAAATCCCATTTAGGTTGGCAAAGCATAACTTCAATACAACCTAAATGCAGAAGTGCACAGGAAAACATTTGAACAGTTTCTCATGTTCTAGCAGAACATGTGGTTGAAGTTAAGCATTTGCTTTTGTTCTTTCCCAAACTACAAAGCAATGAACAGACACTTTTCAGTCCTCATGTGTTATATTCCATCTATGACAACTGACTCTACATCAATATATCTATATCAAATATATCTATATCAAATACCTCTAAGGAGGTATCCCAAAGTAGGGCTGAAACTCTTTAAAACACTTATCTTAAAATTTGCAACATACCATCAGCTGAGTAACCATACTGGCTACAACTAATAACAAACCAATTTTTTAAAAACTCTCCCAAAAAATCCACAGCAAAGAATGTATTATTTTAAAAGTGCTTCATATAAATTGATTGTATTTTATCTATTCACTATTGGTTTTTTAATGCCAAAAGTCCAGCATTAACTCAAGAATGCCTGTGTCTGTGCTTACACAGGCACCCAGTCAAACAATTAGGAACCTAGTCATTATAGAGTTTAAGACAGAAAACAGATATTCCAGCCAATTTTGTCAGAGCTGGGAGACTCTGAAGAGAGAAGTCTGGATTGTTTAGCTTGCTTTTTTTCTGCAGAGCCAGAGATCATTCTCGTTCCTGTGTTTTGAAGCGGTAATTTCTGAGTGATGATGCTGGCAGAACTACAAACAAAGAATTACACTAATCCAATCTGGATGTCACTAACACATGTAGGACTGCCTTCAGATTTTCACTGGTCAAGCAGGATTTAGTCTCTGCTCCATTAACAAGACAGAAAGACACAATTCTTGGGCTTTAAAAAGTGTCTTTGCCTGAAATGGCACAGGAATCCAGAGTGGATAATAATGCTTTGTCCTGCAACAGGAGCTCATGGAAATAATCTATGTACATTGTACTGCCAACCATCAAATTACTTGAAACAGATAAAGCTTATCTTACACCAAACATTTGCAAAACAATAACCTTGCTAACCCAGAACTGTCTCTCCAGGGGCTGTCCTTGTGCATAAACTTTCATTGTAACTGATAGCCCACTCTCAAAGAACAAAAAATAAGCAATATATTAGCAAGGAACTATAACTTCAAACACCCTCTGCCAAGATATTGGACAAAAGGATTGAGGGTTGATTCAAATCTCTGGATCCAAAATACAGGTATTTGGAGTTTGGTTGTAGATCCAAACTGCAAATCCAATTTTAAAAATTATACCTTTAATTCTGATATTACCTGGAGCTGCTTCAGGAATTGCTGAATTCTCAAAAAAGTTCTCTAATTACAGAAAACCTTACAAGACAATTGAGAACAAGCAGCTTCCCATTACTCCATCCCAGATATAAACCTTGTGTGTGCTCCAGCCTTACTGGAAAAGGCAAGAAGTATTTTTTTTTTAAAAACTGCAAGAGACAAAAATAGCAAACCAGAAACAAGAAGACATCAAAGTCCTCCACTCTGGCTCAGGCCAGAGAAGCAATGGCCCATGGAACTCACTACATATCATGCCTACATGGCTAGAGGAAAAATTCACATGCACACATTCTGAGTGCTTTCAAGTCAAGCTGTCCAGATGTTTCTGCACAGCTGCATGTTAGTAATGTTCTGTGGGCAGCATGCAACAGACCAAACAAGCCTGTCTTGCTGTGCAGAACACCTGCAGGAAAATGAAAAGCACAACCATAACTCACAAAAGCTAAAATTAACTTCTCTTGTTCATGCTTTATTACTAAAGCTCAGATAATGTGCATGAAAGAAAAGGGAAGGGTAACCCAGATGAAGACAGCTAAAAAAAAGAGAAAAATATATCCTTGCATTGGTTTTCAATTTGGATTGTAATTATTATGGTGGGTTTTCTCTCAGCAACCCATTTTCACATCCTCTTTCCCTCCTCTTTTTGTTCTGTGTGTTGCTGATTTACGTTCCTACACAGAGGAACTTAATCATTTGGAAAACTTCAAACTACAAAAACTTTTAAAAATTAAGTACGCAGGCTGGAATAGTAATGAATGGTTCTGCTCAAGGAAGTTCTGAAGCTCTGACCATGCAATTTCTGTTAAAAGATGTTGCATAGAATGTTACTGATTTTAATGACATTTTTGATAATAGAATTGGCATGGTCCATGATGAAATTTTCTCTAATTTTCAGAGTCCCAGAGTGAAAGTAGGGCTTTTTCTGGAAAATAGCACTTTAATCCAGCTTCAACTCACACACAAAAAAAAGATACATTTTACTCTGCTATGAAGTAAAATAAACTTAAAATGTCAGAATGTATTCTCTGACCAAGACCTGTCTCTATCTTACCAAGAATCAGCTTTTTGAAATGCAAACACTTGGGCACTTGAGCATGACAGGAATTCAGTGAAATGCAGAAGAGAATTCAGAAACCTGTATTACTTTGAAAATTACTCAGATATCACTAACATAAATGCCTACAACTTGAGCTAAAAGCATCAGAGATTACATCTTCTATTATTTGAAGCAGTTAAAGGAACAGAGTAGAATCCTTGTCTGATATTCCAAGGACTTGAACAAATGTGCATTGCTGCATCTCTCATAAAGATCTATTGAGAAGATTTTCTGCTCCTCATATCTTTAGATCATCCTCAATTTTAGGCTTTTTCAACTAAAACCTCCCCAAATCGCTATAATCTTCAGAGCTCAAATAGTGGTAGAGACAGAGAAAATCCAAACACATGTAACAAGAGCATTAACTCAGGCTTTCCAGGCATATTTTCTGTAGAAAGAAGTTCTGTGGCCAAAGGCACTGAAAGAAATTTACTGTAGGAGAACAAGCCTACAAACTTATTCCAACATATCAGAGGGAGTATAAGGTCAGGGTTAGTGCTACACCTTTCCTTTGGACATACAGAATCCTCATAGTTGTCAGTTACTATAAGGATTGAAATGAGATTCTCCTTTAACAACACAGGATTTGCCTTGTAAAAGGCTTAGAAACAAACTCTCCTCAGCAGGGAATTTGTAAATGGAGCTTCAAGCCAGAGAGACCAACCCAAACCATACTTCATCTTTGCTTAATCTACACCATAAATGTGACCTGGAAAGAAAGCAACAGCTTCACTTGAGCTCAGTCTGTGCATTTGAGGCAACACAGATTACTAAAGAAATTTAAGGATGTTCATACAAGCTGCACATCCCAATGAGGACATATGGTACAAGAAATACAAAATTGTAGCAGCAACAGCAAGAATATTAACCACTTAATATGAAAAATAACTAATGACAGTGTAACTGCATTGCCTTTGAATAAATAAATAATCAATCTGGTTTAGATGAAACCTCAGAAGCCTAAAGGCTTGAGACAAAGCCCATGTGAAAATTCACACTATAAACTTTGGATCAAAGGTTTGGACTGCCAGGTCTTCAAACCAGGGATTTCTTCTGCTGTGCCTCTCCTCCTCCTGCCATCACACCTCCTTTCTCATAGGATCTTGTTTAAATCTCTCCCATTTGCAAGTCACCTTCCACTACTTCTCTCATCACACAGATCTCTCTTGGCTTCCTAATTTTCAGCCCACTACTTCCTCAGTAAACTCCCAATCTCCCTCATGTCTGCTTTCACCTAATTTTTCCTCTTCTTATGCAAGTTTCTCCCTATAAGGATCTTCTGTCCCAAGTTACAAGTATTTTAAGATTTTGGCCTTGACAAAATCCACCCTTCAACCCAGTTTTTTTATCCAGCTACCAACTCTTTTCATGGTGCTGTTTTTAATCTCAAAACATGAACTCTGATGTGTAGTCTGCCTGAAGTAGAACTGGATTTGAATCAGTTTTCCCATGCCATGAAAGATCCTGAGCTTTAATTGCCTTCTTTTTTGCTTTCACAATGAGATAAAACTGACATCATTTGATATTTTTATTAAAGCAGAGATATCTATCTCAGACTAGACAATAAGTCTTGCAAAGGTACTCATATGGGAAAATCTCAGTCTACCTAATTAGCATGAGAATATTTCAAAGAATCACCCAGATTAATGATTTTCATGTTGTGCTCAGGGCTAAAATAGGAAGCCAGCACCATTTTACTTCCTTTCTCCCAAAAAGTACTATTGAGCTGGGGAAAAAACTTCCAGAAATGCTTCATTCAAACAAATATGGCCTCAAAGAGGTAGGGTTTCAACAGAAAACTGGTGTAAAAACCATTTATTAGCTTTAACCTCAGTTGTCCCCTACAGTTACTCTACACCCAAAAGTGCCTCCAGTACTTCTCAGCTGCAGCTTGCCTGAAGATAACCACCAAGCCTAACAGTTTCACCATGTGTCTGGTCTTCACAAAGCATCTTTGACTGTGTCCAAATTATTCTTACATTCTCCCTTCCAGTCATACCTCATATGAGCTCCTGGAATTTCTTCACTGTGTGGGAACCATGGGACTGGCTTTGGTGGGTTCTGTGAGTGGCAGAGGAGGTGGCCCAAGACAGACACCTTCTGATGACTCCTCCTTTTAGCCATTAAAAGTGTCACCTTCCCTCTGTCCCAGTCTTCTGGGCATGAACAATGGAGCACTCTGACACCAGCCCTTGGTCCAGTATAGCATCTTGAGCAGATTTTACCTACATATAAATATAAAATCAAGATTACTCTGAAACAAACCTAGCCAAGTAAAACAAAGATTATGGCTAGTGGTGGATGTCACAGGAAACATATTAGAACTGAGCAAATCTATAGTCAAATTTCTCCAGTTTTACTGTTGTTTCCTGAACCAGGAGTTTCTTTTCTCATTTAAGAGTTCCTATGATATATTTTTCCATTAATTTATATAAATGTTATTTTTCTGAAGCTCTTACATGTCATTTCTCACCTGGGTACTACCTGAAATCAGCCCACAAGCCAATCTAACACTCATTTCTAAGCTCTCAGATATATCCCTATGTTTTCCCTTATGAGGCTCCTCATGGCAAACATGGAAATCCTTTAATTTTTGTGACCATGACTGTGTGTGGTGCTTGACAATAGCCTGCAGCTACAGCTGGGTCTGCCCAGAGCTACATCATCATGTTATTTGCCAATCTGTTGACATCTTGTACTTAACAGACACAATAGGGTGAGGACACCCTGGATCTGTGTTTGACAAACAGGAGAACTGTCCCATGACTAGACAGTATAGCAACCAAAAAATTACAGCTTGGGTAGCCAAGCTGTAGGGTTTGGGGAGTGGGAAACATTTGTAAAGTGGTTTGCACACATCCTGGCATGAGGCTGCCTTCTAAACCAATTTGTCTCTGAGGAAAAAAGCTCTGGGTCCTTCCCAGGAAAGGTCAGTCACATTTATCTGCCAAAAGTCAGTCTCAGTGTCAACAAAATGACAACTATCCACACAACAACAGGCAAATGGTTTGAAGGAGGAGGAGTTCCACAAGCAATACTGACAGCTGGAGTGAAGATGACCTCAAGGCTGCCCTTCAGGCCATTTGAGAATGGCAGATGATTAACAATGAAAATCTGATCATATTAACACAGGGGAGGGAGGAGATATCAAAATAAATGTCTTGTTCTACCAGATCTTTGCCATTATAAATTTACTATTATAAAAATAATGCCAAACCTTGTTATTTCAGTATGTTTCATTATTTCATTATGTAAGTAAATACCTCCTAGAGAAATGTTATTGGCATTAGTGCCTTAGGTTTTACATAGAAAAATTATTTCAGCAAAAGCTTAAAGACATGAAAATTAAACCACATAAGTCAGAAAACAAATGGAATATACCTTTATTTACTTGGAGTAGAAGACATTGGGCACAATGATTTGGAAGGTCTCTCAACAGTTCAAACTTCTGACTTTGCCTAATCAAAGCTTATCCAGAAGTCTATATTAAATCTAATATTACCATTATCCTTTTCCTGTAAAAAGCTTTTGTTAAAATGGACCTGAAAACTAAAGCTTGAATAAAACAGAGTTTGTGTAGGGTTTGGGAGTGAGGAGGATCTAGGAGTCACCCAGGGAAGGGCTGTAAGTAGATCAAACATATAAACAACACTTATGTCAGAATTATCCTGAAGGATGCTGAGCTCCCACAATTCTTGTCTCATCCATAGCCTGTGTTTCTTCTCCAAGAAATTTTGTGATTTCCCCCTGGCATAATTATCCCTTTAACCAAACTAGTTTGTCAGTATGCAGAGGATACAAATAAACTAGTCATGGGCAATAAAGCCTTGCAAATCTTCTATTGTACTGCTCCAACTCCCTACCATCCCTCCAAATTTTAATTGAATGTTGCCATTAAATGGTTCCCTTTAATATTCAGCCAGTAAGGTTCCTTTAACATGCAAACTACTGTACTCCCAGAATAAGCATTACTTGCATGACATTTCTAATTCTAATTATTTTAGATTATTTTCTAGCAGTCATTAAAAATAGAGGGATTTTCTATATTCAATTAAGAAATAGGCCAACAGCCTAAGAAAGAGCCTTAGCAAATACACTTAAGGTATTCTCAAATATTTAAAAACTGCTGCCAGAGGAAATGAGCATGATTTCCAAAGCTGCTTTCTGAAACTGCTGCTCGAGATAGCAGGATAAGCTGTTGTAATCCTAGGTCTGGAAGCAGGGATACCACATCTCTCAAACTGCTGTAGGCAGCAACCAGGAGACCTTTCCCCCTCCTTCCCCAGCTTTAAACCTGTTTCCAGCCCACTGGAGTGGGAAATACGTGCAGTGATACCACAGCCAGTTTCTGCCACCAAACAGATGGTGACTGCTGGAAGCCAGCAACACAGATCCTAGTCAGTGAAACTTTATTGGGAGAGCCCACCAGTGTGAATAAATGTCTTTAGATGGACTAATTAAAATGACTCTTTTCATTAGTTAGGACCATCTGTTAGGCTGCAGACCTGGTGGAATTGCACACAGGTGGACATTCCTAGGTGGGAATCAGCAGAAGAACTTCTCATGGCTCATAAAGCTATTGTGCCCTAATAACAGGATACTGAGTTTTCACACAGTCTGTATCCACAGAAAGACTTTTACCCATCTCTCCAGCTCACCTGGATAGGAACTGACTGGTTGTTGAACACCAAGCTCAAAAGCCTCTTAGTCTTCCTGGCTAAGTTTACCAAACACGTCTTCATGTTACAACTCTCTGTACCACTCCATAATTACCCTGGTATTTGCATGCAGCAGAAAAAGGGGAGGTGAAAAAATTAATCATTTTTAGCCCTGAAAAATTACAAGATAGTGGCTTGTAAAAGCTCAGGAAAAATCCACAAAAATAAATGTGGAATCCACAATATTGAGCTTTGGGGCAAAAAGGATAGTGATACATAACATTTCCAAGCTTTTACTTTAAATCAAATCCTTCACAGAGTACAAGGTCATTCATATAAGACTCAGCAATAAAGCACTAGACACCCTTGTGCAACTTTTCTGTGAAATCCACATACACATTACAGGTACAGTGCAATGGGCCTGACTTGCAGTTTCACATTTATTCTTTCTTTTCCCTCACCCCGGAACATGAAGCATTGCTCAGTGCCCACATACTCTTATATTCAAAGCTATTGGTAACAGAACTCCTGCTGACTCCATATCTTCTGGCTGCTCAGGGCTTTATAAAAGGCAGGCCAGCTTACCCCATGAAGCAAAAAGCTCACATGTAAACACCAAGTCCTGGCTGTGCATCACTGCTGGCAATTGTTCCTGGCACAGCAGCCTCTGACAAGCTACACTATTCTTTCACATTTGCTTTCCTGTAATTCTCAGACAAACTAGAAATTGCACAAAATTAGATAGGTTGAAAGTTCCAGTCAAAACATGTTAAAAGAAGTACTGGTCAGTGCAATTCATCTGTACTGCCCTATGCACTAGCAAGACTTCTGGGCATGAGAGCTGGACATAGGAAGCATCATTGCCAAAGTGACATAAAGGTCTGAAAGGAAACTATTTCAAGAAAACAGCTGTTTCAAGCCTTAATTTACACAAAAGGTCACCAACAGTTTATTCCTCCCCTTTATATATCACCTTTGGACAACCAAAGAGTTAAAGCAAGGCAGACATCCAGGAAGCAGGCAAGCCAACACGCAAAGTACTTTAAAAAGAGCAGAGAGGCCAATATGCTTCTATTTATAGTATTTTGTGACCCTAACCTACTCATCATGTTTTATTATTTCCTCATTTTATAGCTCTGCTCTTTCACAACAGCCAGCAGCCAACATTTCTTCTCCACTGGCCAAAGGAGCAGCCAAGTGTCTCCTTTGCAGCCAATATCAGCCACTGAGCCATAAGCAGCCAACATGAGGCTGTGAAAGCACAAGGCAGCAGCTGATGCCCTTCTACTGGAAAATTAGACTTGGGTTTTGAGCACCTAAGGATTTTTCCTATCAACTTAATTCATTCTGTGAACCTATTTGAAGTGATTTGATAAAATTTTGATTTAAATTTGGGCAACCAGTGGAACTATGCGCATTTATGCCAGCTGAGAAACTGACTATATTTTATCACTACATTCTCTTTCTTTTGTGTGAGAATAAACAGAAAAGAAAGCAAAGTAGCATTGTGTAGTTTCAAGGCCAAATAGAAGGATGTGTGCAGAAATCAGAAGCTTTAATTTAAAAAGCCTTGGCAAAACAGGAAACATTTTCCACAGTGTGGGAATCTACAGATCTCGGTAGAAGTTGTTCAAAGCCCAGAAAGAAGCATCACTTAAATGTAAAATTAATCAAGAGTTTTCACATGGTGCATCCACTTACAACCCTGTGTAAACAGCAGCCTCAGCTCTTGGATGCCTCTACAAGCAGCCAAACCTTTGGTAGTTAAAATGTACAGGATGGTTATGGTCCATTCCCATTATCTGAAGACTTCACCCTCTACAACACCTTCAGCCCCAGCAAGGACTGACTCTTCTCCTTGTAACATTGCTCCTGAAAGCAGCTGTCATGGAAAGGGGAAAACAGCATGTTAAACCTGTTAGAATCCATCTCACCTGAAGACATGGTCCAATGTCTAGAGACCCACATTTAAAGACCATCTCACCCCAAAGTTTATGGACACACCTCTAAAAAGAATTATTGTAAATTTAGGGCATGAATCCCTAGAGAATCCATAGGTTTTGTTCTGAGAGGAGTTTTGGGAATTGGACCCTTACGGGGGTTATTGGTAACTTAGTTCTAGTTTACCCAATAAAATTCACCTTCATGCAGATATGTGTGTTTTTAACAACTTCTGACTACAAAAAAAGCATGGGAAGCTCTTGGGCAGCAGCAACCAGTGAAACTTCAGGCAGGCATCTGCATTTACCTATCCCAGCCCAAAACCAAAATCAAATAGCTCTTCAGTCAATCTGATAAATATAAAAATGGGATGACTGGAAGTTTAGAGTATCTACCTTTTTTACGTATTCATAAAAATTAATTCATTCTGCTTGAATACCAGCAATTGCAACTCTATCCCTAAACTGCAAGGAACACAAGTCTCTTGCATTTAAGAGTACAGGTTAAAACCTAAGCTACAAGTTACTGAGATGATATTTTACCTGTTGTGCTTTTAACTGGTCTCCTTTTTCTTTACTTTTCATTCTTGTTTCAATCAAAAAGCAGAGCTGTTAACAGTTCATTCACAACCAGCACTGAATGTGTACAATCAGTAACAGACCAGCTTTACCCTGATGTCTGAAAATACCGTTTCTGTGACATTTAAACTCTCCACTGGCCCAAAACCAAGAAGCACAATTTGATTTTTCAGCTTGGAAATCCTTGAGCACAAACAGCACAGAATCTTGAGCATTTCATGGGGGCTATAATTGATCATTTACAAAGATCATAAATGAAGAAGAGGGGATTAAGGTGTACAAAAAAATTAAGGAAAAGACCATTCTAGAATATATATTAAATAGTAATGAAAATTATTTAGAGTAAGTAATCATGCATTAATCACCATAACTTGTCACTCCAGCCCCACACAAAGTCTGGCAGTAGGGATGGGGGCCTGGGAACAGGCATGATTCACGTACAGTGTAATAGCATCCTGGAACTACTGGCAACAGCAGAAGCACAACAAAATGAGCAACACCACTCAGCTAAATATGCCATTACAATGCATGCACAGTTGTTTTATTAAGCACAGGCCAGTACATTAGTACACATCACCTAATAATGTACAATTAGGTTCACTTCAGAAACAAAAACAGACGGGCAATGTGGATGTTCCCAGAAACTGCACAAGCAATGAAAACCTTCGTGCATGGGGAAACTGGACAAACCTTGCTCTATGACAGATGAAGCACATGGATAAGGAGAGGCTGGTATTTTCCCTCACCACATGTCAGGGGATAAAAGGTGTTATAAAACCTTCCATTTCTTGATTACACACAACCACGAATGCCAGCTTGTTGCAATTAAAAAGATGGAACATCAGCATACAACAAGCTTAGAAAAACTGCTTAGGAGAGAAGTTCCATTTACCTTTCTGTAATATGCCACTTGCAACAGAGCAAGAACCCCTAACACACGAAGCTCACGTTTTTCAGCACTGTGGTTGGGGCACCTGACATTTCTATATAATTCTGCATAAATGAAAACAGTGGGTGATATAATGCAATGTCTGCATTGGCTACCTGGCCATGGACTGACTGCACTCCAACTTCCACCATGGTGCTGTGGTCACTGTCCCCAAGTGATTCTGTATAAAATGGTTCCTCTAGTGTGTTGTAGCAGAATAAAAGATGAATTCTCTAATGTTTCCCAGAGGCTGTAGTCAGCCACCAGCCTGGCCATCAGTATTTGTTGTGCATTGTGTAGCATCATTTATCATCTTTTCCACACTAAATGTCTTTATGTGAGCCTGTTTCAGGCTTTCTGTCCAACATTAAAGTTTCCCTTTACCTCACTTTTGATCAATTTTTTCCCATATTATTTTCCTCCTTCCCCAAATAATGGTTTCAGAAGTTTGACAGTGTTGGCAACTGTAAAGAGCTTAATTTAATGTATAATTTTGTGCTTACACTATTCAAAAAGAACTTTGATAAGTAGAAGCAGACACAGACCACATACTTACTTTAAATCTTTTCTAAAATAAAATCAAATTTAAGACAATCTTCACAGATTAGCCATAGGCTGAAAGCCAGGTCTTCTACAGCTGGTACAGTTAGCATCATCCACCTTCAAAAAAAACAGACCCTAATGAGCTGTGTTTCCAACACTCAGGAGGCAATTAGAAATGCCATTATGGTTCACATACATATGGAGACATTATTAGAGTAATTGAACCACTTTTTCAAACTTCTTACCAAAAACCTTAACCAAGGGTCTCAAATAGTAGCTTGAAATGAGGCTGACAGGACTTTAACATCAGGTACAAAGCTGAAAAACTGAAAACACCAGTGCTTCCTTGTAAGAGCAAGAGAGCTGACTGCACTGAAACATAACTCATGTTACCAGTTCTACAGTCAAAAAGTAATGTTTGCAACCCAATGCTCTGAATATGGGATTAGGAAGCAAATCTTCAAGTATTAATTGCCTCTCTATCCTTCATTTCAGGCAATTCAGGTGCAAGTACAAAACAGGACAGCCAAACACCCCAGGCTGGCAGCCAGCAAACAAACCTTCACAATTAACTGACCAAAGTGCTGTTGCCTCTCCACTCTCAACCTGCACAGTTTTAGCCATGGCAGTGTAATTGTTTCAGGAATGTGTAAGCCCTCAGCCTCAGTACTTTGACAATGGGTTCTGCAAATTAATGAGTGAGGTAAATCAATTACCTACCATAGTTAGTCAAACTTACACATACATGAAGATGTTCATGTATATATATACAGAAACACAAAGCACAGCCTCCATCACAAGCAAAAACTTCCAAGCACTCAGTGCAAGGAAAGGAGAGTGGCACAATTCTGCTGCACACTAGAACAGCCCCAGGATTCCTGCAGCACACCAGCCTGTAAGGGCACCCCAAGACCATGACATCCTGGGACAAATGCCTTGGTGCAGAGCACATCCCCCTTCTGGTCCATGAACACTCCCTTCAGAGTGAGATCAGCTGCATCCATCACAGCATAGGGGGCAGCTGCAGTTACACTCACTGGCTGAGCCACCTGATGAGTTTATTTCTCCAGCACATTTTTTGACATAAAAACAAGAACAAAGACACTTAAAAGCATGCATACATTGTGTAATGTTAAAGACAAATATTAAAGCAAGAGCAGACAGATAATTATGAAACTGCCACATGGTTCTTTCTGAACTCACAGCAGCAGTAGCACTCCTTTCCTCTTCCAGAATTCCTCTCTATATTAGATGGATTATTATTTAAATTTATTTATTTAATTTAATGCTCCTTCCTCTTGCAAAGGAGAAAAAAATCAAACAGACAGTGATCAAAGACTTTAAAAGATCAGCAGCCACAAGGACAGTTCTATTTTATCCTCCCTTCTCTCCACCCATTCCAGAATAAATTGCAGAGGCTTACTGAGAACCAAAAGGAACTGGGACTCTCTGGTTGCTTCTGACCCTTTAATTAGAGCAGCAGGGTAGAAATAAATAAAGCCTGGCTTCTACCTTCATGACCTTTGATTTCTGACACTGCAAGACACTCTGAAGAAATATTTTAATAATAAAATTCCTCTTCTTAGGGAAGAAGAAAGAGTCTGATCTTCCCCTTCTGGTACAGTAAGTTTTTTTAGAGATGAGACTGTGGTACATTTCTATTCAGCAAATATCTCTATTTTATATTACAATTCTGCTCTTTAGTTAACAGAGGTGTTTCAGAGTCTGAAAGAAAATACATCTGAATGTTACTGTGACAGAAGTGCTAAATGTAGTGAGCAACTGGTTCTCACTTTCATAATGAAAAAATCAAAGCAGAACCTCAAATTAACTCCACACAAACTATCCCATAACATTAGAGGAAGAACAAGCTTTTAAAATTAATTCTGGTACAATTTCAAAGTGAACACTTCCAGTTAAATTTGAATGTAACCCTGTAAAGCTTCTCTTTGTTAATGTTGTTAATTTTAAAACTAATAACACCAATTTCAAATAAATTGGAAAAATCTCTAAATGTAAAAATTCTCAGCTAGATTAAATCACCAGCTATAATCCAAATTTTTGACAGTTTGGGTTAATTTGGTTGGCTTTTCAGTAGATTTGATTTTTTAAAAACAAATCAGCTCACTTAATGCAACTTTACATAAAAATTTGTTTGCAGACTTTGCTTTAAACTGCAGCCAATTGTACTGGCCTTTCTTTTCAGACACTACCTCTATCAGAACAATAAAAAACTGAAACAGATCCTCAAGCTGGTATAATGCAAAGTAACCTCTCTGGCTGGTAGATTTTTACCAGACAGATTCTGGCATTTCATTTTAGCAGCAAACTTTGCTTTTATCATTAGTTCAGAAAACATATTTTGTACAACAGTATACAATACTTCTTTTTAAAACAAACAGCTATGATCATCTAGTGCAGTTTTTCCAAGTGTACTAATCCAATTCATTTTGATCAGCAACTGTGGGGATTTTTTTCCACACTAGAGGCTCAAGCACAAGCAGTTATGAATGCACCAGACCCATGGCCAGCAGCAAAATTGGTGATTTCAGGAGATCACTCCCCATCAGTTTGGATCAGACAATGATTTGGTCCAACAATCTTATTCTTCCCTCTCTGCCTCCCTACAAATCCTGACCTATGATACATTTTAAGAGTTTATCATTTGGGAAATTTTTTTAATTATTTGGGCATCTTCATTTTCAACATACTGCAGGAATAACAGTAATACGTCACTTCTCACATAGCCATCCAAGAAAGGGCCTTTTCAAAGGAAACAGTCCTCCATTTCTCTCAGCAACACAAGAAAATCTCCCTGAAAATCTTCCTGCAGGGTGTCTGGAAAGAAGGGGAATTGCTTTTTTAAATCTGCCTCTCAGGCTCCATTGCTATCAATATCCAAGTTCTTTCTTTGCCCATTTTCCCCTCACCTTTTCCTGCTTACATTTCCTCAGGCATAAACTTCTTGCTTTTTGGAAAACAGATATCTGCCTGCTTCATGAGAGAGGACACTCAGAGGTAGTAAAAAGAATACAGAGAAAAGTCACCACAAGTTTTACACGTGTAACTTGAAGACATGATGGGTTCACTTTTCTTCTGTATATCCACACCTTCCTTTTACAACAGACAGACTCATGGTAAGGAAGTGAGGCTCCAGGTAATTCCATTTCCTTCTGGTTGCCTCCCATGAAACCTTGAGAGACATTTTCAAACACACCATATCCTGCCAAAGGGCCAGAAAACTTAATTTTGGTTGTTGTTAAAACCACTAATTCTCAAATGTCCAGTTGCTCAATCTCAAACACTAAAATGAAGAGGGATAAAAATGGAGGTAAACATTACTGGTTTTAGTTTTCACTGGTTGAAACTGAGGTTTGTGCCCTGTTATAATTCTTTGGACACGTTATTAACATTTAAAAGTCATGGATGTGTTGATGTGGCTTTCATATGTAACAATAAAATAAAACAAGTCACAGATCCTTTAATTTGCTTTAATATGAAATTGACATTGAGGTATAATTGGACATAATGTAGATTTAATATCTCCGTTCTATTTCCAATTTCACCAAACTTAACTGAGTTCCTGGCTGCTGCAAAGCAACTGCATAGTCTGAATAACCACAAATGTTCAAAGGACAGATAGGTGCCAAAAAAAAAGTTCTGCTCCATGGAAGAAATGCTTTTGCTATCTGAATGACCAGTTTCTCTGCAAGTCCCACCCCAAAATACCCTAGATGTACTTTGTAGCTAGATCTGACTCACACTACATTTTCACCTTGGTAAAATACAAGATCAAAAGAGCAAAGCCAAGGGGTATAATTTTCTCCTCCTTTGTCACATCCCAAAATGTTAAGTACACGTTCTTTTCCAGCAATCCCCATACAAAAGGATAAAATGAAGAGCAGTGAACTTCAGTCTACTAAATGTCACCCCAAAATAGGTAATTACCATATGAACATTAAACTGATTCACTCCTCTTCTTACAAGGTTCCTTTTTACAAGCTAAAGATATTACCAGATCTTAACTGATGTAAAAATGGACTCTCTTGGAGCTGCAATTCAAAGACCTCCAAAACTTCACCTATTGGCTCATTCTAAACAGAGTTGATAAACCTGGGCCAAAATAAGCCTTTAAAAATATTCACTAAGCACACGGACATGGAGCAGAATTGAGCCAGAATTGTGTGCAGAACTTTGAATTCATGTCTTTGCATACAACCTACATGGATCACTTCTCATCCAGTAACTGCTGGAGTAACTGCTGGTCTGCTCCTCTGTGGAAAGGTTTACTGCTCCCTGCCCCTGAGCTTCATGGTGAAGCACAGATACCTGAGTATCAGTGTGTTACAGGCTAGAGGCAAACCAAATGTCAGCAGTGGGCATCAGCTGAATAGTTCAGACCAAAAGCTTAGACTGCACATGAATTTAGCACTTGGTTCATTTACTGAGGGGAAAACAGCCATGCATTTCA
Source organism: Muscicapa striata striata (assembly GCA_030060385.1). NCBI lineage: Eukaryota > Metazoa > Chordata > Aves > Passeriformes > Muscicapidae > Muscicapa > Muscicapa striata. The sequence goes on along the minus strand of JAREIS010000151.1, from coordinate 1,296,855 downwards.
GGTTCTCTAGAAGATTTATGCCTAAAGTCTGAGTTATGTGGAGACAATCTGATTTAGGGTCTCTCCTAATAAATACTTAACAGGGAATCTCTTTTCCGTGATAGCTCCTTCATCAGCACTTTCCTAAAATACTGGAAAAGGACAGAAATCCGCGGGGAGCTGACAGGGTTCACAAGAATGGTTGCATTCATGTTACATCAGGACAGCCACGAGAGAAGTCTTAAAATGAGGTATCAAAGGAGAAAGACTAGAAAGCCCTCCAGTCCAGGCAGGCTAAAGCATGAATCCATGCTACATCACGTTATTTTAGTTCAGGATGTCCTGGCCCGTTTTATTCCTATATGAACTGACACAAAGCTCATTTTTCTGCTTATGTAGCACTTAAAGTACAGTTCAGATGTTGAAAGGCTGAACAAACCCTGGCATGTTTGAGACGATCTACATTCACTTTCAAATATTGTTGTACACCCTTCCAAACTAAAGCAGCTAATTTGAACTATGAGTGAAGAGTTCCTTTTTTTTTCCCAGAGGAGTTGAGTCTGAAAGTTACTTCAAAAGGAAGTAAACATTTCAAAAGCTATATAAGCACTATGATTTTAAGATAATGTCATGTTGTTGATCAGTCTAAGTAATTTCCACATTAACATGGAGAGGTCAAATATGAAAATATTCTACAATCTTTCTAAAAGATCTCTGATAAAGCCATATCCTTCCATGGACTCCAGAGTATCTTTGATGCTCAATCAGCTCAAAAGCTGTAAAATATTTTCCCAATCCCACAGATTTCCACTTAGCTACAAATTTTCCTTAACAATCAACTGTGAACACCTCTGTGCTGGTAGTGATAAATGTGTTTACTTGTTTCCTCACTGCAGACTCCATGTAGGAAACATGACCAACACAGCACAAAGCTGTGAAGGAGGCATGTCACAAAACTGCAGCTTCCAAAAGCTTTCAGCCCAGAAATGAGCTTCCATATTTCTATTCCAATTTGATGGGTCTTTTCCCAGTTTGTGTCAAAAGACAAGTCTCATCCAGTCTCTCAGCAGACCAGTCCAAATGGCACTGCTAAGGCTTGATGCATGAGGCTACCAAGTCTGACATGAGCTGCTGTCCCTGTTCCACAGACTTCCTTCTCTGCCAGAGCAGCCAGGGGAAAAATAACAGGGTTCCAATCTGCTTGGAAGGGTTTTATTTTTCACTCCTCAGTATTCGTCACTCAAGCATTTATTTGGTACAATCACAGTGATCATGCTAAAGTGACAGAAAGCTGATTTATTCCCAGAGCAGGAAGATTGAAAAGCAGGAAGCTGCACAACATACAATTCAACAGCAGCATGTAACTTCTGCACCCAAAATTTTGTGGAGAGAGTTGTCTCATGTTACCTCCCTCCCAGCTGCTACAGCCCTCCCCTGTCCAAGCTCTCTGTGGGCTCCTGGGCCACCATTCCCCTCCATCTGCTCAACCCTGGACCAGCACAGCTCCCACGAGCACCAGTTCCACACAGACCAAGTTTTACTGCTGCTTTTCAGCATCTGAGCCACAGCTCATGGACTGATTCATCTGAGAATACCTTGCCAGCTCCTCACTTGATTCTGCTTGAGGAGAACAGCAGTAGCAAAAAGGGTCACAACTGCCACTGTTCAGCGTGCACATTTTATGTGCTGAAATAGTTTTTGCAAGAGCTACTACAGACAGAAAACAAAAAATCCTTGCTCCAGGATGCTGGCAAGGAAAACTGTTCCCTCTACCAACATATTGGCAAGGAATTTTTTTCTTTTTTCTCCCTTCTCACACCAGTGCTTAGATATTGGAAATTCTCCCTGCAACAGGATGCTGGCTAGACTAACACAGGCCACAAGCATCCTAAAGCTGCCTTTTTTTTATTAGCCTGACAGTAACACTAAAATCTTTCAATATCTTCTTCACTGCATTAAACATCAATAAACATTACTTTCAATACATAAATTTTTACCTCTCTCACTATCACCTTTATGGAGACAGATTTTTAGGTATATGAGCTGTTCTACCATGAGGTTAGGAGATAGCTAGATTTTGTTTTGTGCTTGTGCAAAGAGATTAGTTTTGTACAGTGTCTGTCACTGGCACATCCTGTCTGTTCAGATTAACTTTCCTCCTTAATCCAGATCCCAAAATCAATTTTGAAGCAAGAACATTCTGAGTTTTGCTGCTAACACACTACAAGCTGCTAGATCAGAGAAAAACAACCTCCACTCTACAATGTACTTGAAATAAAGGAGGATTTGCATGAGCCCACTCTCTCTCTACTCAGACATCACCTGACACAGCAGATACAGCTTCTAGTTTGTAGTCCACACTTCCTGTAGCATTGGACAAGCTGCAGTGAAAGAGGGAACTATGAGTCTCGGGTTTTTTTCTCATCTTAGACCCAGAAACTGAGGCTAAGCCTGTCCACAGCTTTAAAATCTCCATATTCACATTACCACATTCCTTAGTGTGTTGTACACTACTTCAAAGCAGGATTTGTTGGGTTAGTTTCAGTAACAACAGCATGACTTTCAGGCAGGACTAGGCTGGAGACACGGGTCCAGAGCCTTCTGCCTCTGAGAACACTCACTGATATCTGTTTTACAGGCCTTGCACATGGCAACATCTACCAACCTCTTTTGGCTTCAGCCAAGAGTCATGGTGATTTCAGCAGCAGCCTTTCACAATCAAGGTCCTGCACAAACAGTTATTCCTGCAAGATGAAAGCAGCCTCCCTGGACAGTGAGTAACTGGCTCCCTGTAAAGTTAATGCTCTATGCCCTTCAGATTAGGGGAACTGCAGATTTGTTTTCATTATGGGAAATAAACTGATTAGCAGATGGCTATTCATTTTTTCCCCTCTGTCAACTCTAATAAAATATAAATGGAAAATATAAATAGAAATCTTACTTCAATTAACATTCAAAGAGCTCTCAGAAAAAATCAAAATTCCTGAACATTAAGTGTATGGATTTTGCAAATTAAATAAATTAGTCTTTTAAAAAGGAAGTTTGTTTTTACACTTGACTGATAGCATGCAATATGATTAAAACACATTGATCTCCAAGCTTTAAAAAGATAATTGAAGATTCACTTAAACATTGAACCCACTTAGCTAGGTTTTACCAACTGAGTGGATATTCTTCAGGCTAAGTGTCATTTCTTGACTTTATTTCACCTTAGTATCTTTGTCAACATGGTAAAACACAGTAGGGTGTTAAGGAATAAAAAAGTCAAGCAAGAAAGTCCCACTTTCAGGTTGCCACACTCTCTTCAGCTTCTCAAGTCAGAAGCTTAGACAATTTCACATTTATGCAGCATTCAGTGGAAAGTGCTTTTGAAATAGTCAGGAAAGAGCAGGAGGGACTCCAGTGTGTGCTGCAAGAAGAGTTAGAGGTGACCTGCCTTTCTGAATATGTTGTCCCATGTCTTTCATCTCCCACCATCTCTCTGCCTGCCCTACCTTGATTATAAATACTTATTTGGAGCTCCTCACAACAGACATCAGGAAGGTCTCAACTACAAGGACCTTCCCAAGGGCAGCATAATATTATTAAAAAAAAAAAAAAAAAAAAAAACAGTCCTGCAGGGAATTTACAGAACTAGAAAAATACATAGAAAGTATTTTCTCTGTAAGATATTGGTGAGAAATCCCTGCAAAGAACAAAAATCACCATTACACTGGTGCCCTCCCCTCCAGATTCAGCAGATGCTACTTTAATGACAATGTGATGCAGCCTTGCTATAAAGCTGTGCAAAAAGTACCACAGTATTTCAGTGCATTGCCATTGTGCTCTCACAAAGTGTATGCCTTCTTGATCCCCAGCTATCACCTGCCCAAACTACCATCAGCAAATACATTCTCCCAGACTGAGAGATTAGGGAAAGTGTAGGCTAAAATCATTTCCTCCTCTTCCCAAACCCAGCAGAGCATCAGCCCATCAGGCTCCAAAAGACCAATGAAAAAAGTATAAAAATAACTGTATTGTAGTAACAAATACAAATTCAGATCAAATAGGAGGCCTGTGGAGCAAGGCACATCATCCATGAGTGCTTGCCTCTCACTGGGAATATGCCTCTGGTCAAGAAAACACTTCAACATATGTGTAAGACACATTGTACTCACTGAGCCTAAAGCTATTAAATGCTTTCCTGAACAACAGCTTAAAGAAGAAATAAAATATTCTCCTCTATTTTCATTGTTCATTTCAGAAGAGGCTTCCTTGATTAGAGTAATACTGTTTGTGTTATAACTTTTTGACTCATGGCTTGAATTCCCTGCCATACAGTTTCCCCAAAGAACACCTGGAAATTATGAAATAAGAATTTTTCTTAATGGCCATTTCCTAGTCTTGCAGTAAGGCAAATTTCTCCTAGAAAACACATGATAAACTGGTATCTAAAAAATCCAGTCAGCTATTTAAAACACATTCTGTAAATAAGAATAAGGCTTAAACAGTTCATTCCAAACCCAGGGTCTGGAAAGGAGCTGGACATGAAGTCAGTTCTCTTCATTCCCAGTGTGTTACTCCTCTGATTCCCTGCTTGGTAATGCAATCAGTGTATCTCAGCTGCAAACCCACATATCTATTTCAAAGCCAGGTTTGCTGCCATTCTCAAAGTGCTCGGCTCCTACCTCAGCTAGAGTTCCAGAGCTCTGCAGCAATTACAGCACTAAGGAAGGTTTCCCGCCTTTCCCCCATGGCCACCCCTTGACCTAAAGCAGGCAGGTCACAGCATTCCTCAGCCCAGGCCACCAGCAGCAGCTCCCAATCCTTCCCAAGGAAATCAGCCTGAATCACCCAACCACAGGAAAAACTGCCTGGTTATGGGACCTGGCTCACATTCCACATTGCCAAGTATTTCCCTCATCATATAGTGCCAACCCTCCAGGGCTGCTTTATCACCACACAACACCCTGCAATTGGCATGGCTTCTAAACTTTTAGACCTTCTTCGTTATTTCACCCCAAAGAAAGAGTTAAAGAAATTTAAAGCCAAGAGATTGGAGTTTTACTGTGTGATATGAAGTCAACCAAACACTGCAACCCAGTGGAAACTCCAGATCTCTTTAAATGAGCCCCTACAGCAGATAATGTCTTTTTAGTCAGTTTGATGCTCTGATAAATCGACTCTTATTTACTAGCAGGGGAAAAAAAGGAGCAACTGAGTTGATGCTTGCTTGAAACAAAGTATTTTGAGATAGAAGCTATTTGTGTTCATAAATGCCAGAAAGCCTCTAATTTAGAAACACAGGCAATTCCTTTCTATTTCAACTCCATAAATCTGTTTGTCTAATCCTGGGATATTTTGAGGGCTTTTATGATAGCCCATGTGCATATCATTCCACTTGCCTGCACAGCAAAATTTGCTTGAGTACACAAAACATATAGCAACTTGTTGGGCTGAGTAATAGTAATAATCCATCTAATCACAGTCAATTCAGTTGCTGGTTGCTTATGGGCATCCTTTACACATTAATTTAAAGACTGAATAAGCAAGATCAGAGCAGCTATTTAACAAAAGCATGCTCATAAAGCTCCTCTAAGCACCCAACACTCATTTTCAGAGCCTTGTGATCTGGTAGCAGGCTTTTAAAACAAGTTTACCAGCTTTAACCTTTCTACTGTCATTAGAAACACTCAAGTCAGGAGAATTTTATTTCATCTCTTACTAAATGATACACATTTCTGAACACTAATTTAGGCATAGAGAAAAAGGGCACGTATACACAAACAATGGAGTGGGGTTTTTTGGTTTGTGGTTTGACTTTTTTCTTAAATAAAGCACATATTGTGTCCACTCTCCAGTCTCAACTTGCATTATTTTCAGTCAAAATTAGCCCAGTGAGGTGATGGGCAGCACAGAAGGTCTAGGGAGCACTATCAGTCTTTCATTAAGAAATATTTCTTGTTTAAATGCATTTGAGCAGGAAAACCACACGTATTAAGTGGCTGAGGTTTTGGCCCATATTGAGTGTCCACCTTTTCAGCTGTTTTCAGCTGCCACAGAGGTGAATGGCAGCAGAGGTCACCATCATAGGACAATTCATGACCCACTCAAACAGGTCACCACTGCAAACCCCCACTGCTTAAACCTGGTGATTTGTGTCCCCTACATTGTCCCAACAGGGACAAAAAGCAGTGCATGATCTTGTGTCTTTAAGGGTGGATGTGCAAGAACTAAAGGTCCAATTCCCCCAAACTGGGTGGACATTCCCATGTGAAACAAGCACTCCCTGTATGGTGTCACGAGGTGCTATTGCAAAGCAGTCACTAAACATGACTCCAGATTTATATCCAACCTTTTGCCACAGGCAAAGCTATTTGGAAGATCAATTGATTTGTCCCTCAAGACAACAAAACAGCAGTTTGGCTCCAGGAGAAGGTGCACTCATTTCTTCAACTCTAAACGAATTAGAAATCAAGCATCAAAAGTCCCCTCAGCCTTTCCAGGAGGCACATCAACAATAAATAAGAATGGGTTCTGTGAACACTTGAGTGGATATATGAGGGCCTAAGAAACATCATCCACTGAGAAGGAAATCCCAGTGGGCAACTAGAGCAACTATTCCCAAGTTCTTCCTGGCTTTTTGCTTTAAAGGCTGAGACAGTGAATTCAGACAAAAATTACAAGAATGAAAACCAGATACAGTGCAAAAACTGAGTGGAAGTGTCAGTGACCACAGATGCCTCTGCAGAGTACCTGTAACAACCCCAGAAAAATGCCATTCAAGAGTAAGGACTTTCTGAGATAGAACTGTACTGATCAGTGAATTGTTTCCCTACTGACCACAATACCATCACAGCAGGTGGTTCACGAAAGCAGAGATCAGGGGAAGCCATGGTATAAATCACTGATTGAAGGGTAGGTTGCTTACTGGAACAAATGTCATGAGAGGTAGGTATGCATCAAAACATCACTTGCTCAGCTCCAACATCACATGCAGAACCTAAATTTCAAAATTTCAACTGGAATTTGCAGTTCAAAATTTGCATTACTGTCCCCTTCTTCTACCTGGAAAAGAGATACTAGAAAAATTCCTAGCTCTTCATAGAATGCTGCCTTATTTTAAAAATACTTCTTTACACATGACTAGGGATGTTTTAAGTTCTTGACCATACTTCTAGTTAATATAAACTTAGCTTGTCACTGTAACATCCAAATTGGTTTATAGAGAAGGAACGTCTCTGGGCAATGAACTCTGCAAGTACTGGCTACAAAAATTTAGAGTCTAGTTATAACATATTAAAATGTATCACTTTTTGATCAGTAGAGATACCATTATTACACCATTGCTATGTTATATTGCAACTGGGTTTCTCAAGGACGCTTATTAATCACCACAAGCTTTGTAATATTCCAGTTACTATTACTGTACCACTGCAGAAGTAAACAGAGATTGAGAAACCAAGTATCTTGCCCTCAGATCTCTTAAACAGTCTGTGGCAGATTCAAAGTGTTCTTTATAGCAAAGAAAAGGAAGGCAGCTTAATAGCTAAGCACCAGATTGATACTTGGGAGATCTGAAGTCACTTCTTTCCCATACACCTTTTGTTTTGTGTCTGGCAGGCTTCCAAATATCTCCAGGTTCATCCTTAGTACAAGTGGGTGAAACTGATTAAACAGGAGCTAGACAAATATAGAAAGCATCAAAGTAACCCAGCCACACACAGCCTAAGCCAGTACTGTTTGTGCAGCAGTGTTGTTGCTCATGTGTAAGAAGGGAAAAATAATTCCTCTTTTAATTGCTAACTGCTTAGTCTCAGACAATAGGAACCAAAGCACAGGTTAATCCAAGGAGATTACATACCACCCCCAGTGCAGGTACACAAAGCAGCTTATTCCACCTTTCCTTTCAAAGCAGAAAATGACTTCACATCGAGGCAGTTTGGGAGCCCCAAGGATGTGGGCAAGTTTGTGCTAGTGCACTGTAGCTTCACATCATGACTTGCTGCTCATGCCATGTGGACTGTCCTACACCCCTTGGGGAGTGTGCAGCTGCTTCCTGGCAGCAGAGGCATTGGGACACACAAGGAAATACACAGAAGGCTCTGCAGGAAGACTTGTAAATGCTGGGACTCAGCTAACCTCTTCCAGCAGAGAGATGCTTTAGGATAAATGCTCATTCCCATGTGCTTCAGCAGCAGTGCCACCACCCCACCTCACATTAATGGGGAAAACAATCTACAGAAGGAGCAATACAGATCTTAGTCTTATTGAATTAAAGATGTGAAAGCAGAGATGTAACAGAGAGATCTTGGCCTTGACTGCACAATTCCTTCAGTTCTGTCCTATTAATAGATTTGTTCAAAAACTTGCTTAATGAGGGAACACATCTCATGCATGTGGGCACCTAATAACACTGTTTTGGTTTCAGCCTGGCTTTGATACCTTCCCAGGGCTGCTGCAGTACATATCACACATCAGCTTCAACCTTTTCATTCAATCAGCTGTCACATACACACTATACAGTGAAATACCTTTCCTTGTCTACAAGAAACAAAAATTTAAGATTAAGAGAAAAGACTCCTGGATCAGGCTTAGAAAAAAGGTACAGGAAAGATTTGGCTTTTCAGGATTTTCTGTATGTGTCCTTCTGCATCTCTCCCAGTATCACTAAGTCTGTTCATCTCAGGGGACTTACATGTGATAGCACATTTAGTTCACAGGAGTACCACAGTTACATTAAACAGAGGCTGCTGATAAAACATTCCATCTCTCTCCCCCCGGCACTCCATTTGCCGTGATGTAAAAGGCAGACACCCCATAGAGAAATTAATCAGAAAGAAGGGGAATGAATCTAAAGAGTGAAAATTAAAGACCCCATGACATCTGCATCCATCTACTACACCCAGATGAAACAGTGTCCCAAAATTCAAGGATGTATTGAGATCCTTCTGAGAGATGGAAGGGGTTATGGAATTCAGCATATTATCACTGAAATAAATTATAGTTATTTAAATGGAAAGACTTCTCTTTGCTCAGCACTGAAGCTCCACAGAAAACACAATGTCTTTTAGAAGAAAGTACACTTGTTTTGCCCTGCAAACTGATGAAAAAAATCTCAAGCTAAAAGACAGTTCATATAGAGGCAGTATCAGTCTAACTTCAGTAAAACCACACTGCTTTACCTTCAATAAGGAGACAGCCTAGGTATCTACATTTCTCCCATAAAGGGAAATCTCAGGAAGTGTCTATGTTAAAAAAAAAAAAAAAAAAACAACCACAAACCAACAAAACAACCATAATCGTGTGTCCTCACATTCCAGTTCTTCCCCATTTGTTCTAATGGTCTCAAAGCTTTTCAACACCAGAACTCTTCCAACATAAGGAATCCCTAAAACTGCTTTAAGGACATCTTGATTTCCCTTTATCCCTTAACCAGATACTCATCTGTCAGAATCCCTACAAAGACATTTGCACCATCAAATGGTGCCCTATAAGGGAAGGATTCTAAATGCCTAAAAGCTAACAAATTTGGCTGAGATGGATTAATCTAGGTAGAAGGTGAAAGAAATTATCTTGGCTTTAAGCACACATGACCTACTCAAGCTTTTGTAGACTTGAACTACTAGCATGGAAATGGATTTAACCAGCAAGGAAAATTGCAAGACGTGGACAAAAGTGAATAGATTATGCAGGTTCTTTTAAACCACCATGCAGGTGTGCAGGTTTTGTTTGCAACATCCTAACTAAATGCCAGGGTTTAATTTTATGATCCATGAGCAAAAGTATGTGCAAGAAGAACCTCATTAACTCCTACAGACATTACTACATTCATGAAGCAATGCTCAGATTACAGCTTCCTCAAAAAATAAGTTATATCACTTCAGGTGTTTGCAGATGAGTAAGAGTGAATCAACCATGCAAGCCTACTTATTTTACCAAAATCAAAACTTAACTTCCTTTTAAATTGAAGTTCACTCCTTCAAGATACACCTAGCAACCTTAAATCACTTTAAGGTCGACAGCAAAAATTCCTACAGGAGAAGAACTAGAAGTATAAACTGCTTCTATTCTCAAAACACCAGCATTACTCCAATCTTGGCAGTTCTGGGTCAGAGATCTGAACTGGGCCTTGAAAGATTAGTAAATAAGTAGTAAAGTAGAAGAAGACTATATTGCATGTTCTTACTAGGAAGACTCAAAACTTCTGTCTCTCAAATGCTGTTTCTTTCAAGCAAGTGGCTGCACACCAGAAGATAGGAAATTTTAAGTTTAATCAGCTGAGCCAAACCACATAATCATTTATTCAGAGTGAAAATCCCTTCTCACCTCCTGCTGTTGGAACTCAGTTAAGTCTCACCAGACTGCTATGGTGAGGAGAAGATAATGATCTCTTCAGAAAGGATGGTAACATCAGAGTGGGGGTGGGAAGGGTCTTCTCATATATTAAAGAACCCTGTTCATAGCCACACTCCAGTAAAAAATGAAAAAAATTATATCATGATAGAGACTGCAACCAAATAGCAAGACTGATAGTGCTCCCATTAGTTGCTACCAATGAAACCCCACTACTTGACAGTTACAGCATTGGTACAGCCCTGCCTACTTCACCTTTCTCACTTTATCTCTCCAAATTCTCTTTGTTTCCTTCACTTTCACAACTGTTTCCTTACCTTTCTGCCACTGCATATGTAAAACAAAGAAAAACTCACTTGCTGTCCAGTCCTTGTGTTTTCCAGAAAAGCCCCTCTGGGCCTCTCAGCTCATAAGGAGTCCCCTGCCTAAAACATCCCCTAGAATCATAGAATGGGCCAAGCTGGAAGGGACCCATCAGTATCACTGATCACAATATCAACTCCAGCCCAGTGCCCAAGCAGTCTGGTAACAGCACTACAGACACCTCATTTAATACATTTATCTAGGTCATAGAATCACTCAGGTTGGAAAAGACTCTTAAGATCATTCAGTCCAACCATTACCCAGCATTGCCAAGCCATGTCCTTAAGCACAACATCCATATCCTGAATACCCCTAGGGGTGGTTACTCCACCATTTCCCTCACAGCATGTTCCAGTACTTGACAGCCCTTCCTGTGAAGGAATTTTTCCTAATATCCAATCTAAACCTTCCCTGGCATAGCTTGTGGCAGTTTCCTCTCACCCTATTGTTTGCTGGCTGGGAGAAGAGGCCACCTTGCTGCAGTTTCCTTTCAGGCAGTTTTAGAGGGTGATAAGGTCCCCCCAAGTCTCACTTTCTCCAGGTTAACACCCCCAGCTCCCCCAGCTGCTCCTCATAACAATGGCACTCCAGACCCTTCTCCAGCTCCATTGCCTTTCTCTGGACTTGTTCCAGCACCTCAATGTCTCCACTGAAATAAGGACACAGAATTTGGGGTGTGGCCTCACCAGTGGACAGTCACTGTCCTGGCCCTGTGGCCACACTATTCCCAGCACAGGCCAGGCTGCCATTGGCCTTTTTGGCCACTTGCACACACTGCTGGCTCATGTCAGCAGCACCCCAGATCTTTGTCCCTGGGCCATTGTCCAGCCACTCTGCCCCAGCCTGTAGCACTGCAGGGGTTGCTGTGACCCAAGGGCAGGACCTGGCACCTCACCTTGTTGAACCTCACACCACTGGCCTTGGGCCCATCTATTCAGCCTGTCCAGAACCCTCTGGAGAGCCTCCCTACCCTCCAGCAGATCAACCCTCCCACTCAATTTGGTGTCATCAACAAGTTGACTGAGGATGCCCTCCATCCCCTCATCCTGAACATTGATAAGATGTTAAACAGAACTGACCACTACTTGCTAACAGATGAGACACTTGAGAGTAAAAATTCCTTCCAGCATTAAAATGTAATAGACTTCCAACAACACCACCAATAAAATAGCAAACCACATGGAAGCACCATTACTATGACCAAGACTTAATTTTTGTCCCAGGACTTAATTATTCAAAGTGATAAAATACATGTTGGGCTGTGGCCTGTGAGAGCAAGGTATCCCTTTCTACCACTGCAGGGACAGCAATGTGCCTCCTGGCTAGTTCAAAGAAAAGAACAAGTCAAAAATAGTGTTCAAATAACATCATTTAGTAAAAATATTTGTGCTACAATTTCTGGGAGTTAAGAAACACTCCAGATATGTCCTACAAATGCTACTAGGCTGCTTTTTTAAAAGATAGCAGGGGAAAGGATGAGAACACTTGTAACAAATGTTCATGACATATTAAGCCAAGATTATTATCTGTGCTTAAATATTCTTTGGAGGATGTTGGTTTATTTACCTTATAAAAGGCTTACATGGACTAGATCTTAGTTCAGATCAGCACCACACACGCAAACACTCTGCAAAACATTAACTAAGTGAAATAAAGCAAGCTGGAAACTTTCATATGTTTCTGAGTTTGTATAATGCTAGGTTTTTCTAAGTCTCACTGGCTTACTCTTGCCATTTCCCCTGATTATTTTTCACTACAGCCTTACAAACCAATAGGCATTATTTCATTGCTATATTCAATACTATTGTTTCCTCTCTTTTTATGTTACTATCACAAGGATAGTGAGAGGAGAGCTATTCTCTCTACCTTTAAAAAGAAGTTCTGGTGCCATGGGCACTTGCTGAATTGAAATGCTTTTTGCCCTTGGCACATTAAGCCATTCCCTAATACAGTAGGCAAACAATAATTAAGATAAAGACTTAGGTGTATGAATAACTTTCACTATGCAATAGACTTCACTCAAGGGTTAATAATCTGCCCAGGGTTGAGGTCTGTGTGAAATGTCAGGATTTATCTGAAGCTATAAGGGGGGGGGTCTGTCCTAGCTTTCAACACCAGCAAATAAAACATCTTATTTTAACAAGATCTCAAAGCAGAGCAATGCAATGCTGTTGCTACCACAATTTTCTGCCTGAATGTGTGCCTATGTGTACAATAAAATTAATCATTTCATCCACATCAATTTACTTCAGGAATGTGACAATATCCAATTGTAAAAATATCAGTGAATTCCTACCTGAGGCAAGTTGAGGAGAATTCAGATTTGTTAGTGTTACAGTGATAAGCACCTTTTTCTCAGAAGCACATTTTTGTACAAATACATTTCTGTATTTGCTTCAAAAACTTTTGGGCAGGTCCAGGCAATAATTCCTTGGAAGCTGTGGGATGTGGTGTATCTTCCAACAGCCAGAGTGAGGAACAAGGAGCCAAGACATACTTGCCTTGCTAACTCGTGTGCCTTTGCTTTTCCTCAGTTTACCCTCAATAGCACTCTTCTAACAATAGCTTGCTTTAATATTTGCAAAACATACTGAACACATGTCCTGTGCACATAAATACAAATACACAAAGTATACAGATAGTATACAAATTATTTCACAGCAGGGTGCTCAGCTCTCAAAAGTATTTTGGCATGGCATGCAAACATGAGAAAAGGCTTAACTGAAAACTTCTCCTTAGACCAAATACTTCAGTTCAAATTAGCAATTTGCATTAGAATACTTCACACCCACTTCAGGCTAAGTTGTATTTCAAACTAACATAACTTTTTGCACTATGACGAGAATAAGAGGACTCCAGTAGAAAGTACACACATCAGCACTTTCTTCTCTCTTTAAGCTCAGCGCAGGCTTTGAAGTAGCAACAAAGAAGAACAGGTGTATTTTGTAACCAAATTTCTATATCAACTTTCAAGACTACCCTGCAAAGTGATTAAAATATTCATCTTATTGTAAAGATTATCAAATAAATAATTATTCTTTTTTTTTTTTTCAAAGATATTAGGTTGATCAATTAGGCCTATTGCAGAAAGACTTGAATTAGTGTGATTAGTCTCAGCTACTTAAATTCAGAAGCAGATGCCTCACTTTGCAAGAGTGATGATTAAAGACTGCATTCACAAAAAAAATTGGATTACGCACACTTAAGACAATACCTACCATTTTTCAGCTCTCCCCCAGCAGATGGCCCATACAATTACTGACTTCAAAAAATTCTCACTAGAACTCCTCCAAAGCTCCTCTTACTTTTTGAGACAAAGGTATGTGCAAGTCAAGACTATTTTCAAAAGTTCTCATATTAAGACTTATCACACAGGTCCATTCACACAGGGTTGTAAGTCAAAATACAGTGCCTGCACATTCCCAGAAGAGTCACCCATATGGCTACTAGCAGCAAGGGAGAGGCAGAATAATAACATAAGAGCCTTGGCAGCAAATAAAATCCACATCTCACCCTCCTGGCACTCCAGCCAGCACAAGCAAGTGAGAAAGCCAGGACTGAGAGATACAAAATGGCTCATTATCTACCCCAGAAGGCACAGCACTGCCAAGCCGCTCTTTATCAAGTCCTTAACAGGTGTAAAATTAGCACTTGTTATTAAAGACAATGGAGTTACATGTATTGCCAGCAGCTGAAGAAATGTGCTAGAATTGTTTTCACCTCCAGTTAATTCGGTACCATTCAATAACGTGCACGAAGCCTGTAAATTAGAGAAGTGCCTCCTGAAGCATGGCAGGGAGCTGAGACAGTGCGTGAGCATCCTTTCTAAAACACAGGTGATTTCCTGAATGAAAGACTGAGGACCAAATCCTCTTTTCATCAATACTGATGTAAGTTCAAACAAACTGCATTTACCTGAGTGTACTCTCAGGTAAACCTGTGCCAACATAATCTACAACCAGAATCTGGAGCTGTCAGAAATCCTTGTAAGCAAATTCCAGGAGTGCTACTTTCAGCTTTGCTAACCCCACAGAGCACAGACCAACAAGCTGCACTGATATTCTCTCTCCTCAGCTACTTACAATTCATTCCTGGGAATAAAGCAGAGAAAGGTGTTATTTACTGAGAAAAGCAAAACCCTATTTCAGATGTATCTCATTATAGGCAGATCTCATTATAGGCAGATGACCTCAGGTTTAGGACAAGAAGTCACTGAATCACTCAGGACTATGTAGCCTCATTGTGTGTTTTCTGTTCTAATACCATGCTCAGCTCTGAAAGCAAATTATTTAGATACGTACTGCACATAGGAATGCATCTAACTGCTGAGCCGAATTATTCAATAGCACTGCACATCTCACCACTCTCCCCCTTTCCTCAGTAGCTGGGAGAAGGCTTGGCCAACATCAAACAAATCTGACCAAGGACAGAAATCTCAGTGATAATTACATTCCCACAGGGTTTCATGAAAGCTGGCAGTGAGATAGAGGAGGAAATTAACTCCTCCACCAAGGGGAGGCAAGTCAGGCATCTCGCTATCCCTGTGGCAGCAATTGGCCAGGCAGCCAGAACACAATTTGCTCTGCACTAGCTAAGGCACATGCTGCCTTTTGTCTGCTGGGACTGTCACTGGGAGCGTGTCAGGAGATCAGCTTTAGTGGGAGGGGTTTTTAAATCCATAAGAAATAGTGCTACTCTGCTCCTCCTGCCAGACAACCTGCACAGCCTGAAGTGCAAACCATGGGACAAAGCTCTCTTGCTTTAATATTAATATTGAGTCTATTACTGGCATGTGTGTGAACAGTGCTGGTCTAGTGCAGAACAATCAACTCAGAGAGTTACTAATAGCCGCAGGTTCTCTTCTGCTCCAGTGTTCTGCAGTTCTACTCTCATTTCATGATGCAGTCAGAACATGTCTGAAACACCCAGCATAAAAAGCAAACTGTGCTTCAATTCAGAGGCCATTAGACAAGTTCAGGTTTGGACAAAATGGGTGCCTGTTTGCTAAGGTATGAAACATCACTGTCCTTGGTTCATCATGAATCTTAGAGGAGGCAAAAATCAACATAAAGCAAATAAAAAGAGCAGTTTCTTTTTATACAGAGCAAATCTCCAGCTCTTGTTGGATTGATAGGTGTAGTGAGTCACCAGCACATTGCCAGGGCTGTCAAGTTGTCATTTTGGCTGGCTGCAGTACAAAGCTGAGTCCTTCCACATGGTCACCACTCCCCTCTCTGCGTGCAAATAAAGACTACAGCCTTTTCACTCCTTTTTCCAAATGCACGGGGAAATCTGTTATTTCTTCATCAGTCTCACATCCCCCTGGGCAATGGGAGTGCTCATCATCTGATGCATGTAAATGCTAACAAAACTCCCGTCTTGGCATTAAACGGTTTTAAACCTATAAAACAACAAATGCAGTGTAGCAATGACAAAAACTGGCAGGTTTCAGGTGGCCTACAGGGCTCTGCTGTGCTGGCACTGGCATCTGTGATATTGCTAAACTAGACCTGGGACTTCCCAAAGACTGGGAGGGAGCAAGAGAGCTTTAGTTATAGTCTGGTGGCCACAGATGTTTCTGTCAACCACTAGAGCTGCTCAGTCAGGCACTGACCCTCCCCAGCCCACGAGGGTGCACTTCAGAAAGGAAAGGGAGCAGCAGGTTCCTTAGAAGAGCTCGTGTCAGTGTGCTGCAGGCTGGCAAAACTCATCACTCATTCTCTCTGATAAGATGATAGCACAACAAAGGCAAGGCTGATGCAGCATCTTTGTAAACACAGAGCCACACTGGCTCTGTTGAAGTATTGCCACATTTTAAACCTGCATACATACAAACAGCAGAACTACTGCAGTGTGTAGCTGGGGTAGGCTGCAGCTAAATCACCCCAGAAAAGCAGCAGGGGCTCTGTATAAGCAGCAACACAAGTGGCAGCAACTTGAAATGCATGCAACAACTTGCTCAAGTGCCACCAGCAGCCTTGCACCTTGGTTACCATCCGCTGGAAAACTATTAACCAGCTGTATCCATGCAAAGAGCAGAGAGAGGCTTCTGCCAGGGAGAGGGAGGCAGGGCACTAGTGTTTCCAAAGGTTCCCAGTTAGTTTGCACATGGTGCTGTCAGACTGCTGTGCTCCTTTCCAGCCTGACTATTAGCACTGCTAATGGTAGAGGCCTTGGAGGACAAGCCTTGTAGGGCTGCATGCCTGGTGCACACAGAGCCAAGATTCCTGGCCATGTTCCCAAAATGTACAGACCTATCTACTACATTAATGGGTTTTATAACATCAACGATTCAAACAGCACATCCACACCATGGAGGGGTTAATTTTACAAAATCTTTCAATCCTGTATTTACAATTTACACACCTGAAAAGGGATCTTTAATTGCTATGGCAAATTAGTCAGTGTGTTGTCAGTATATTAGAAGACCTTTCTTACCTATACCTGGATAGATTTCTTAGTTCTGATTTTGAAGGAAAAATAAGTGAGACATGTCATTGAAGTTTAATGCATTGATGCTATTTCAGAGCTTGGTTTATGTTGGGTAACCTGTCTATCAAGGACAACCCCATTAAGTAACTTCTTTACCATTTCACAATACCTAATAGTAAACTGCATTTACAACAGGATTACTAGTAAAGAAGAGCAGGAAGAAAAGGGAGAGAGAGTTTAGATACTAAAGAGCTGATCAGAGACCAAGTAAGGCATCCAAAGAGGCAACAGCAAGAACTGGCAGTGTCCTACCAAACAAAACTGGGAAAAGGAGAAAACAGGGAAACCTTGTGTTTGCAAAAGTGTTCTAGAAAATTTCTACATCAAAGCTGATGAATACATAGGGGAGTTGTGAATGATTTGAGGCTGAGCAGAAATGTCATCAAGGATTTAAACAGGGGAGCAACACACAGTTGCCCTCAATCTTCTCCACTCCCTTGTGCTTGCCCAGAATGCATGGCTTTGCAAAGAAGTGCACAATCCATGTAGTGGCGTTTTCTTCCATCATGGATGTATTTGTACACAGTATTATATTTTCCTCCTTCTGCTTTTCTCCCCAAAAACCAAATCAAATCTCTCCCTTATTTCCTGTTGCATAAGTAAATAACATTATCTTCACTTTGAAAACTAAGCAGTTTGAAAATGGCATCTCATTGGAGCCCGTCTGCAGGGTTGCAACTGCCACAGTTGAATATTTTGCTCTGTATTCAACAAAGGACATCGGAAGAGATGTATTTTTAAGAACTTTTATGTGCTCAGTTTGAAGGCAAACACAGTAGTCCACATTGTCCTTCCCTCTCACTCCCTGTCTTTTTAGGCTAAAAAATTGTGTTTGTACAGCACTTAGCCCCATGAGACTGAAGCCTTTAGGTACAAATGTAACTCATTTAAATGGTAATACACAACAAAATGAGTGGCACTCTTCAAAACAAGCAGCATTTGTAAGCATATCTCTGCCAGGTGCTGACAAATGGAAGGTCATGGTAGCAGGCAAAGGGAAAGGTCTCAGTGAGACAATATTTAAAAGACAGTTTTTCCAGTCAAAGGCCAAAGTCTAAAATGTCTCCTTATTTCTCTGCTGCCTCTGCCCTGAAGCACTGTGCCTGCCTCCCAGAGAGCAGCACATGAGGGCTCCAAAGGTATTTCCTATACAAGGTCAGATCAATTATAATGTGCTTTAAATAGAGTCACGTGAGCCGTGTGCAGGAACTCCACAGCCTGATTAGATCCCTGACACACTGAAGGGCAGAGTCTGAGACAATCTGCTGACCTCGGGTAGGGAAGCCAGATAACAAGGAGGCAGGACCTGCATTTTCCCTACCCTGGGACTGAAGGCTTGATCCTCCTGGTCATCTAATATTGCTTTAAAATACCTGAGATGCCAGGAGTTAACTAGTGACCTGGTTCTTTCCCTACTGAAGTGAACAGCGGAACTCCAAAACCAAGTATTTCAAAAGTCAGGGACAGCTGCTGCTGTCCTTTTCCAGACCTGATAGGAAGCTCCCAAAGAGATGTTCACATTAAAGAAATAAACGAAGCAAAATCTTGGCAGGGTGAAGTTGTACTGGTTCATGCCAGGACCTGGGCTGTCCACTTGAAAGACAAAGCAAACAAACAAAACCTGTCTCAGAGAGTCCTCCTTCCAACCAAGATTTGAAAGGCCCTAGCTGCAAGAGAGAATATTAATATTAAAGTGCAGCAAGTGAATTATGCTACCAAGTGTTGATGCAGTAGAGAGACGGCAGAAATGTCATTTGTGTCTGCTGTAAGAGCATCCCTTTACTCTCCACCCCCCACTGGAATGCAGTCTTGTGATACCTGCCCTTCTTTTCATACGGGAGTCCCAGGAAAATACTAAAACCAGGAATTACCTGTTTCAAGCTACATTCAGAAGCAAAAGACATATAAACAAGGTTAAAAACAGGCTGCTGAGGGGGTGCATCTCCTGGATGCATCTTCTGTGGGTTGCTCTGAAACATTCCCTTCCTCTTGGCTCCAGGCTCCAGCTGTTCCACCCACCCTCTGCTTGCAGGGAAGCTCTTGGGAAAGGGAAACAAGGAGTGAAGCCATTGGCTTCCCTGTAAGCTGCTCTAAGGTCACTGTCATGTCAAACACACCCCAGCAGCCAGCAGTTCCCCCAGGTCTGATAATAAATCTCTGAGCATTTACACTGTCAAGGGTTATGTCTTATTCTGTGTATTCCACAAGTGTATTTCTGCAAGTCAGATTCTGCATGAAGCTATGAGATGCTGCACACAGGAGCAGTTTTGCTTTCTAATTTAGACTAATGATATCATTGCACATCAATATCTTTCCTTTCTCCTAAATACCACTGCTAAATAAAATGTTTTTAGCAGGATTTTCATCTGGTGAAAGTCAGGGTAGCTTCACTGAACCACTGCTAAAGGAATTTACACCATCTGGAGCCCTGGAGGAAAAAAAAAAAACCAAAAAAAAAAAACCCCAAAAAACCCAAACCAACTCAATGGGATATAAGCTAAAATTGGAGTGTTTTGCTGGATACAAACCAGATTTACTTGCTTGCTTAAACAGGTGCCTAAGTGCTGTAGTGAACTAGGTCCCAAATATGAAAGCATTTTTTATTTATGTCCACTTCTGCCAGCTTGGACATCTGATACAGGGGTCATCTTATAGCTAACATTTTTTTCTTAAACCCTGCCTATAACCACACTATAGAACAGCTGCCTGTGGAGTTATGTTCCATACATAACTTTAAAAATAAAATGCAAGTGACTGGAAAAGGCGGGTTTATAACTAGAAAGAGAATATAAGGGTACCTTGAAATAGAAATAAATGAAACATTTTCTGCATGCTGAAAAAAGAACTCACAATCTTGTATTTCTACTGCATTCTCTTTTATTTGAAACCAGATGTTTCAATACTGCAATTACAGTGTCCTAGAACTGCCCTAGCTGGAATTGGTTAGACCAGAAGCACTGTATGGGAAAAGGGTTTACACATTCATTAAACAAGTTTTTGTCTACAGAATGTCTTATTTCTCTATAGGGATTTTATGTTTGTACTAACTGCTATTCCAAACACTTGTAGCAATGTGAAATCCCAGCTGAAATCCCATCTCCCAGGAGTAGTTTTATATATTGAACCATGACCATTAAATGGGTAAAGGCAAAAGTAAGCTGGGAGGCTGTGTCCAGAACACAAGTTCCTCCTCACTTTCTCCAATCCCTGGTCACCAGATGACAGTCCTGCTTTCTCACTTGATTTCTGTTCCAGTCCATATTTCATCTCACATTGAAATAAGCCTGACTATGTGGGGACCTCTCCTCTCCTCCTTCACACACAGGCAAGCTCCCTTCTGGCCTCCTTGTGAAACCTAGTGAGATGTAAAATTTGAGGAAAAGGGAATTTGTGTCCCTGAAATTTAAGCTTTGAATCACCATAGCACTGGTTCCAAAAAACCCAGCAGCTGTCAATACTTTTTTTTCCTATTGTTGGAAAATAGGTGTGATGTGAGCTACTTGATAAACTGGGCCATCAAGGGACTCAGAAAGTGTTGCCCCAGCAAGAAGAAGGTGAGGGATTTCATGGAAAGAACTGCAAGCAAAGGAGAAAGAATTCCAGTGTGAACAATCCCTGCCAAAAGTTATTCAGGCAGCTCTCCAAAGCCAGTAGGTTTCTAAAGTTTTATTTGATACTATAACAAGTTCAACACAATCAGGTGTTTAAGTGTGCAATTTAATGTCTACCTTATATCATCGAATTTAAATATACAAGGAATGAAATAAAGCACCCAGTATAATTTTGAAATTATCTTCTGTAATCTGATATTAAGTTTTAATCTGAATTAAATCTTTGTAAAATAGACTCAAATAATAAACTAAGTATATATTTCTGTAAGTTTTAGCTGGACAGACTGCAACAGTGAACTAAAAGATTATCTCAGGTCCCGAGATACGAAAAATAATTTACTACCCCCAACTACCAGTGAAGACCAGTATTTGCATAGGGAGAACTCTGTATTTCATCCATCAGTGCCTCACCTTATTTTGCATCTCAGGCTTGCTTTGTGCCACCAAGCCAGAGGCCAAATTTAATGCATTTAATATGCATATTATTGCTACGTTGACATGGAACTCAGTAGCCCTGAAATGCCTCATTTGTTTCTTTGTGGCAAACATAATCATAGTTAGAAATGAAGGAGAAAATATCAAAGGATGCAAGTCTGACCACCAAACACTGCACAGGGGAATATTTAAAGAAATTATCATATTTATGAAAACTGGGATGGATGATTATCAGCTTGATTTTTATTTCAGAGGATGGTAATATTGCCAGGGTGGGGGAGAAACAATGAAGACCTCCAAGGAGAGGATGAGGTGGCTGGCAAATAAATACAAGAAATAAAACCCCTTGGGTCCACTCAAGATGGTGTTAGAGGCTACCTTGAAAAAGAGAGTGTGTCCAGGGCTCAGAGGCACCACAGGTCAACTCATCCTGCCACAGCACCACTGAGATGCCCATCTTCAGAGAGAGCAATGGCACCAGTGAAGAACCCAACACCAGGTGCAGAGCTCCTCATGAATATGTTCTCTTTCTGCCATCATGTTTGTAGAAGTTTTCCCTTTTGCTGATAAATATTTGTTCCTCAGCATACTGCTCCTTTTTTTATTTTGGTTGCTTTTATTTATCTAATCCTTACTCTCAAAAACCCACAACGTATTGAATCACTACATGGTTTTGATTCTATATTTGAAGAACTGTGACTTTCTGCACACAGAGAGTAAATTTAGATGGAATTTACAAGTTAGTAAATACAGCTGGTATTCAAGGGTATCAGCAAAGGGATCCTCCAGAAATTCTAGATGCCATATTCCCTTGCATACAACAAGACACAGTGCCAAGTATCAGTAAACAAATATGGTGCACCCTATTCCAGGGATAAATCTGAGGGATAGAGAAGGGCACTCTGTAACCCATGCAGCCAAAAAGCTACTTAAGCATCAAACTCTGACTCTGGTTCTCCCACTTCTGCAGCTGAAGAATGAGGAGGAGGGAATAGAGCCCACCTCACAGGCCTCTTGTGAGAGTAAGAAAACAGTGCATGGATGCCATGCTGTTAGACCTAAGGAGAGAGAAAGAGGGAGGGGAAACTTCCCATGTATTGGCCTTTTGGCCAGATGGCTGGAAAACACCAGAGATGGTGTCATGAGAAACACAAGGTTTACATCAACCCTGCCTGGGGAGGCTCCAGCCTGCAGCAGGAGCTGAGGACCAGGCACAGCTGCTGTCCAGCCACCAACAAACACAAACAGTGTCACAAACAGTGCAAACACAGCAGTGCCACAGAGAAATGAATGCAGAGGTTGCCATGATGGACCTATGCAGCCCAGGGCTTGATTCCACTTCTTAGTTTTTTCTTGTGGTTTAAGACCCATTTTTAATTGCTTTTTCTCATCAGGGAAAACAAGTATGTGAGCCACAGGTCTTTATTCTGTAAACTATTAAGTGCTAGGAGAATGTAAATATTATCACTGCTATTTATTTCACCCTTTGGTGTTTTTGTCTCTCTTTCCTGATTGGTTTAGGATGACGAATGCCAGAACTCTGTTCCCAGTCATACATCTCTTGGGCAAAGAGACAATGCAATGTGACATTTAACACAGTGTACCAGAGACCATCCTCCCTCTTCTGAATATTAAAATCACATACACAGAAAAAGCACTCGTAACAATAAATGTATCTTTTATTCACAGATAAAAACTGAAGCAAGCTGTTATAATACATATTTATACAAAGGATTTGAAAAAACCATAAAAAGGAAGATGATTAGAAAATATGATTCATTATGAAATGTGGTATTACATACACTATTAAACCTTTTCAAAAGTATTTGTTTGGCAACAATTTATCAATAGTTTCCACACTTAAGTGGCCTCCTTCAAAAAAGCACAAATCTCATGCAGCATGTATAAACTTGATCCTGAGGGTTTGCCTTCCTTAGAAAAACTGTAAAAAGATATACTATTTGTCTTAAAAGTTCAAAATGCAAATGCTATATTTATAGTCAAAACTATATAAAAATATGGACCTAACATAACATTTACAAAAACTTTTTGCTCCTTTTTTTTGCTTGTTTTATGGTTTTGGTAATAAACATAATTCTCAATTCCTGCAGTCAGAGAGGAAAAAAGAAAACCAAAACTAACCACAGTGCCCTTTGTAGACTTCCTCACGTTAAGTTTGCGACTCCAAAAAAGACCAGGTCTGTGAAAAGTGAGGTTAGTAACCAAAGAAGTAGGTAAGCAGTTAATATATATCTATATATGTATATATCAAATGGAAAACAAACATTTATTTTGATCTGAAAAAGTAATAATACAAAACCTGAAGGTAAAACAATCATCTCAAAATGCCATAATACTCCTTTTCAATCGATAAATGTTCATAAAAATATCTTGAACCCTAACCAAGAAAACAATTATAATACAATTTTAATTCTGCTACATAAAACAGCTTTTCTATGAAACAAGAAGGCAAGTTCAGGTATGAAAACATAATTTACTTATTGCTTTTGCTACAATGTTGTTTGTTTTTTACATATAGTCATAAATACACTATACAGTATAAAATATTTTGTAGGAATACATTTTGTGGTCTGCTTAGGTTTGCTGGCTTTAATTCTAGCACCAAATACAAAAACAAAAATCAAATGAACTTTAAAGGCACTTTCATTTTATGTTAGTTTGTTTGTTTTTTAATTAACATCAGGGTTTGTACTACATTTCTTCACTTCCCTCTGGCAGAAGCAATACTTGATCCTACTTTATCTTTGTACAGCTCAGGTCACGTTGAGGCACCAAATGATTTATGAACATTCCCATTCCTCAGCTGTTTCTTTCTCCTACAACATTCATTGTTGCTTTTTAGTCTTCACCTTTCCTCCTTCACTTCCCAGCTACTTTATCCCTTTACTTCTTCATGTCGGACAACCCAGCTTCACTTCCCTCAGTCCCTTGAAAAAACCTCTCTTCAGACCTCCACTTCCCTGGCTCCATCCTGCGCGTCGCTTATCCCGATATCGAAACACGTCACGATCATGATATGGGACTTGCACAGATTCACACACTGCTCCAGTTCTTCGGTCACTTGTTCCAGTGCCTCCAGGTACTCCTGTGACTCCTTATCAAGATCAGGATCCACTTCAACTGTTAGACAAAAAAGTACTGAGTAAGAGAAACAGCTTATCATAAAACATTATTCTATCACCAACGAGCCAATACAGTAGAGCAAAATTTAGTTTCTCTTGAACTAAGATTTTTTTTTTCCCCTTTGTTCAGCAGATGCAAAACTCTGCCTTGAGGCTCCAGTTATGCACAGTACTCAATCTGGGAAGAAATCTCATGCCTCAATTTCCCAGCTATAGCATGAATACGGAAACAATTTTTTCCTTCTTCGGAAAGAAAAATAATAAAAGAGTATATACTTAATATTTTAAAAATCATATTTAATATTAACAGCATCATTTTGATGGTCTCTTCTGGCTGGTTTGGATCGTTTTTTTGTTCAAATAGCATATTACAGAAACACAGATTGAGTCATAGAGTATTTTAGGACTCAATTCAGCAAAATATCTTAGCAAGTGATTAAATTTTTCAGTGGGACTGCTAACATACTGAAATCTGTTAGAGGCTGATGATACTGCTGTTATTGCAAAATACTTACAGTCTTCTTTCCACTTATTTGGATCCATCATCAACCTGCACTTCGTCTCTTCCAACTCTTCCTTCAAAAACTCGTGCTTTGCCTTTACTTCTCTGATTCGCTGCTGGCGCCTCTCCAGTATCTTCAGCTTGGTATGGAAATACATCAGACCCTTTGAAGACACAGAAAGACCATTCCATGAATTCTCCTGTTGTGAGCTGGCCCATAACAGTCTGACAAAAATTGCTCCCAGCTCACTACTTGTAAGAGTGAGCAGGTGGGTTGTTTTATTTGGTTGTGGGGTTGGTGGGGTTTTTATGGGTTTTTGGAGGGTCTTTTTATTTGAAGCTTACAATAATGGATTCTAATCTAGAGGAACTGCAAGCTACATCACTTGAGCATTTGCTGCACTTCTCTCAATTAGCAAACATCTCTTAATACATTCTGAAATTACTACTGTTTGTAGATTTTTTCCAGTAGTGAAAATTATAAACACAGCCTAATGATAATGTCAGAGTTACAGTTAATACTAAAACATAAATTCTTATTTTCTAAAAATCATTCCTACCTTCTCAACATCCTGGAAAGGCTATTACAAAAGAAAGGGGAAAAAGGCATCAGTAGAACATAGAATTCTGGTCTCTAAAATAGAATTAGCTGAAGTGTTTTCCAATTACAAGTAAGTTAAATTCAGTATCCCTGATTTAACAGAATCCTGTCATTACATAAAGAGTTTATGACCCTATCGTTGAGGGAGGCTGTAAGGTTCCACCAGCCAGGCTAGGATTATGAAGTCTTTCCATAATGTATTCATTGGTAACTTCCATTTACACCATCAGTCATGTTAGCCACAATTAATTTTAGACAGTAATAATTTTCATTTTCTGTGTTAAGGGTACCCCAACATATGAATTGTAAAATTAATAATTATAGTACTTTAATTGCACTCAATTTCCTGAACACCATTCTGGCATTCAAGCAAGGACTTTGTCTGTATATTGTAATTTAAGTTGTCTACAGTTGTAAAATATGTGCTGACCTCAGTTTCCTCTTGTCTGTGTCGCTGTAATCGTTCCACATCATCAATCTCATAAACTTTAATTTCAAATGGCTCTTTCAAAGTGCCTGGCAAAGGTGGTAGATCAACCCATTGGCCAGTGACACTGGGTTTTCTTCCTAAGGAGGCAGCATCTGGCAGTGGTGCAGGAATCAGTCTGCGACGCTGGAGACCTAAAATACAAAAACAAATATTTCTAAGGCTCTAAGAAACTAACATGCTACAGAATTTACTGCAGTGAATTAAGGAATGATCTAGCTTCTCAGCATACTTAGGAAGAAATGCTTTTCTTGATCTTTTCCTTTTAATAAAATACCCTCAGGCTGATAATTGAGTTACTGCCTTGACAAAGTAGGTTTCACTTGGTTCCCAGATGGGAACAACAGCAGTTCCTCTCCCACAGCAGATGTCTGAACATCAGTTCTTTATTCTCTCCTTGCAGAAATATTTTGGATTGATTTTTCTTTGGTGGACTACAATGGTATTCATTACCTTGCAAAGGCAGTGAGATAGTGAATGATCTAAAACTAATACTGATAATGGCTTACTTATCTGGAAATCTCCTGCTCCCTCAGTTAAAACCAAGCAAGGCTATCTAAGATCCCTGTCACTGCATTACATCTTTGCAAAGCTCAAACAGTTCCCTCCAGAACTACTACTGCTATTTTAGGGTGCTAAATACCAGCAGTTTTCAGTGACTTTGTGGGACTGAGAGGCATTCAGAAGGCACCAACCAAGCTGCAACTTGAGCACCTCCAATGCTGAGACATCTCCCACCTTTGCACCAGCACCCAGAAGCTCAGTGCATGACAAAACAGCAATTCTGGGAGCCTTCAATAGAACACTCACAGATTTTCCAAGAAAATCATTATGCTTCTGCTAGGGTTCAAGTTTCATGAAGCAGAGACTGAGTTACAGCCTTCCAAATGCTGATGCTTTTGATTGCAAGAGTTGGCAGTCTGGGGCCCAGAGGGGTTTTTTTATTAAGTCTCTTTCCATTCTCTAAAACTCTGACCTTTACAGTACATGTCTCAAGCATAAGTACATGCATAGAGCTGGTCAGGCAACATTAACAAGCCTGCAGTCCAATCCCTAAGAAGAGGAGGGATGAAGGCCACCAGAAACAAAATGAAGTAACACAAAGTAGCAGTAAGTGTAAAACGGATTTAGGTGACTGGTGACAATAAATTTAAGTACTTAATTGCCTCCTCTTATTAAAAACTAACTCAGAGGTGGAGAGTCTTGTTTCTTCTGCTCTTACGAAAGGGAGCACATCAAACAAAGAAGGCAGCTCTGCTCAAAGGACAAGGCTGCCAAAGTAACTTCTTGGCTGAGACCTCTACAGGAGAGGCAGGTGCAAGTTAAGGCTCTCAGATAAGCCCTGTTATCAACTTCAACATGAAATGAAGACAAAACCCCAGCAGGCACTCCCAAAGCAACACACCTCCACTGATACCCCATAAGTTACCTGCTTTACATATTCTTAAGAAAAACATCCCTCATTCTTAATTGCCTCCTTGCTGCTTTCTAAGTAGCAAGAACAAAATGGGAATGTTTTCAAAAGGGGAAGACTTTACTTCTACAAAACTGTTCTCACAAGCCAAATCTATTCAGCCTGAAACACCACTACAGCCCTGGCAGATGAAGCTACACACTGTAATGTAACCCTGATCCTGTAACTGCCTTGGTGACAGGAGATCCCTCTGAGGAGGACACCAAACACATGAGGTCAAACACATGCAATAAGCAGGCAAACTTCATCTCCTTCCACTATACAAGCCAGAGTCAATGTCATTTCTCCAAGAAAAAAGTTACAGGATAAGGGGACAGGTTTACAGCGACATACATGGGAGCAGGATCTGTCCTTAAATCCAGAGACTCCAACATAGTCTGGTGTTATATAAGCTACTCCAAGAATATCTAATAATGTGCAAAGATTACAGTTATTTTAGAACAGTAACAGGTCTGAACCAAACATTTCTCGTAAGAAATATTTGATGCACTTCCTGGTAAAACCACATTTCATGCATAAAACACATTATTTTCTCAAAGTCTACAGCACTCCAAAAAAAAGTAATACATAATTTACTGTTATAGAGCAATTACAACTGGAAAAAGAAATAGTTTGTCATTTTTAAAGACCTTATAAGTATTTCCTGGGGCAAAAACAAATACAAATCCATCAGTGGGTAATGCCTTCTCAATATGTGTGCAACTTACACAGCTGTTAATATTGATTTGTAGGAAAGGTTTAAGAGGCTGATGTGCTGTGGAAAGAGAAGTGCAGCAAATGTTGCACTAAGTTTCCAAAAGAATTTATCACTTGCTGAAGCAACTCAGTTTCCTTTACCAGAAAGCACCATGAGATCAACTTCATTGATTTGGTTTTACTGCCTGAACTGAGCATTGGGGCTATCTATAGGGATTGCAGTAACTGCCACTTTCCAACCAGAAGTTCAGATCCAGCACACTGCTGATTTTAGCTCCTACTGTATTTCCAACAGCCAGTATGGCCAGGTTGCTGAAGGAGGCTGCTGGTCATCATCTACATGGCACTGGTTGCAGGGGATTCTTTACAATACCACAGGATCTCAACTTAGACCTGAGAAATGAACACTGTAACCCCAACCATATGAGCTAGATTTTGAAGCTGACTACAAACACACTTGACTGCAGCTGCACTTACCATGAGAACAAGCAATGAAAGCAATAAGGAAAGGCACCACAGGGAAGGAAAGGGAACCTGGCCCCATATGCCCACCTGTGCTTGGTGTGGTCAGACACAGTGAGCCAGAGCTGCCTCTTCCAAGCAACTCTCACAGCCAGTTTCTTACTACTTATAGTACCCACACACATCCCCTAAAATTTTTTCATATAAATACCATTAGAGTGCAATACAACAATGTTGTGATTAGCTATAGCATTAACCTAAGAGTTGCTGCATCTTAGGCATGCGTCCTACTACTCCAAGCCTTACCCTTGGGTAATCTAATGGATATCTGGCAATCCTCATTAATTCACAAACACTATTCTCCCCTTCTGGCCCATTCCTTTGTCTCTAAACTACAGTCCTAGCTGGTCTCTCTGGCACTCCTTCACAGACAGGCAGCAGCAGAGTTCCTCCTCTCCTCACTGCCCTTCTCTCACCAGTCTTCCAGTATCACTCACTCAGTCCTCACAAAAACTCATCAGCACTCACCCAGCACCTCACTTTTCCCAGCTCACCCATAACACTCTCCTATTTGGGCCACCCTGGTCCATCCCTGCCGAGGGATGAAGGAATGTCCCCCATCTGCTGCCTCCTCCCTCGCAGGGAGGCTGCCGGCACCCCGGGGCACCCACACCTCTGCTGCCCTCTCCACCACAGCACCTGTGTCACACCTGCAGCTTTGAAGTAAAATAAATGACAAGTAGCTGCTGTCACAGCAATACACATGCACACACAAGCACATGCCGTCAGTTCACCTCCCCGCTTTCAGTGGCTCCACTCCTCTCTGTCAGAGATGCCTCAAAACACCTCCATCCTCAGGATGCAGTGGAGTACCAGCGAACACACCTGGCCACTTCATGTCTTACCTGTGGACCGTTTCTTGGGGGATTTGAGGCTCCTCATGCGCCCCGGTGACGACATGCCGCTCTCGCTCATGGAGTCGTGTGCCGAGGAGGCGCTGCCGGTGGCCTCGCTGTCCCGAATCATGCTCTCGTAGCCGCTGCTGCCCCCGCTGTGGTAGAAGAGAGCTGTCCTGCCCATGGCAGGCGGCAGCTCCCCGCTCAGGACGCTGCTGTTGTCGCTGCCGTGCCCACTGCTGTAGCGCTGCGGCCGCCGTGGCGCCGTGATCTTGCTGTAGGGGGACGGCAGCACTGGCACCGGCGACTTCTCGTCGCTGAGGTTGATGCCGCTGTCGTTGCCGCTGTCGGAGTCGGTGGAGCCTCGGCAGTGTCCCGCCTTGGCAGGGCCGCCCGACACCAGCTCGTTGACGCGGCTGTTGGCCGCCCTCATGGCCTGCTTGGTGCCCATGATGGTCCCGCGGCCTGGTTTGCCGCCCACAGGCTGCACCGCCCGGGGCGCTGCCTTCCCACCAGGGGCCATGCCAGAGCCCTTCCCTGCAGGCTGGGCCAGCGACTTCACAGAGGAGCTGAGAGACTTTGACCCACTGGCAGAGAGGCCCCGGCTTTTATTCCCACTGGCTGGCACCTTCTGGTTAGCCATGGGTTTTGCCTGGCTGTTTTTACCAGCTGCAGGGGTGGTGAAGGGCAGTGGCAAACCCATACTGGAAGCAACAGGAGGGACCCCCAGCCTGGGGACAGAGCGCCCTGCCCGGCTGCTGCCAGTGCTCCCGCTGTCCCTCACCATGCTTGCTTTGGATCCAACTGATGTCAGGCTGTCACACCTCTCCAGAGACATGTGGCTCCCATATCGGTGCACGGTTTCACTCTTTGATGCCTTTACCTTTAAGCTGGACGTCATCTTGGGCAAAGAGTGGTCACCCTTCAAGTTCATTCTGCAGCTGGCACTTTCACTAAAGTAAGAGCCAGCTTTCAACCTCAAATCTGCTTCGTCTTCAGCCTTTGGCGTGGCAGCTCTGGCAAAGTCCAGGCCAGAGGCTTTCCCCCCACCATTACCCAGACCAACAGGTTTCTGCTCCAGGCTTGATTTACGTACAGGAGGTGTTGGAGGTGTTGGCCCACCTGGTCTGGGCAACATGGTTGATTTCTGTGGGGCATTCTTCTTTCCCAGGGATGACTTCAAGCTGCCTGTGGCCAAGGGAGCATCCGAATTCCCTCGGGTCACAGACTCAGGCAAAGTACTGTTAGCGTGTGACACCGGCATCACTCCCAGTGTGGTGGCTCCTCTCTTCAGCTGTGGCATCTTCATCACAGCTTCTGACTTCTTTGCAGCTCCGCTGGAGGATTTGCAGGCCATTTCACAGCCATCCACAACCCTCTGCGAGCAGGCGAGCATAGTCTGTGACTTCGCTGGCCTGGATGCTGTGCCAAAACACTGGGCAGCTTTTTCTGGCTGCTTTTCAGTACCAAACATGTGAGGTTTTGGAGACAGCAGTGACTCTGCAGGTTTTGCTTCCAAGTGATAATCGGAGCGTAACAGCCAAGGATCTTCAAATATACCATGTGGATTCTGCAGCTCTTTATAGCTGAGGACAGTATTATTGTGGATTGGAGAAGAGGTAGTTTTTGTTTTCCTAGGAAGACTAGAATGTATTGTTTCTATCACAGGCGCATCACGAGAATTACCAAATTTAATTTTTACTGGCTGATCAGTGACACAAAAAGCACTTTTTATCTGAGATGCTTTGGTAGTTTCAGAGGTTTGAGGGCTTTTGCCTGAGGAAAGCTTGCTGGAACTCAAGCTCTCACTCTCCAGCTCAGAGAAGCAAAATCCACTGTCATTCAGAGCACTTTTCAGGGGGACACATAAATGGGATGAGTCCAAGCTGAAGGGTTCCTCGGAGTTACTGCAGTTGTAAGATGACTGTGCAACAAAACTGTCACTAGACTGAGCTCCATCACTTTCAATTGTACAAATGCTGACTTCACTAAGCCATGAACTGATGGAGGAACGTCTGCTGCTGGTAAAGGGATCCTTAGCAAAGGGCACAACAATATCAATATTTACACCAGTAGAAGTCTCCTGTGAGGTATAAGCATCAAACTCATCATTTATGCTACTGATAATACTGACCGGCCTTGAACCCGATGCAAGGGCCTGAAGGGAGCAGTCACTGTTAAAGCTAATGATACTGGAAGGTCTCCCATTATCCATAATTCCACTAATAGAGAGCTCTTCCACCACTGTGAAAACAAGCTCATCCTCTCCATTCAGCTCAACAGGCTGCTGCAAAGTCACTGTGGTGGTCAGTATATCCCGATCAAAACACTTCCCTCGGAATGCTGACCTGAAGCTGTGTACCTCTATCGCACCTGACTGACTCTGGGCGTTGCCACCAACAAGGAATGTGCTTCCTAAAGGGTTCTGCTCAGGTTTGTTCCCCATCTGTTTGCTCATTCCCACAGGAGGAGTCCGAACTGCATTGCTATTGTCCAGCTCCAAATTCTCAGCTTTGGAGCTTGGGGAGTGCTCTCTCTGCTGTGGAGGGGGAGGCGCTGGGCTTGGCAAGGGTCTCTTCACATACAAGGACTTTTCCTTAGTGACACATTCACCTGTGGCCTTATTCTGTTCTGGATTCCTCAAAGGGCTACACCTTGAAGTCTGCAGGGAGTCAGTGATTGTCTCTCTCTCCCCCTCTAGGATAGAGTCTATTATTTTGTTGTCAGCTCTGCTCTGCAGCTTGGAAAGCTCTGCTTTCAAGTGAGGTGTGCCATTTTCTTGACAGCTGCCATTGCCACTCCTTGGTGCAACAGCCTGGAAAGGAAGGTTATGTCCTTTTTTGGGAGATGCAGCTTCTTGTGGAATCAGTTTCTTAAATCCTCCAGAAGGAGAGGATACCTTCTCCTTTATCAGCTTAGATTGTGCATTTTCTGTGCTTCCAGGACTACAGTTGGACCCAACAGAGATTTCTCCACAAGCAAACTTCATGGGTTCCTCACTTCCATCAATGCACTCTAACCTTTCCTGCAGTTCAGCAAAAGTGTTGCATTTGAAATGGTCCTTGTCAGAACTCCTACCAATAGCAGAATTGTCTTTATTTCTCTTCTTATTTAGGGATGGGATAATAGGAACAAACTCTGGTGGACCTTCATTGTCTGTCAATTCCCTGTCAGACAAAGCTGCACCGTTGGGACCAACATAGATGACAGTATCACAAGACTGTTCACTGCTGGAGGAATAATCAGGATCACTGGATATATTCAGGACAGGAATGTCAGGGTCAAGGGCAACAGTCCGTGGGTGGAATGGTCGCAAATGGGGCGGTCTCCGGACATGTCCTTCTTCACATGAACTCTCTCCTCCAGAGGAGCTGGATGCATACTGCAAATGACAAGAAAAGTTATTAGTATCAATTGGAAATAAGTATATACATGTACAGTAAGTGATTAAAAGGTCAGGTTGCAATATACTCTGTACACTATCACAACTCCATCTACTGGGAAAATATTAGAGGGGAGGATAAATTAAAATAACATGCTACATAAATTTTACTGTATTAGTACTAATATAACAATCACACCTTTTCAGATAATTTCCATTAAATATTATGCATTGCCTTTCTCCTCAATAGTTTTCTGCTCCTCCTCTATTGATTTTTAATTGGCATTGATAGAAGCTTTTGAGATAGTTCCACATGTAAGCAAAGAAAGAATATATGTTTGAAACAAAAATAAGGGAATTTCAGGATTAAGGATTGGGGACAGGATGATGGCTCCGTGCCAAGTCATTTGTCAGTTCCTCTCCTGAGATTCTATGCATTTTGTATTACTTCCTATCATCAAGAAATCCCATGTTTCCCTACTGAGAGGTTAGGAAAACTCATTTTCAAATGAATTAATTTCTGCTTGTTTGCGAACCAACCTTGGATTTCTTCTTTCTCATGCGGTGGATTCGCGATGCGAGCTGAACAGTGGTGAGAGTCTCTGCATAATTGGCTGGGGAGTCAGAAATGTGTGCAATCATAGTAGTCCTGCAGTTGATGTTCCCAAGTGATTCCCTCAACAACATTGTCAACTTGTTGTCCCTGTGCAAAAAAATGAAAACACGAGGATTATTTAAAGAAACCACCACCTTTTTCTGCAAAATTTTATACCACAAGCTGTGCATTCACTCTTGTGCATGCATGGTACATGTGGATAAGAAATATGCTCCTGTTATTGAGCACACTTAAAATCTATCTAGATGTACACATACAAAGGTACCAATATTTTAATTTATATACCTGTGTATTTACAGGATGGTAAGTCATTTTGCTGCTTAGAAAATTGTTAACCAATTGACTGTTAACTAGTTTTCTCAGGTTTAGGTCATACTACCCAAAAGAGCTTTTGAGTGCTGTATTTTTAGCTGAACAGATTTAGTACCTGGATAGTTACACACTGTGAGCTCTATGTAAACATTTTTAACAACAAGAAATAAAAAGTTAAAAGAAATGGTAAGAAATCTCTAAACAGATATAACAATGTTAGATAACAGAAACGCAAGTGTCACCTCAACTAATCTACCTTCCATTCTGCCACCTGTGGTCTGCTCTGACATGGCAAAGGGAAGCAGAACTTGTCTCTGGAGGCTTTCCTGGTGATGCAAAGTCTCCACTGTGGACAGTAAAGCTGACAAGACAAGTGACATTTTGTCCTCCCCTGGTCTCTAAGACATCTTTCCCCACGCCTCTTTGGAGTAAGAAGCTCCCCAGTTCCTGCTGCCCCCTCTGAGCAGTTCCAGCCTGAGGAAAGTCCTGTCATGACTGGTCACTAAACCACAGTAGGTGACCAAGTTGAGGATCTGCCCTTCCCTGCTCTAACCCATCCATCCTCTACTCCATACACAAACCTAGCAAGCACCCTGAGGAAAATATCTTTCTGCCTGATACAGAAAGAAAAAAACACCTGCTTGAGATGCATCACTAGATAAATATGTGAAATGACATGATTGATAATGCATTATAACTTTGTGCTGTTGTTATGACAAGCAGCAATTAAATTTCAGGACTGAAGGCCAAGTTCTGGTAAGGGTGCTTACAGTGTGGCTGTTGTCTTTTAGCTGGGCTCCCCACAGGTGTGCTTGACACAAAATTGTTGTCAGAGACACTGCATAAAGGAACACACCTTAACATTCACTTCTGCTAAACTAATGTGCAACATGGTGGTCTTTTTTTTTTTTTTTTTTTTTTTTAATTAAAAAGATGTATCATCCAAAAAGACATGTGAAAGGAACAACCTTTGATGACTATACTTGATCAACACTCTAATTGTTTTCCAAAATTTCAGTAAAATTTTTACATTTGCAAAAAGAAGAGAAAATCCTACTAAATTTGAGTTCAAGTATTCACTAATGTCCAGCTGCTTGAGATCAGCCAAAAATTCCAAATCCAGGAAACAAAGAGGAGAGAGAATGAAAGAAAACACCTTGGGCATTTTTCCTCACTTTTTTCAACAAACAAATCCTCCCCAATCCTTCACCCAAATTCTGTAAATACCATTTTTGGCCATCTTACTAAGAATTTCACATTTCTTGAACATTTAAAAACCTGTGTGTCTGTTAATATTGACAAAAAGACTAACAGATATGTGTATCTGTAAGAGTGACCTTAAAAGAAGACAGACTCCTCTCTGACAGAATTTCCTTAGACTTCATATTAGGTAAACAATAAATTGATGCATTTCTCAGGTAACAGCAGCCACAAATTTAAGATAATGCAGACTAGAATTCACTTACTTATATGGCACATGCTTAGCACCATTAATTAAGGCCAAGATTACATTGCCCAGGGCAGAGAGAGACAGACACAGAGAGCCTCCTCCATCTCGGCTCTTGCTCAGCACTTTTTCACAGCTCCCTAGATCAATGAGATGCAAACGACTGCGTCCTCCAGACACTAAAACAAAAAGGAGAAAAACACTTGTACATCACGTTCTTGTGTGGACTCAAGCCAAACTGGTATTCAAAAGGCATTCAAATGAGGAGAATAATGAATACAGCATGGGATAATGACCAAATTAATACTTAATTGTAAGGAAATCAGATATTAGTCACAGCTACAAAAGTTAAAGATGACTCAACTGGCTTCATTTTCTTTTTTTTTAAGTTAATTGCAGATCATTATTAAAACTAATGCAAGACCACATCATTTAAAAATAAACAATATGGTAAGAACATTCATACTTCCTCCTTTGCCACTCTTCTCCATGCGATACTGGTATATGTGAAGAGTGAAGAGCATGTGTGAATTCCTCCTATCTTCCTCCTCACATTCAGGCTTGCTGGTGCTTCTGGCAGCAATTGCAGCATCAAGGAAAAAGGCAGCTTTCTCTGCTGTCGGGGCTCTTAGCTCACTTTGGTTTTGAAGCTTGAATATAAATAAGAAAATGACAAATTAGCATGGGGGCATTTTTGTAATTATTTTTTGCTGAACATGCTAAATCTCCAGGGCACTAAGAAAAACAAATATGTACACCATGGGAGAAGGGCTTACAAATTGAAAGCAATAATTTTTTTTTACTGGCTTAAAAGTTGTCATAATTGTTGTCAGATAAAAGGAAATAAAAAGTAGAAGAAAGTCAGGCTCAGAAAAATCTATGTTGTGATATTCATTATACCTGGGTTCCACATATTGGATCTTCTCTCAAGTAAACCCCAGGAGACTGGCCATCCTGAAGGCTGCCAGTGGCTACTTCAGCTAACAAATCCTTAAGGTTTTCATCTTTGCCACTGATCTCTACAGCAGATACTCTAATAGAGAAACGAGTTCCAGTTTTTTCTTTACGTTCATTGATCAATTTGAAGAGCCAAGAAATTGCACAGGGGATGATACCAAGGCTTTGTGTGGAGTTATCTTTCCCAATCATGGTAAAAGATTTTCCTAGAACAAAAAGACAAACATAAACACAATTAACCTTTCTTGTACAAGGCAATATTTCTTCATATTGCTACCTGATTTTACCATGGTACATTACATGTACAGATAAGGGAAAGAACAGATGAAAAAATTCAAAGTACGTAATTAATAACCCATTACTACTTATTCAATTAGGTTTGCAAGTTTTGTAATCAGATCCACAGTAAATTAATGTTAAAAACATCTCTGATCTTTTGATTTTCATCACAGTGCACCTACATAAACTTGCTCTTGAATAAGCTAATCTGATGCTACATTTTACCTTTTCAAATTAAAACTCACAATCACAGTGTAGAAATAAATCGTGATAAGTTTGCAAAGCTAATTAAAAAGAAATTCTAATCTATTCATATACTCCAGGTTTATTGTTCCAGGAGCTGACAGCATGTAATTACCAGACTGACATAGTAATTAACTGTAACGAATTTGGGAGCTCACCAAGCTTGACATGACCAAAGCAAAATATGCAACCATCTGCACCATTCACAACAGACTGGATTACTTCTGCTACTGTTCCAGAGCATACCTCAGCCTGAAAGAAAAATTGGAGACAAATAAGTGAAAGAGCATATACTGCTGTGGTTTTTACTGTTCTTCTGTAATGAAATGAATGACTCAATATTTTTGAGGTGCAATATTCTTTCCATTTTTATGGCATCAGTCCTATTATTTTAGTAACCATGCTATCTTAAAAAAATAATAAAATATGCTACTACAGCCTAAAATAGTTTTCAATTCTATTAAGCCTATTCTCTTGGAATATTGATTCTATGACTAATGTACCAAACTGAATGCTATCCAACCAGGCTTCCTGCTGGTATAATAGCTTAGCCAAGGCTATTCAGTAATAGTAGCAACTCCACTGAAATTAAGCTACTCAGGAGTGCTCACAGGAATTAAAAAGACATCCACACTGGAGAAAATGCATTAAGATCCCTGAATAAGATTTTGTAGTATCACATTTTCCTCTTCCAGTGGAAACATCATCATCAATAAAGAAAACTTGCTAAAATACTTGATTGTGCTAAAACCAGTTTATCCACGTCAGGGAAGGTTTCAAATACACAATAAGATGATCTATTAAGTACAGCAACTGGGGGCAGGGGAGGGGGCTGCTGTAAATACATAACTACAGTGAAATGCTAAGGCTCTGTTTGCAGGTGCATGGCAGCAAGCTTGCCTCCAGCAATAATGCCTCCACAGAAGAGGCTGCAGTGGCCAACATCACCCAAAAACATCACAACAGGCCACCCAACAGGCCTGCTACAAGGAACCGAAAAGTCATCCCAAACCACGGCCAACAGCCTGAAGGACTGGTGCCAAAACCAGCAGGCACATAGGCTGTGACCAGACACCTTGCAGCAGGGCTGGCAGCACAAGTAAAAAAACCTCACTTCCAGTTCTGGACTAATGCTGAGATTGCTGTTGCACACTTCTGCACAAAGACCCTGTTTGAACTTAGGCAGGATCTACAAACAGCTTTTGGATGTGGTTACAGGTGCTTTGAGCACTGATGATGTGTGTGGGAAGTTATTCTTCATCTTTAGTGCTTGTCTAGAACTCAGACTCAATAGGTATTTTCCTATCTACAGTCTGGGACCCCAAAAAATAAACAAGGAGAAGAGGAGGAGATTATGATCTAGACCTTGTCATATTTTCTCAGCATTAACAGACTGTTTTCACCTTGGATGCTTTGTGGTGTATTTTTCACCCTGATTTTTTTTCAGCAGTTCAGACTTGGTTCAGACTTCTTCAAATGCTGTTGAATTAGTTCTTTTTAAACTGTTCTAGGATTTTATTTTCTGAACCAAAGATTTTTCACAGAAGGAATTATCAGATGTCCATGAGTGCAACCTCACTGAATATACTGCAGACCCCAATCTTCTTAGACCAGCCATCCTATCTGTGTAGCAGATTTCAGGTCTGAGGCCACTACTGAATAAATGCTCCCTTTTGTAGGCCAAAAGAAAGACATGCACCATCATCAGCACAGCCATCAACATAAAATAATCAGTCAAAACCACAGTATAAACAAACTGGAAAAGGTGCAGATAATGTGAAAGCTCCTTGTTCCAGTATTACAATCCCAAGGGGTTAGCTTTATCTTTCCTAACAGCATTTAATTTAACATTAGGCACATGTTTATTTCCCATTGAAAGCTGTGGGGAAGGACATTATTTCAGTCCCATCAAATGGGTTAAAACCTAGCTGGATGGAAAACTGGATTTCAAGCTGGCTGTGTGTCTTTCTCTAATAAGAGAATACACAAGAAGGCAATTTAGTCAGCAAATATATCTCCCCAGCTATTATTCCTTAATTTTACATCTCAACTAAACAGATGATGTAAGAATTTACCCACTTGTCTACTAATTACTGTGTTTTTTCCAAGCACTAAGACAACTCATTCAAATAAAATCCCCCAGAAACAGGAGGAACTCTTCAGGCAATCAAATGCAGTGGCCAAGAAAAGATTCAAGAGGTTTGTGTGAGTGACTCCAGTACCTGTGAAGCATCCTGGGGGAAAACTGCATCAAAGGCAAACATCTTTGG
This sequence comes from Muscicapa striata striata, assembly GCA_030060385.1. Classification (NCBI taxonomy): domain Eukaryota; kingdom Metazoa; phylum Chordata; class Aves; order Passeriformes; family Muscicapidae; genus Muscicapa; species Muscicapa striata. Next base: position 1,257,873 of record JAREIS010000151.1, on the reverse strand, counting down.
GACAGCAACAACACCTCTTCTGTGACCTGCATTGGAAGGCCCAGTCGTTGCTGGATCATAAAATGTGATTTGCTTTTTTCGTGGGTCTACCTTTAGGAAGGACATGGATTCAGACGTTTCATGTGCTCCTTGAGAGGAACAAATCCTTACCATCACTTTCACCTGCAAGGATTCAGAAGAAAGCAACAACTTGAGTCCCCAGCTACAGATAAACATATGCAAAGCATTCCTCCAAAACCCACTCCCCTTCCTGTGATGTGTTTGTTTGTAATGTTCAGGTGTGTCAGAACAACCATGGGACAAAAACAGAGCCAGATTTTCCAGCCTGGGGTCTTCACTGAACTAATTAGGTTTCAAAGGTGCATTTTGTCTCTTCAGTTGATGCTATTCCAGTTTTACCAATTCAATTTATAAATGTCTGATCTGCAAATATGATCCACTGTAGGTGTAACACAATGCCAAAGAAAAGGGAATTCTAGTCTCCTGCCTTTCAAGTACTCAATGTGACCAAAAGGACACTTTGAAAACCAGTCTGAATAACACAAGGCTCAAACAGCTACTGCATTTGAAATAAGTCAAGAAACTTTCAATTTCTCACTCATGTAACTCTAATAAAAAGGTGTCCCAGGCAGTTCCCTTTATGCTGTCATTGCCAGGCTCTTCAGTGGCTAGTGGCAGATTTAATGGGGGGGAAAAAAAGGAAGGAAAAAAACCAAACCACAAACCACTAAAATGTCAAAAAGTTTGAAAAGAAACCTATCACAAAGTCCATTTCTATTGCAGCACTACAAATTATGATACCCTATACACAGGTTTTTAAGACTTCCTTAGAAAGCCCTGTCATGTTAGCTGTGATTTCCAAAGCACTTTATGGGAGCCAAATGATTGGGTCTCAGGAAAATTCCACAACAGCTGTACACCTGCTTCTTTTAAGCTTCCTGGAAATCATGCTCTTACTTAAAAAACCCATGAAATACTTCCTCACACCCACTTACAACCATTTATCCTTATGAAATGCTCCCATGTCAGAGCCAGCATGTTTGATACACCTTGCACTGAAGTAAATTACTATTACAGGTGCAACTTCAACTCTGAACTGCCCTGCAGAACAGACTTCAGAGAAAAGCAATGTTCAGTGAGAATTACTTTTTCCACAGTATATGAAATGTTTCAGGAACAAGCTGAACAACAGTATAATCTCCTCATTCAACTACCAGACAGCTCTCACAGCACCAAAGTTAACCAGCTGGTTGAAGAGCCTCCACGGCTGCAATAAACCACAGCTGGAACAATTAATAGATGCGTTGTCCACAGCACTCATCAGCAACTTCATCTTCTGCAGCACTGAGCCACAAAACAGCCACTCTTGTTAAAGCACATGGTTTAGTGGTGGGCTTGGCAGTGCTGGGTTAACAGCTAGACTTGATCTTGAAGATCCTTTCCAACCTAGACAATGCTATGGTTCTATGAGTCAGGCTGACTTTTAGCCCTGAGCTGGATATTGCATGTAGAAGCGAGGTTCAAAAGCACTTGTCTGATGAAGAATGATTCTCCATTTCAGTAAGTCTTTTGCTAAATGTAACCTTAAATATGCCAGAACAATTTGATTCTTACTTAATTTCAAGAAATTATGTCATTAAAATGGTGTGCACTTACTCCATGAACACATTGTGTCTTTACCAAAAAAATGGACTTTGCAGTCAGCACTTCCCTGTCACTTCTGTGTCCGCAGAGATACTGGCAAAGGAAGAACCAAAGCTGAAAACCTACTTCAGCAAAGCACAGCATGTGAAAAGCAGGCAACAAGCAGAGACCAGAGCAGGCTGAGCCACCCTGGGGCACTGCCCCTCGTACCAGACAAGATGAAAAGGTGACAGCAGACACACCTGCACCCAGCATGGGCAGTGAAATGCAGTGGCCAAGCCAGGATGATCCACAGCAGATGTGGGAGCAGCAGGAAGCACCATGCTGAACTGGCCCTGCCTTTACCAGCTGGGGAGGGCAGGCAATTCTGAAATTTCAGTTCTCAACTGTCCCTTCTTCTCCCATGAAGAACTATCTCCTCTCTATGGGGGCTAAGCTGCACACAGGCATCTCTACACAACTCCTCAAGCATCCTCAAAGGAAATATTTTCCACAAAGCAGCTCTAAAAGCTTTGCCCAAACATTTCTTCCAAACAAAGAGGTTAAGAAACAACCAACCCTTCCAATAAAGACTGCAGGAGGCTCCACCAAACACAGCAGCAAATTCTTCCACCTATTGACTCAAGCTGTCCCCTGATTCAACACTTTCTTTTCTTTTGCCTTTCACAGTAATATAAATATGAAAACACAGTCCCAGAAAACAAGGAAACCTTAGAATAAATGAAACAGCTGCCTCAAAAGCAAAGTGCATCAGAGGTGACACACTCAAGGCTGTTTCCCCATAAAAGCTGCATGAAGCCAGCTTTGTGTATTAGCCTGCTAGCTCAACCTTGACATGCTACCAAGGTGCTCATAAAAAGTAACCTCCCTCAGGGCAAAAAAAAAAAAAAAAAAAAAAAAAAGAAACAAAACCTAAATATATAAATATATGTAAGTATAAATGCCCACTTCACGGTCACTTGATTAAAATGAATTTTAAAATATACGCTGTTTTCAAAGCACTTATCTAAACAGTCATTTCTGTTCTCTCTTCCATCTATTATTAGATTATAGCAGCCAGAGCTTGGATAAGAGGAAAATTGGTTTGCTCCTGACCTAAACAGCCAGTTACCTCTATCAGAGCATTGCTCCCCCTAAACATGATGGCTTCACCCACAAAAAAATCCTTGTGTGACAAATTAGGTTTTTAAGACCACCACCTTCTGAGAAAGATATTAAAATAGCTTCCCATAATGGATGAGATCCCAAATTTAACAGGCCTCAAGGATCATCATTTTTACAATGGAAGCGAGCTTTCAAGACAAATGTGAGGAGGCAGAGAAAAGCAGCTTGAGGGACTTCCTCTTTTAGTGTTTTGTGCATAAAAGCTGATTTGCAGAGTAGAAAAACACTGATTTCACATTTAGTTTCCCTGCCCACTAAATATATCTGTAACTGCTATCTATCAGTAGTTGTAGAATTGTAATGTGCCACACTCATTCATGATGCTGAGCCAGACTGATTTCACTCAGAAATAAAGCAGAAATGCTCATGGAAGTACCATCAAGCACAAAGATTGCTCAAACATATCCCTTCACAAGAGCAAAAACTAAGAGCAGGCAGATGCTGGGTGCATGCACATGCTTCTGTGTGTATAAAGGAAAGGTTTGGTGCAATACTGTTCATTCTTCTCACACTTCCTGCATGCCTGTGGTTGAGGACCAATCTTAAGTGACAGGTTTATATTCTCAGCTCCGAAGCTCATCCCAGTGTTCTTCTGGAGTTAATACTGCAGGAAAATAGTACAGTGTGAGTACTACAGAGCCAGCATGGCTCCTGCCTTAAGGATCAATTTAACTGCACCTTCTCCTGGGTCTCTTTATCCAGCTCTCATACGAAAGGCATGCTCACCTGTAGAGACAGCAGGTGCAGGAAATCATCCAGAAACAAGGGCTTGCAGGGAGGGGAGGATTCAGGATAACACAGGGCCTGTAAATCTGAAAGTAACTTTGGCCCATAACTAGGGAGCAAATCAGCAAGGACTGCACTCTAATGCTTTTATTTGCTTATGACAAGCAATTATTAGAAATAAGCACAATTAATTTCTCACTCAAGATCACACCCTTTGTAGGTGATTATTTGACAATATGTACTAGAGTCAACCCAACTGCAGTGGTACCAGCTACTGCTAACATTTGTACAAAGCAAGGAAACACAAGAAAGGGAATTTAGAAGAGAATTAATAAAGGGAAGAGTAAGAAAGGTCTGAAGGAAAAAGAGCAAGTCAGGGGTTGGGAACCAAAGAGACCTAAAAGGACTGGGGGAAAAGGGGGAGAGAGAGAGAAAGAGAGAACACAAAAAAGGAAAGACAATAAAAATTTGGTGATTTCAGAAAAGTCATCTCAGGCTCAGGGCACCCCACATCTTTTATACTCCTTAAGGAGAGCTAACACAGACATCCATCTTGTGATTGGAATGATCCTTTTTGCTATAACTCGGTATTATTACTACCTTCCCCCTTGTTGTTTCTTCTTCAATGCAGAGAATGACACAAAGTAAAAAAGAATTACAAGTGGAAGTTTATAATTATGAAGGGTATACACAGACATTCATGCAGGCATTGAATACTGGAGAGAGGCTCTATTTTAATGAGGATGTTGATAGAAAAAGAGGCTATGTTTGTATTTGAGTTCAATTTCTGCAAATAAAAATAAAAGAAACATAAATATCACAATATTTTTGCATTATTAACATTTTTTTCAGTGCCTGAAGACAGCCTAAATCATGGAAACAACTGAAGTATCTCATTAATTAGCTGATTCTAATCTGGTGGGGTTTGTACACTGAAGGTTCACACTCCATTACTGAACTTTTCCAAATTCGTGTATATGCAGAAACCAGAAGGTCAGCAGAATTGCTGAAGGAAATACTATTAAAATCAAAAGTGCTTAGAAAAAGAATATGGTAAATATATCTTGAATATGTCATTACCAGATAAAGAATTCCAAAAAATAAATAAACAAGCACCTGATTTGGAAAAATTTAGAAATAGGTGGCATAAGGTCAGAGGCCCCTCACCCAGCACAACAATGGGTGTAATTTTAACCCTCACTGGCAAGGATGAGAAAGTTTTTGAGCAATCAAGGAATTTTTTTTTTTTTTTTTTAAGTTTATCTGTTAGCTTACAGTGGAAGTCAGGGCAAAGAAAGGCAACAAAAGAAAAGAGCTGCTAGAATTCATTTGCTCCAGCTATGGAAGGGCAAACCTAAGGGATGGGTGCTGAAGCATAAAAACAAAAATCACACCAGTTTAATTCCAGACATAAGGGATTTTAAGGAGACTAATTGGCAAAAGGGATTCTAAAAGGATTTCTAAAAAATTTAATGAAGGGAAAAAACGAAAAATCCTCAGTGTGGAAGACAAGGCTATGTGGAGGACTCTGGGGCCAAACTCCATAAAATTTTAGAAACATCTGATGAGATCACTAGAGAATCACAGATCAACTCAAATATCAGTAACCTGTTGGGAGTCCTGAGACAAAACCCTAGACCTTGAGATCTTTACCCTTTATGAAAATCAAATCTAGATGGATATTTAACAGTTTTCACCTGAACACCTCAGAAACTGAGGGATGCACATTCTGGCAGGCACCAGCCCTTCCTCCCCTTGCAGTGCTCCTCCTCCTTTGACTATGGTTACCCCATTTCACACCAAAGGGCCACAAGGAGAAACCCTCTGCCCCACTGCCATGTAGAGTCACTGCTCCCAAGCTGTGACCTTCTCCAGCACTGCCACACGACCTGTTGGTGTGGGCTCATAATTTCCAGATGTCCCCAACACACTGAACCAGCAGGAGTTGAGGAGAACAGGACAGAGGAATCACCAACCAAAATAATGGGCTGGCTTCAGGTCAACATAGCACAGAGCATCAAGCGTGTGTCAGCGCCAGAAAGGAGAGCTGGAAAAAGGCAGAGACAGACCAAAAACCTGTCAAACCCAAAATCTGAAGCAGCTGACAGCTGAATGTGAGACTGATGGTCAGAAGCAAGCTAGCAATTTTTACTTGTAATGCCCATGTATTTTGGATCTGAACTGAATGGAGCTATTGCAAAACCACACATCAAAAAATACAAAACTCCAAGACCAGTGAGGCACATGTTGTCCCAGAAGAACTCATGTCCAAGCCTGAATTTGCAGAGAAAAGAGCCACTGATCAACAGAATGACACAATTCCACATAATTCTACAAAGAAACTAGAAACAGCCAGATTGACAATCAGGTTCTTATAGATTATTACCCCCTAAGCAAGAGAGATGGAAAGGCTCTAAACTCTAATTTAGAGGAAGGGGAAGGACCATCTCACACTTAAAGAACCAGATGATCTGAATTCTGTTCTTAAGATGATCATGGACCTCTATTACATGTTTTAGACAACAAATACAAAAAATATTATAGATACATATACATATACATATACATATACATATACATATACATATACATATACATATACATATACATAGAAAATTGGTCATTCATCCTTCAGTGGAGGTGCCAAACACTACACAGTTTCATTAGGGACAGACATGTAGACAGAGAAGACTCCACTAACTCAGTAGGTAATGACTAGACTCTGTGGCACTTTGCTGAGGAAATTATGATCCTGACCCAGCCAAGTATGTTAGCACAGGCATAACTGCAACATATGGTACCTCCTTTGAAATCAATGGATGTGCAGTGTTTATGTTTTTGTAGTGATGCTTTGTTAGCATCTGATGCTTACATACTTGTCAAGTTTCATATTAGACATAATGAGAAGGAAAAAAGTAAAAGGAATGGATTAAAAAGCATATAAAATTTTAGAATTTTAAAATGTGCTCGAGCCTTCCTTACTAAAATAAACTCTGTCTGTATTTTGGGAAGGTGCTGGCACTATACTGGAATATATTTTAAAAATGCTGGTCATATTCTGCATTACAGCAGTATGATAATCCCTAAATGAACAAGCAATTTGGTCTTTAGCAATAAATGTCATTATAACAAATTTGAATGGACACTAAATATTCCCTAGAAACACACATCCTTGACAGGCATTGTGCAGCCAAGAAGTTAATTTTGTCCAATGTTCACAAAATGGCATATAACAGCAGGTTAATTAAATAACTATGTTTAGACACCCACCATTCTGAATTAAGATTTCTCACCAAGAAATTACAAAGAATTCACATTCTGTTGAATAAAAACCATTTTCCAATGAAATCACTTATTTTTCAACTACAGTGTAAATCAAATTACAGAAGTCCTAGTACAGAGCCAGTATTTTTCATGGATTTAATTGTAACTGACAGATATATAACCCTTGCTAAATTGTTTTACTGTGGGTGGTTCTTACAAGCCTTTTATATACTGCCACTACCAATGGATGGCAAATTTATATGCAAAAAATGCCATGCTAGCATAGACCATCTAGCTCCCCTGGGAGAACCCAAAACAAAAAGAAAAAAAATCACTTCTATATTGTACTCTGCTAAAAAGAAAAGAATTGATTCTGTACTCTCAGAAAACATGATGTAAAACTGTTTCATTTTTTCAAGGTGAAAACAAAGTATGAGAACTTATGTATTTTTTTTTATCTCACTTTTCCACGTTTTTGTTTAAGCAGTTCAAGGTGTTTTGGCAAGTACCTTGGATGATACAGTGCTACCTACATCAATAGGTGAGTACTTACTGTGATACATGACTTATATCAGAAATAATGCTTCAGTCATTAGGGAACAAGGAGCAGTAAAGATGACAAAATTAAGTACCTATTTGTTATCCATCATCAAACCATCCTAAGAACCAGTGAATGGGACACACAGCATACTTAAAACAACCCTGCATGATCAGTAAATCATCTCAGCAGTACCTTAGCTATGGCTTAGTAAAGCATAAATGGAAGTAAATGTCTAAAACTCATAAATGGAGAGCAGTATGCATATACCTGTCCAAGAAACATGTCTGACAATTCAGACTCTCTTTAAATGCTCCACTTCAATTGTCTCACATAGGAGCATTCTGTCATCCTAACATTAAAAAAAATTGACAGAATCCTTGGAAGAGACAAGCACTTAAAGTTGCTGTTGTAAGTGATGCAGTATTATAAAGAATGAGCTGAATAGAACCCCAGAAAATAACATTTTGCATGAAAAAGGCTTCCCACCATGCTAAAGAAAAATAGCACATTAGAATGCTATACAGCAGCCACTGTAAAAAGGATGTCTTTCTTAATACCACAATATGATAAATTATCTTAAGTAGCACATTAATGTCAGAAATTGAACATAATCTAACTTCTTTCCAGTGACAATATTAAATGGCTTTCAGACGTCTTTCCTACTATTCTGACATTAAATTTAATAACACCCAGAGAGACCACAAAAATGATTCAGTTACAAGAATCATGGTGCACTGGATCATTGCCTTTTAAGTAAGATTCAACTAAATAGTTTGGACTCTGATGCTTTTGGCACATTCAAGAGAAAGGTACGAATTTTGCTACGTAACATTTATCAGTAGTGTGCAAAGCTCCTTTCAGTATCCACTTTGAATTGATTGTGGGATCTTCCTTTGTGCATGAGGCTGATTACTGCTGATCATATGAAACACAGGTCCCCAGGCAGACCTACTGTTCTAAATTGTTGCTTTTTTTTTCAACTTTTCCCTGCTTGGTATTCCTGCGTGTTGACAATCCCAGCAAGCACCTCTGAAAGTGTATAACACTTTGCAATCTTACTAAAGAAAATTAAGCAAAAGGCTTAATTAAAGATTAGTATCACAGGACAAGTCCACACACTGCTGCTGAAATTATCATAAGCAGAAAAAAATCGGTATTTCTGAAACATAAAAGAAATTAATAAGATTTGTTTTCCACCTTCCAGAAAAATACTTGAAACAGTGAGAAACTATAAATACGAATTGCAAAAGATATGTAAGGCCTCTTTGCTGCAGTTAAGTATCTAATAACAAATCTATTCAACCATAAAAGCATATAGCAATTTCACCACAGAAGAACTGCATGATACGCATGGAGATGATGATGTGAAATTAAAAATAAATTTAGATCTTGGGCTCAAAAAATCAATAACTGAGTGCAAGTGCAAGAACTGGCCATCACTATCTCTCCACGTTCCTGCTTTGCCCAGAAGTGCTCACAATGCACAGTAACTGCATTATCAGAAGCAATAACTCAGGCCTTTTCCTTTCCTCAAACGTCTGTTGTGCTCAAATGTTCAAGACAAGATCCCACCAGTGGCAGGACCTGCTCAGCTCTTGACACCCCAGAAGAACACAAGATAGTCCAGATGCTACTTTCAGTCAGTTCCTTGGATTCAACTGTCACATCACCCAGTTCAGAATAATTTATTTATCTGATGTCCCCAAAAATTACATCACGTTTTCCACATTGTTTCTGCGTCTCTTAGAATATATTGAACCAACCCTGAGTATCAGTGGATGGAAAAAATGTTAAGAATTACCATTGCAGAGACAATACAGAAAGCCATAGTTGCCATTGTAAATGCTTCAACATGTACTTTACTCTGAGCTTCCAGTGGATTCACTAGAGGAACAGGACTACACAGAATGTGTAAGTACAAACAATAATTATGCGCTGTAGTATTCAGGCATTACTGACATAGAATAAATAGTATTCTGGCATAGTTGGCATATCATTCTTCTCTTCATTTTTTTATAAAGGGAGGTACATTCCTCTCATTGAAGCATCCTGGACACTGCCTGCATGTCCAGTTTGTAACTTCTATTTTTCATTCTTGCAACTTCTCCTCAGAGGTGAGGGAGGCAAAGGCTGCCTCACCAGCTGCTTAACCCACTGTAACCACACAGTAATAGTGAGGGCACTGCTGAAATGGGAATGATCACCCAAACCACATGGAGTACCAACCACAGCCACAGATGCTGTGGTAGGAAAAAGTGACTCCAGAATTCCTCACTGATTCTGTTCCATATGTGTATCTTATATTCAGTATTGGACAGGCTGCAAGAAAAAGCTGAGGAAAATTATAACCAGGAGGAGTGTAAAGTAAAAAGCTATTAGAAGAGAGACTGATGTTTATAGAGGACCACAGCACAACTGCCAGTGTTTACTGACTGCTCTCTCCATTCCTGGGATACTTAAAGCAGTGAGGAAGAAAAGTAATTACTTTATTCCCATCACCCTCATCATGAGACACCAGCTGAGTAAATCTTGAACAGCAGAAGCTGTTGAGTAGGAAATAATGGAGAGTGCTAATGCACAGTGAGCTAAATGCTACCAAAAGCCATTTGGCATTGCTCAGAAAAAGTGAAACTATTAAATTTTAGCACTAAAGAAGACCTATAGAGGAATGACACTTCTCCTTGGATCACAAGTTCTAAGAATTCTGACACATGAAATTTCATTTGTGCTGACTCATAATCAGTACATCCCCTCTTCTAAAACACTGGAAAAGCAGGAGAAAAAAAAATCCATTTTCCTCTGTGACTTTTCACCTGCTTGGAACAGCCCAAATTACTCCTTTATTTTCCAATAAGCACAAACTCAGAAAATACAGAGTATTTTCTGTGAGCAAGTGTCAGCTCCAGGTACTTAGGCTGACAAACTCTTTATGTTAATGCTGATTTGTACAGTTACTCTAGGTGCATATTTTAGCTCTCCTGTGCACATTACATACTTCAATTCTATCTTCAAACACTAGTCTCTTGTAGCCTATGTAAATAAGTATTCATACTCTGTTGTGTGGGTGATTAAACAGTTATGAATAAAGCTCCAAGTAATTGGGTTGTATTTGAATTAATTTTAGATAAACTTATCACAAATTTTCCAATTTCAAAGGTGCTGCATTTCCTAAGTTGGCAAGACTGCTACTCCATTTCCATACTCTTACAATGACATGTGAAGCAGAGGGAAACAAAGCCCCCTGAGCATATCTCCTCAACCTCAGCAGAGAGAACACCAGTGCCTGAGTCCTGCTGCCAACACAGAGACTCCTCCTTCCACAGCTGAAGCCTGAATGGGCTCTGGGTTTGGAGCAGAGAGTTTGGATGTCAAAGGAAATTTTGTCTCTTACTCTTTGCAAAGTCCACAGGAGGTAAAAGCACTCAGGCACATTCAAATGGATGTGACTCTCTCTATCCCAAAACCTTCTTCTTGAGTCTATCCAGCTCCGTTCTAGGCTGGAAGCTTCCAGCCCAGTTAAAATTTGTCTAGAAAATTATTTTAAAATATTGAAATGCAAAGTTACCTTTCCAATGCCAGGGTTGTCCTTGATTTTGGACACAGCTCTCAGAAGGCATGGTGGTGCTGGGGGAGGACAGAGCTGCAGGATGCCACTAAAGTTAGTAGCATAAATAGAGAAGTCGTGTGTGTGTGGCAGGGGCGGATGGTATTTCTTTCTCTTCGAAGACAGGTTAAGCTTCTGTGCTGCTCTGTATAAAAGTAATAGCAAAAAAAACAATGTTATTTAGGTGTTAACCAGAATCTGAACCAGACAAACAGATGCTCATTGTCATCACTGCCTGCTTAACAAATCAAGTCATTGCACTCTAATCTGATTTCATAAGGACAAGCCATCAGGACACTAATAAAGGAAATATGGGTAGAAAAATTACTGGCAAAATATTCAGTTATTTTCTCCACCAACAGAATTTCAATCATAATCTAACTTGCCCTTCTTTCCCCCAACAGCCTGACATCTGAATCCTAAAAAACTAACATCTCACCTATGTAATAAAAAGCTGAAATAATCCCCTTGTCACTGGCAGAACCAAATGGACTTTGCTGGTGATAGCATTATGAAAGTGGTTCTTTGTACTCTACAAGTTACTCAAGGCAGAGAATAGCACTCCAAGTCAGCCAAGCTCAAGATCCTCTCCTGTTGGCTGCACAGAAAATCCTTAGATAACAGAACATTTCCTTCAAGACAGATTGGTTTTTCCTCCCCAACTCCATTCTTTCACATTAAAATGGAAAGCTATTAAAAAGACACACTTTAATGTGCTGAATGATAATGATCCTGCTTTTGAAATGTAGAATTCCAAAACATAAAAGATTAAGAAGGAGGAAAAATTAGAACATACAATTAAAATTGTAACATTCTTCCTTGTGAATAAAAATAGAAACATAATCTGTTTTTTCTGCTATTCCCCATCAGCAGCACCAAACAAGATAGCAAGAAACCAAAACAGAAACTCTTCCCTATATCAAAACCCACATAAGAAAATAAAATTCACCCTGCAGAGTGATTATTTTAAGCAGAATAATATATATTATATATATATATAAAATATATACTAGCAAGCACATGCTGAGCAACTGGGCATGGTAATGAGGGTGAAATCTCAGTTCTCTCAAAGTCAAGGAGAGCTTTACCACCTGAAAAAGACACATGTGATGCGACCCTGAGACTGTCAGTAGGCAGTCCACTGACAGATAAATGCCATCCAAATTGTTATCTTTAGCATTACTTTGAATGACTGTTAGGGCAGCAAAAGCACAAGGTGTCCCACTGCCAGCATCTGTGGACATGCTGAGACCACACTACCGATGCCAGCAGGTTTTTGGGGACAAGCCACTATTCTGGTCCATGTTTGCAATTTAAGGTCTTGACACTTTGAACAAATTAGTAAGTATCTTTACACAATGGCTACTTTATATTTTCATCAAGTTTCTCAGCCCAAGATCTTCAATTATTTTTCAGTGAGAAACCAAGGCAGTGTTTAGCTGTCATAAGGAATTAGGGATAAATCTAAAACCCAAACCTTGCTACGAATCTTGTCATCATTGTCAGGCAGCCTTGGGCTTAGTCACCTTAGTAAGGTGATCAGAGAGGGAAATTGTTCCTTTGCTTATATTTATTGTAGGTTAGAAATAAAAATTAACACCAAGAGCAGAAGGGCTGCACAGTTTCTCCCAGCTGCACTATTGGCTTCAAATGAGCAACAGCACAAAGAACTGGCTTTTTCTGAGGAGCAAAACTGGACACTTGAGTCAAAATTAGACAGCTAGTTAGTACAATAGCAAGACTCCCAATACAGATCTCCAAAATTTCCAGCCCTTTTCTCTATATTCCTAAACTTGTGTGTTAAACTCCTGAACTTTTTTTACTTCAACTTCTAGAGATGCAGACCTCCTACATGCTTCCCTCTCCCTCTATAAACATTACAGTATATAGAAAAAGACAAAGATTCATCTGATAAAAAAATGAGGCTCTAGTTCCAAACTCAGAGGGAGCCCAAAGCCACTGTCTTTTGAGGAACAAGTTGGACTTTTGCCTCTGAGGAAAGAAGCAGCTTTTGACTACCACTGCATCCTGAAACCAGCAGGAGCTGCATCCCACAGCGAAGCAAAATACCACAAGCATGGGTTTATACAGAACCTCAAGGGCTTGGTGGCAATGAGAACTGATTTAACTGCCTAAATCTCAAAGCCCCTTGCTAATACTTCATTCACTATGAAAACATATGCTGAAATAGGACACCAGGAACACAGTTGCACAACTTCACTGTGGTTGCAGCTGCACATTAAAACCGCAATGCCTCCTAAATTATATGCAGCTTTACTGTGCAGAAAAGAGTCCCTACCTGTTGGTACTGTCATTGTGGAACTCAAGACAGTCATTAACATCTATCTCCAAGTACCAATTAACAATCCTGCTTATTATTTAATCGTCTTGTTGATTAATATGAAAGATAATGTTTATTTTCTTGTTTACATGCTAAGATCCCTTGTTGAAATTATAAAAACTCCTCAAGAGAATGTATTCAAAGTGCAATCAAGATATACATTAAATCCTGATGAAATAATTACTCCTGCAACAGATCAGGCTGGAGGAGCTCCTCTGGGAAACATACATGAAAGGGAATGAGATACAAAGGACAAATTTACTCAGGAATTGTGTGTTCAAGCAGCTAACTAAGCATTAACACCCAATGAGTAACTGCACCCAAAAAGGCCAAGCTAAGCAAAACATACAAACAATGAACAGAAAATGCCATTTTTTAGAAATATAGCATTTCTCAAAATACCTCAGTAGCACATTTCTTGGACATTTTGATAAGCAGATCCAAGATACTGAATCTGTTACTAATTACCTTACCTTCTGCACCAAGCCAGAAACACTTTCAAATTGGTTCACATTGACAGTATGCATAACCTTCCTGCACCTCCACTGTTCAAAGGACAGTGGCACATGCTACCTAAAGCAATTAACTGCTGTAGTGCTGATAAATCCTCTTCCTGTAAGTCTGGAGGGTGATGATTTTACTAAGAAATTTGGCAAAGGGATTGTTGATGTCCATGAGAGATAACAGGAAACAAAGCAGAGGAACTGGAGTAGCTGTTGTAGAAAATAATCAGTGCTTTGATGGGCAACCAGCCAACTGCACTAATAATGATGTGTGTGGTTCACACTTAAAAAGCATCTCTTGTCAGGTAACAGTGCACAAAGCTTAATTACAACCTCTCTGTGTTTGAATGCAAGAATGGCTTTGCCTGACATTCAAACAAGGTTATTTCTGGAGCTGGAATACCACAGACAACTTGCAAAAGCAGTATCAAACAGCTTGCTGGGTTTGATTTTGTTTGTTGTTTTGGGGTTTTTTTCCTAAAAGGGAAAGAAAGGGTAAGGATCTAATTGAAAGCATAGGGCAATTTAGGCAAAACAAAACACAACTATCAAACTGCAGATTGAATATGAATTCAAGTAATTGTCATCCTCAGCTCCTATAAAAAGTGTACAGTCAGTTCTGAACAAAAAGCCAGTTGTGCAGCCCCTTCCACATGCTTTGCTTGGGCTCCTGGGCAGGTCCAGGCAAAGAGCACAAGAGGAACACTCAGCAATCCCTATGTGCTTCTTGCAGAACAAACAATACACTTGGTGGCATCCCAGCCACTTACTCATTAGGCCAAAATACAGGTCAAGCTGGTCTGGACATGGATCCAAATAAATCAAACAAAATCTAACTTCAGAAACCTCTTTACTTCAATAAAATTCATGAGAGGATGCATTTACATGGAGCCAGCCCTGAGACACTCCAGAGTGCCAGACTCTGTGCAGTCCTTATCCAACAACAATTTCTGAATTTACACTTAAGCTTTCAGTTGTGTCTTTTCTCCAGAATTCCTTTTCTCAGGGGGGATTTGTTCCATGGAGACAGGGCTGTAAAAGCTCTCCTAAACTGGGCTCTTTTTGCCTAGCACCAGAAAGGCAGAACTCAGGCTCACAGCAAATCATTTCTGTAGGGAGCCTAACTTGGTGCCATTGCCTGACCTGCTTCTTTTTCACAAATTTAATCTTGCACAGGAGGCCCTCACACACCTTTAGCACCACAATCACCTTGTTAAATATCAACTTCTGCTTCCTCATAGGGAAAATTATGACCTTTAGGGAATTCTACACAAAACTTAAGTATCATAGTCATTTGTTTCTCCAGGCATGTGCCAAACATTTGTCATAGCTCTGACAGAGTTTTACACTTCCCACCTATCTTCTCTCTCCCCACTCAGCCTTCACAACCACTCTTCTACAGAACACTATTACAAGGGAAACTAAGCCCCACACTCTTACACTTCTCTACCAGTTAAAGCATGAGGGACATCCATGTATATTGCTTTTAGCTGTGAGATCTACTGTCTGCATTTTGCTTAACTCTTTCCCTCTTTAGTAGAAGATGTCTTTTAAGATGCTCTGGAGAGTTCTTTCCTCATAGCTAGGCATCAGGGTAGAAAATAAAACTAATATATGGCACATGCAGGGGCACTCAAATATCAAATGACAAGGGACAGTCTCTAACCTGCTCTTTCCCCCACACAATTTACACATTACTGGGTTTTCTGCCATGCATGGATGAGACCAGTGAGGAAAACCATGGTCAGATCAATTACATAATGCTCAGCACCTAGGGAACAAGACTGTGCAACAACAGCAGCTACAAAGCCTGCTCATTGAAAAAGCCATGCCATTTTTAATTTTAAATTCTGCCTATGTTGTTAGCATGACATTTCAGATATTCTGATGTACAGCAAGCTGCTTCTGGCTTACACTCCCTGCACACAGTCTGCACATTATAACTGTGAAAGTAAACAGCACAATTTAAATCCCTAAAGCACTCTTTCTGAGCATAATTTCTCCACCAAAAAAAAAAAAAAAAAGAAAATTATATTTGAAACTTTCATCACTAATCAAAGTTATAAAATTTTTCTCAAAACTTTGTGAATTTTATTAATCCTCAGAAGGAAGAGAGCTATGAAATATACTTTGGGACACATACTATAAATGGGTCAACTGAGATAAAGGCAGAGGACTCAATGGACACAGTACATTTATGGACAAACTGCCACAAGTCAGAAATAGAACTGGGAGTCCTGCTTCCCATTATTAAGCTCCACTGACAAGAATAATAAAAGAAAACTTCTGCACATTCATTTCAACTTGACTCATTAAATATTAACAGTTGTGTGTTATTAGCCAGTCTTATCTTTCAGAGATCACTATCATTATTCATATTGTGAGAATGCTGAAGGGCTTCACTGAAAGGGTCAAGGCCAAAGAAGTGTACAGTCCAAGCCTTAAATATCCTGAACTTTGGACTTTACACAAGAGTATGCTTACTCAAGACTTTTGGTTTGACCTTGACAGACATCACAGAAGTGATTTTTACTGAATCTGAGCCATCTCCCAAGTTTGAAAAATTATGAATCAGGCTTACACTGAGAACCAGTCGACTTTAAAACAAAGCTTTCCCAAAATTTCCCAGTTCTCAGCTCAACAAGGCATAAATCCCCCCACATAACCAATATCCCAATCTTTTCCTGCTGCCAGCCAGTTCCAAAGGAAGCAGTGGGAAAGTCACAGCCTGTCATCCTATCTGCAGTTCCAGTTATTGTTTCCTTAATCACTCATCAGAACAGGCAACAAATAGACGGATGTCCTACAATACATCCTCCAGCACCCTGTCCCAAGCCTTCCACAACTCACAGGACAAACTTGGTTGGCATTATTTTTTTTATTATTGCTATTGCTGTTTGATTTGTGGTTCAAAAATTAGAAAGGCAACACAATAGGAAAAACAATGCAGCTGCTACCCAAAACCCCAAGGAAAATTAAAAACTAACAAGGAATCTGTTTCCACTTAACAGCATTCACCTTGGAAAACGAAGTGTGATTTAGAAAACACATTTTTAAAGATAAAATCCGGAATGTCTAAATACATCATGAAGGTTTGGAAAGGACAGGCACCATCTGTATTTCTAGAGTAAATTTTGACCAAGGAGCCACTTATAAAGCATATGATAAACTTTAAGGGTATGGTCTCTTCCTCCCTCAAGCTTACTCGGTTCCTATGATGGATGTACAACTTCTGGAGGACATAGACATTTTCCCCACTTCATACCATTACACAAATTCTGCACCAGACCTTTGTTTGCTTAGCTGTCCCACCAATGCTGCTGAGAATCTCTGCCAGGAAGAACAAACAATTAATGTTCCTTATTTCTGTGTTTTGACTTCCTCAATAAATAATTAGTTCATCTGGATCACAATGCACAGCCTCAAACAATGGCATTTTTATAATGGGTGAGGGTAATAAAGTTTCAATAGAAACCCATTATTCTGAAACATTCCAAAATGTCAAACCACATTTAGTATTTTGAGGATGTTACCTCACCAACACTGTGAGAGCAAGTATCTCCAATTCGAGACAAAGTTCATGCATTGCCTCGTGCACATAGCATAATCTTGAAATTCAGACTTGAATTTCAGCCTCTCACTTTGACCTTGTAATTTTCTCTTACTATCTCTTATTAAAATCAGCAAGGCAGAAATAAAAATCAGCAGTGTTGACATATTAGGAACATCATCTTTTCACAGTTTTTTACTAGACAGTTTTTAACTACACTTACTCTTAGAAAATTCACATCTCATGTCTCCCATTCCCTATTTTCCCCCCACCCCACCATGCAGGAGCTTATTTCCTTCTCCTGCAGCAGCTGTTACCTGGATGAAAACCACTACCACACCCCAGTCAGTCTTCTTTTTTCAAATTAAGAAGTCCCAATCCTTCCAGCCTCTCCTCACAGGTCAGGTTTCCTTGATTTCTGACCATCCTTGTTGCTTGCCCCCAACTCTATTCACAACCTTATGAAATATGGAATAAAGGCTTTGTGCATCAGTGAAAAATAATCAAGGCACACCTGAATTCAGGCACAGTACAGAAAGGCCAGGCAAAGCCACTCTGGGATAAACTCAAAGCAATCTCCAGAAGATGAGAAGCTAAAACAAACCTGCAATGTACTCCTGACATCAGAAGAGCTCCCTCATGCTGTAGAGACCCAAGAGCTGGTCCCTCCACTCAGCTGGTTATTAAAGTAACAGAAGTAAGCAATCTAGCCCATCTTCAAGCATTCAAGCAATTTACATACAGGTATCCAAGAAGAAATTTTCACCACACTTCTCTGTAATTTTTTCCCCCAAGTTTAAGAAACACAAAAGGGCAGATCCTCACAAGCACTGACAATTCCACTCCAACCATTCTTCCCAAACCAGCAGCTTCTGAGGTTGCTGCTACCAAACTGTCACTTCCGTATCTCTTCAGCTTGCAGATTTAAGACATTTTTCTGGCCAAAGAACATTGCTTCAGCAGCCAGAATCAGTGTTCAGGAACTGACTTTTATAAGAATATATATATATACACACATCAGAATAACAGCTAGTCACAGCAGCCTGCCACATACCATTTCCAGCTCTGCTCACTAATGATGTTAAACAAAGCAAGAGCAGATGAACATATTGCTGCATTTCCACACTTGCTGTTTACAACTGTACCATATGACAAACTGCTGAAAACCTGTGTAGGTTAATCTTTAAGTAAGCAAGACTGTCAACACCTAATACAGAAATATGTCAGTTCCCAGGCTGCACACTGCATGGATAGCTATGTACTGAAAATACAGCTACCTGAATGCCAGCAATATTTCCCCACTCTGTTTCATGAGCTAACTGAGCTAAAGCAGGCAGAACCACATCAATCTAAGCTCACTCCTTAGGCAAAAAAAAAAAAAAAAGTTGGACTTATTTGCCAGCAAGACACAGATGCATTAAACAGTCAGGTTGAGGAAAACAGAATTCTAGTCTCATTTGTATTCTGTCAAGAAAAAGTAAGAAAGTCATTTTTAAAACTACAAAGTAATGCAATTGAAACAATGGTGCTAACTAGCTCTTCACTACTGAAGTAACACTTAAATCGATTACTTAACATTTTGCTTTGTAGTATCAGCTCCTGGTGTACAAAAATCATTCTGCTCCTTCAGGCTGCTCCAAGGAGGAGGTAGATGTATTTGTAAGTGGAAAAGATGAGAGATGAAATACATGACATGGCTAACAAGGGTTTGTCTGGAACACCAGATTCAGACAAATATGTAACAGGAAAAAGAAAGACCAAAAGAGGGGGAGATTCAGGATTTCCATGTTCCTGGTTGCATATACAGCCAGAATACAAGTTAGCATCTTTGAACTGAATGCCTTCTTCAGAATAAAAGCTCTGAGGTGGGTTACATTTTCCTGTTACCTTCCTTTGACCCAACACACCATCCCCACAGATATACCTTTCTCATCAATTCCAGCTCCCTCAGTACTTTATTTTATTGCACATCTAGAAAATCCACAGAGGATCCATTCCCACTTCAGCTGGGTTTTATTTCAGATGCTTAGTCAAAGGCCTGACACCTATACTGCCAAGCACATAACTTCTCAGGGGGGCATTTACTTATTCCTACTGTTAGTGAGTTAAATGGTCACTGACAGCACTAAATGATGCAGTGGAAATCATCCAAGTACAGAAGTGGTATGCCTACACAATGAGTATTTTTAAACAGAGGAGGGACACATGGGCTTCTAAACCCAGGGTTACTATGATTTATTTAACTGACATCCGTTCTGAAGTGATACTTCTCAGAGGTATAACAGGCTGATACTGCAGTGCCCTTTAAAATAGCACTTGGAAGGAAAATTTGAGATGCATGTTTTTCCATCACTGCAGATGGAGAGATCTGACTATTTCTGACCCAAAGATGGTAACTTCAAATTTCAGTAAAAATGAGCAACTCCTGAAGACCTGCTTGAGATGCATTATCAAATGATATTCTGAAGCTTGCCCTGAAGTCCAGAAAGCTCCACTAATAACATTTAGATTAGATTTATTATATGCTGATTAACATCCATTGAGTCCTTTCCTCCAGAGGTCAAGTGCATCCTAATAAGTGAGCTTCAACACAGAGGAAACAAAAAAGCCAAAAACAAAGCAGAAAGCAAACCCAATAGCAGCACTAACTAATGATGAGTGAGATACTGACTAAGCTCTTTGAAATGTCCTGCCAAAAGAAACACCTTCCATACTCCAGCAGGAAGGATGAAGGAAGTTTTAGAAAGCCAAAATTCAGTATTTCATAGAGAATTAAGTATTTCATAGAGAATTAAAAAGTAGCATCAGAGTAATCCTGCAGTTGATCAAGCACTGAAGCTATAGTGCTGGTGCATTGTTTTGGCTTGACATTTTATTTTTGTAATAAATGGTAATGTGGGATGTCTTGTTTTGCAACAAGCACAAGCAAGCAAAGCAGTTTAGCTCTGAAAAGAGACAGTGCCACTTCAAAGTCCATCTGCCCTGCAAACCACATCCTGCACACCATAAACTGAATGTTAGAGTGACTCCAAGTTAGCCATGAAAACTAAATATTCAATTAACTATCAGTCTGATATAAAACTATTTCACCTGCTAAGTCTGTCTGTCTTAACAATAGTATTAAAATAGTTATTGGAAGAGTCTGAAAGTCACTAATAAAGTTGTAAAACAGGTGCAAACTGTCAAATTACATCCCCACAGGAAAGTCACCATTATCATTTTACCTATGGAATGCTCCGATCCCACTGCAGAACAACCACCAGTGCAGCTGCCACTGCTGCCAAGCTGAGGAGCCCCAAATAACGGAGTCAGAGCAAGTGCTGATGTTCAGGAGTCCAGGAACCAAAAAAGCAGGCAGACTGGGAGGGCTGGGCTGAGGGGGAGGCAGGAGAAGTGTTCCTCTTGACAAGCTAGGAAGGGCAGAAAGGAAAAATCCAAGGGGAAAGAGAGACTGGTAGCTAGGCAGCAGTGAGATTCCATACACTCTGGAAAACAGAATAATCAAGTGCATTCATCTAGAGAGGAAGAATAAAATAAAGAAAGGGTCATATAGAAAAAAAAATAAAAACAAAATTAAAACTAAGGGAGAAAATATTAAGTGCAGGCAAGCAGAAGATTCAAGAGAGGACAAAGTAAGAAGAAATATCTGCATGACACCAGTCAAGCGCTTCAGACCTCTTCCTAGTTTAAAATCCACTGGCCACCATTTACCCTCATAAATAAATGCAACCCTTGGTAGTTCTGAAGGCACAGATTCTCTCCTACCTGTGGGAACATCTGTTTTAAATTATTCTTCTTTTCCTCATGACCATCAAGGATGCCTCAGTATATAGAGCTAATCCAAGACCCAACTGCTGCAACCACTGTCTGCACTGAACCACCTACAGCAGCTCAAAAAGTCCCCACATCTCCTGGGAGGGCTGCCTCTGCTGCTCCAGAACCTCCTGTAAAATCATTCATCAAGGCACTCACGGCTGACAAAAATCAGCCCTCTTCAGGTGTGGCCTCAAATTACAAAGATCTTTAAGGTATTCGGTCAGCAGAAAACATTGGAAGTGCTTTGTTGTGCCCCAATTCTGCTTCTGCTCTCAAACTGGAGTTAAGACCTGGAACATCCTCTCCAAAATCCTGACTTCATCACGTGGTCCCAACATTACTAGATCCATTTTTCCCCCTTTAATTCCCTCTTTCTTTTCACATTTCTTGCCAATCTGGCTGGCACCAGGTTCCCTCCTTTCCTTATTCTGCCACCTCCTGCACATTCCAACCTGCACCCACACAAGTCCTACAGCCTGTGCTATCCAACAGAGGCTTCTCCTTCCAAACATCTGACACTGCTGTCTTGCATGATCTCTCCCGTACCATGATCCCTAACTCTCCATACAGGAGCTTCATTTTCCAAGGCAATGACTCACAGATGCCCAGTCCTCCTCCATGTGGTCACCAGCCAGTTCTCTCTGAGACTCACCATGGGCTCCCCACCTTGGCTGATCCAAGAGCCTCATCCCTCTAAACCAACAGGCACACCCTGACCACAGATCTGTTGGCATCTGGGACCTTTTCATGCTTTGTGCAGTATCTAACTCAGTACTATTCATTTCCAAACTCTACTTTCCCTCTTCTCTCAGCTACTCCAATTTCCTCAGCTCTCCCTTTGCTGAACTAGGGCTCAGTGTCTCCTCCCTGCCCCGTCAGTCTCCCAGGATCACAGATGAGCTGTTCCTAGCAGGGAGCCTGGCTCACCACACACCAATACTGCAGTGTGTAAATGCATGATGCAGTGATACCAGTAATGATGTTCTGCTGTTAAACATGCTGTCCTGAGAGTCATTTGTGCTTCCCAGAACAAAGCCTAATAAATTCAGGCTTATCTCCTAATTTATCCTCCTCACGGGCTCACGTGAAATGGGATATACCTAAAGCACACACTCTTTGTTTGTCCTTAATTACAGGCAGTATTATGCTGCCACAGCAACTAGGAAAGCTTAAGCTGCCCTAAGTGATACAAGATACTGCACAAAGCCTCACACCCTGCCCCTTCTCCTGTCCCCACTGTCCTGTGAGACACACAGGTCACGTTTGCTCTCCAGGGACAGGGACAGTCACATTCCAGCAGCGTGGCATGGCACTGGGAAATGAGGCCAGCTCCTGGTGACACCTGCTCCCTCTCCATTTGCACATCTGCACAGGGCTGTCTTGCTCTCCTGCCTCCATGCAGAGGAAAAGAGGGACAGGAGAGCATCCCCCATCCAGCCCCATGCAGTGGGGAGGACACCACAGGGATCAGGCTGCTCCAGTCCTCTATTCTAAATCCAGAGTAGGCACTCATTAAGGAGAAAACATTAATTATGTATCTGGCTGCCCCTGAAACAGCTGGATGCTCCACTTCATCTGCACATCCACAGCCCTCCCTCAAGCAGCAGATTTCTCAGCCATCATTCCTGAGCAGTGACAAAATGGTAGCAGGAGAAAGTGGGGCTTTTTGGGGCATTTAACACAGAAGGGATGGCACTGAGGGGCTGCTGGGCATTAATGCCAGCAAGCCATCACATCCCTGAGCAGCCCTGCAGCTCCCACCATATGGCACTGTGAAACAGGGACAAACCATGCATGGGGTTTGAATGTATCTGCCAGCAAAGCAGCCCCCATCAGGAGGGACTTGTACCCCACTTTCTGACCAGCTCAAACTGAATTTTCCCACCTCCCATCAACACATGATTTCTTGGGCAGTGGTTATGCTTACTGAGGAAGCTTTAACAAGTGACTCTGCTTCTTCTCTTGACCCATGATTCATCAAGAATTTACTGTGGTTACCTGCAACTACAGCAGGGATTTCTGTTTCAGCCTCACAGACTAGCTTAACTGTCACAGGTAAGCACAAAAATCTCTAACTCAGGATCCAGTGAATCACAGATTTTCTTCACCTTTTGATGAACTACTACTTATTCATAACCCAGTTATTCATATTATCTGTCAAAGAGATTTAATTTGTCAGCTCTGCACAAAGCCCATGGATACCCATGCACCTCAGCAGGGTACTGGGCAGAAGTTTACAGTTATTAAATACAGGGAACTGTGAATTACATTATGAGCTTAGCAGAAATATATTTCTTGCTTTTAACAGGACAGAGGATGACAGGCTGAAATGATTTACCTAGGAACATCTTAAACATGGCAACTTATTAAAAAAAATATGTTTCTCTTTTTTTTCTTCTCCCTGAATTAAATTCTGAAAGTACTGATAGTCATGAAATAATCAGGTTTAACAGGTTAGCAGTAATATATGCCTCAAGTGTTCCTAATACATCATAATCTTCTTTCACAGAATTTGCATCACTGTCAAACTGAACTACTGATTTTCAGTTGATGCTTCTAACATGTTTCTATGGTTACTTTCCAAGGTCGCATCAGAGAAGCCTGAACAGAAAGACAAAAGGCATTTTGCATCCTTCACTATATTAAATAATTTATGAAAGTTAAGGCATCCTCAAGGAAAAAAATCATAAAAGAATAGGTTCTGAGGTTATTTTCTTTGCAACAGTTTGAAGCACAGCAAAATCAATATCTCTACAAAAGCTTTCAAGATGAGACTATTTGACTAATGTTCCATATGGTACAAAATGCTAAAGAACACATTCTAAGTTTAGATCTATATGCACAAGCCTACATGAACTGCATGAATGGACTTTAAAGCAAAATGTAGACATCTAATTTGCTGCTATCAGCTTCATCTTTTAAATCAGGCATGAGGCATTGTTTCAGTATTCTAAATTTAAAAGATGCAAAAACAAAACTGAAAAAACATGAAGTAAAACCAGTAATGACAGGCTTTATTATTTCTACCATTTTCTATTCAAAGCCACACAGATTTCATCTGTCCCCTAAATGTTACAAATTTTGACTAGTGTAATGAAAGCTTGTACAAAAAATATCTGAATTCTCTGCCTACCACTACACCAGATCAGAGTTTATTGGAACTAATTGAAGTGTCTAAGGCTTGGAACAAAAACACATTAGTCATTTAGTGGTTGTGTTAATATTGCTATGCCTTTCCTGCAGTTTCATTAGATACAGACTGCTTCAATACCCTAATCATATGCTCAGTCACAGCACAATCAGGACACAGAGTACTGACAAGCTGTCCCACCATGCCTAAAGCTGATAAGGTGTCTGCTCTATGAGTAACCTCAATTATTGACTATATTTTATGGTCAATCTAATGACCAAATGCTTATCAGTGAACCATCAGGTGCCTGTAATAGGATAGTGACCCTTAGTTTATATGTACCATTACTGCTCATTAGTGAATAATTAGATTCTTTAATCCAAATTCACAGGCATTAAAATATGATGGAATATCCTGACTCTATAAAAAGACAACTACACTTACTTTAACTCTTCAGATGTTCAATTACATTACTGAGAGATTGTATATTTTGTTAAGAAAATCTGCTTGCAAAAAGCATTTTATGTGCAATGTTTTATATCATGCCTAAATTGACACAGCTTTCCCAAACATTCAGGAGGATGACGAGAGTGGAAAGATAATGGGTGTGATTCACCACTGTGATTCTCCAGATTTATTATCTTAAATGGTTTTAATCTAGCAAAGCCCAGCAACATCACAAATAATTTAGAAACCTGAAAACTAGTGAGTGCTATGTTTGGAAGATTAATTTTTTAAACAAAAGCAGGTGGATACAAGCGAAAGGAGTTGCACCTATACAGTTATTTCCCCACTTCAAAGGCAGCAGTCCCACAGCAGCAAATGCAACCCTGTAAGCAAACCAGTTTGAAAAGATCAACAGCATCAAACAAGATGAGAATTTTAGACAATGGACTTAATGTAGTTTGTCTTCTGCTCAGTGCTGCTCAGAGAGTGGCTTGCTTAGATACAGATTTTCTTCTAAACAGTTTTAATTCCTCCTCAGTGCCCTGTCACTGCTCAAATCTTCCTTCCAGCTTGCACACTGAGGGCAGGCATCCCTGTTCTCCAAACACCACACCCCCCCCAGCTGCACAGCCACTGCTGCCACCAGTGTCACCAGCCACCCACAGGCGGAAATGGCACCTTAATGGTGACAGCTTCGATTTATTGGGGTCTTCGTTCTTCTCCCGAGGGAGTGGCATTTTCTTTTTTGTCAGAGAGCCCATTAACCTCTTCCCAAGTGCATGCCCATTCTCCTCCTTGCTGCCCTTCTCCTGCCTGATCTTGGAAACACAATTTCCTCTCTTCCCCCACTGTTCGCGTGACAAGAAAAACCAACTTTGTTATAAAGCTTATTACAGCTTTATATTTACTTAGCTGCAAGCATAGCCCACAGAAGGTGAGATCCTACAACTATCTCACATATTTTCCCTTAGTAATATAAAGTTTGTTCAGGTTCTTTACACAAAAAACCCTCCTGGAAACTGGTATGAAGTGTGGAGCACTAGGCAAGGCACAGCTCATGCCACACTGAGAGACAAAGCCAGCTGCATTCTTCTTAAATCTGAAGTATGCAAGAATAAACCTCTCTTGAAATGTAAGGGTGAACTGGGAGTCTCTTCACAGCCATCCATGAACATAAGCTGTGCTTTTTACCCTGCCTTTCTCATTCTGCCAGTGACCTACTGAGAAGCTCCATTTTCTGCTAAATCCTCTGGTCCTCTGGTAACACGACCACTGAGAAATGTCTGGCAATTTGCTTGCGTGACACAGTCAGATGTTAATCAAAGCTTTCCTCCTTCTGTGACAGATCACAGTGAGGAAAAAAGCTTAAAACTGATTTAATTTCTTAATACGCTTCTGTCTGCTGTCTTTAATATTTGGCTTTGATTTCGAATACTTAGCGCTTCTCTGCATTTCTTGGTAATGAATAAAATACTTTTTTTAAAAGAAGAACATAATTAAGCTTGAAGAAATTAAATATGACATTCAAATGAGAAAGAGCCTTGGATGAATATGTAGATTCAGGCTGCACATATGCTTAACAAAATCAATGCACTCCCTGCAAAGAGTGTCTTAAAGATACTCATTTTAACCATGGGGACTTCTCATGACCACGTATCCTTTTTGTTGCATCTCTTAGCTATTATTTTCCAAGTGAGGACATGAACTCTCTGTCCTATTCTGAGAGTTTGTGACCTTACAAACACAAAACTGATTCTCGTCGGAGAACAAACTGGAGTAAAACACAAAACAACCAATCAAAAAAAATCCCAGGCACAAAACAGTCCACAAGCAAGACTGTAAGGGTGTTATTTCAGCACATAGAAACTCCATTTTTAATGTGGAAAAGGCATTTATATGTGGCCAAGAAACCATGCCACAACCCAAAAGCTAATTGTACTAGGACCTGTACAAACACAGTGAATGATGTTTCATGGAAAATAAGATTGGAATACTTCATTCATTTGGAAAAAAAGTTTGTCTCTAGTGTTGCTGTGGCTCAGGAAATCACAGGTGCAGTTTCCACAAGCACCCTATGAAGGCTTTGTCTTCCAAAGTAACTAACCCTGCACTCAAATATACTGGACATTAACATGCATATTTTTGCCTACCTACTTCATTCTTAAGACAAAACATCCCTTCTAAGAAGCCAAAGTTTCAACCACAGCTCCTCTTACAAAAGGCTCATGTAAAAAGTTGAAGGTCCTCAGCAGATTTGGTCAAAGAGAGGCCAATTATTTGCAAAAAAATATATTTATGTGTGTGACTGTCAATATATTAACTGCATTTATTCCAGTAGAGAACAAGAACAAAATCTGACAGGCTCTGCATAAGGTGAGTCACACACTGGCCTTGCTATGAAGTTCTTGCCATGAAGATTTTAAGTGCCCAAGGAGTTTCGGTAGGGGAAAAAAAACCAGCAAATATAATGAATAGAGTCTACAGCATGACACTGCAGCCATGACTCTTCTTTCATCTCCAGGTGCTTCCTGAGAGAGGATTAGCTGAACAGAGAGATGAAGGAGAGACAAGCAAATGCTGCTGCAAAGAGTCCAGGCAGGGATGATCATCTTCTTCAACATGTTCAAGGCTGGAGGGTGCAAAGTGAAGCACACAGGAGTGGAAGGGTTGAGAGCCCATTTACTGAACAACACCCCCCCAACTGGTGATATCCTAATATTTGAGGTTCCTGGATAAGCCATTTCTGCCAGTACCTGTGTCATCTCTCACTCATCCCTGAGGATTTCCTCCTCTTCCTTTCCCCTCCTGCTGAGAGGACTGCATGGCTTGTGGGTGGAGGACTCAGCATGGAAACTTTGATCCATTAAAGCCCAATGGCAGAAGAGTCAAAAGAGAAGCAGCAATGGGAGAGTGAGCCTCTCCTGAGGTTAATTCCAGCCTGGCCACGCCTTTGTACCCACCCGAGGATCTGCTCAACCATCTACAAGTACCAGAGATCAAAGATGGATCTCTCTCCCCCACAAAACCTTTGTGAGATTTCTTTTTTCTTATATTTCAACAACAACAGAATAAGGAACAAAAGTGCTTTGTGCACAAAAATTTCCATCAGCTCCATCCATCAGTTAAAAAATTCAAGAGAATCAATTTTGAATATAGGAAACATGGGTAGGGAATAAGCAACATACTAATGGGGTTTTAAAATGTTTTAGCTTGCACAGAGCTGCTAAAGCTATAAAATTCTGATTCACTCAAGGTAAAGACAGATTCATGAGAAGCAATTAGGGCCTGATCCAACATACAATGATGTCATTTGCAGTCTTGCTGCTGACTTCAAGAATCTTTGAATTAAGCCAATGACACTCACTTCACAATAAAAACAGAACTGAGTTTTGCTGACCAGTGACAAAAGCATCACTGAGAGAAAATATTTTGGGTCTTATTTTATACTACTAGGCACTGATTTCTTTCCCTCAGTTTCAAGGAAGGTATCTTATTTTCTGGCTTCCCCAGTGAAAGGGAAAAATTGTTTTCATTTGCTTATGACACACAGATTAACACTGAAATAAATCCAAAGTAGATTAAGCTACAATCACGCCCATAATATGAAATACAGTAACAAAAGCTATGCTGCAGTCTCATCTAAATACTTTGGAAAGGATGCATCTGTCCTTGCTTAGTTAACTAAACAAGCAAAGAGACATCTGAGCTTCTCCCTTTACCTTTCCTCTCCATTCCCACTGACTATTTCAGATACCTATCTTTGAATGAAACAAATCATCCTCTGCATGCCACCATTTCCCTGTGTTGACTTTAAACCCACAGCACAGAGACAATCCAACAACTTACATACTGCTCTTGGGGCAGTCATTTCCCAACCTCTTGTGTACAGACAGACTGTGACACGCAGGCATTTGACACTTCAAATCACTGTACTATATTCTTTTAAAAAAACAGAACATGGAAGGTCGAGCTCTTTCTGAGGTTAAGACTGTAACTTATAGCAAAAATAATTTATTTAATGGTACAAAACATGTTAAAGACCAATGAAAAGGAAACAATACAATTACCATTGTGATTACATTCTACGAGGGATTCTCGGTGCATAAATTTTACTTTAGTGCCATTCACAGACATACGCTTTTCAATATTGTCTCAAAATATGTTCAGTTCTGAATTAAAAAAGGAGCTGGAATGCAAGTACAAAGCCCTGAGTTTTGTTGTTTTAAATACCATCTGCTTGACAGTGTATTACATTTAATCAACACTGCTAATTACAACAAACATCCAAACAAAACTAACATATTTTTATAATAAGACACCAGAATGGAAAAAAAATATTGTTCTAGACTATTGCTAAAAGAACAATGTCAAACTGTTTTAACTGTTTCTACTAATGATGGAAACTTTTATTTGGACACATAGGCCATGCTACTGAATAAAAAATACCTTTTTTTAATCTAGATCTGAGTGAAAAAGAGTTGTTACTTCAGCGTTTGCTCCAAGGAAACCTATAGAATAGCAGACTTGTGGTGAAGATGGCCATACAAAGCCCAAGACATGTGTTCTTGGGTTTTGGTCAATAGAGATTCCAGAGAGAATCGGGGCGTCCCCATCCCATCCCTGCTCTCCCGTGGCAGCAGAAAGCCACGGCCATGACCCGGTGACCAACTCCACCCTCCAGCAACCAGCACCGTGGCAAACACTGAGCAGCATTTCCCAACTGAAGAAGACCCAGGAGCGGTTATGGAGAGCAGAAGGAAGAGAACCCACCTGATGAAGAAGGAGGCAGCAGCCGAGGGCGCTGCCGGGACGGCGGCCGGAGCCACGGCGCCCTGGGAGGGGACAGGGCCAGCAGGGTCCGAGCTGGGCTGGGCACTGGGGACATCCCGGCCGCTTTCCGGCACTGCTTCTGCCTGGTAAGAACAAAAACACACCTGCAGGTTAGTACATTGCAATACACAGCAGGGAAACATTCACACAGCTCTTCCAAAGAGAGGCTTTGCAAGGGTGAAGGCAAAGATCAGCAACAGAGAAAGTGAAAAACCACAGCAGAGGAGTAGAAAAGCACAGAGAACCTCTGTGAGGAGTAATGCACAGTTAAATAGTTTGACAGGCATGAAGAAATGGAAAACGATAAGCAGAACCCTTTTGTTTTACAGTGTTATTTGGGAGCTGGCAGAACTGTTTATCTGGTTCAGTTATGACTGTCAGGAATTATTTCTCAGTGGCACATCACCTACAATACCTATCTGTTTAAGAGAAACTAACCAAACAGTCACACTTGTGATATGTTTCCACATGAATAACCCCAAGGACTAAATAAAAGAAAATTGATTTTTTTAGAAACATATATACAGCCCTGTTTTTCAGTATTATTTTTCTTAGCACACAAGTGTACAACACTTTTCTCCTGCAAACTGTTCCAGTGGAAGAACAGGAGAGACTGGATATGCATCTTCTCCAGCATAAAGCATTTGCAGTGTCTGAGATACAGTTTGGAAGGGGGCAGTTGTTTTGAGATTTTGCCAAAATTTTAGACATCTGTATTGTGAAATTGTGTCAGGTCTATATCTTTATGTTTAGGCCACCAACTCTTTCAAGCACCGAGTTCAATTCAGCCCCATCAGTCAAATGCTCATTGACAGTGGTGGGAAGCCTCCTCTTTGGAAGAACCTGCTCTCTGCCTGGGAGTCCTGAAGATTTAATTAAAGATGACACCACAATAAATATTTGTCAAAAGAGTTAATTGCTTCATGTATGATAATATATGATGTTTCTGTCATCTGAAATACTACTTTGACATTTCTAACTAATTAGGTAAAATAGACTCCAGGAAAGGAGACAGCCTGGTAATGAAACATAAGCACAATTAGGTACTTCCTGGGATGCCACCAAACTTTAAATTTTGAGCTGCCATAGATCATGCTTTACAACTACAGATATGCAGACATGGCAATAGGGCACTCCCAGTTACATACACACCCTCAATTTTCTCATACACTGACAATACAGAGATTTTCTCATGAGAACTGAGGCAACTTGGTTCTTAGGTTCGAAGGACAGAAACTTTGCCAACCAAGCAGTGCTCAACTGATGCATGAAAGCCTCTCTGGATTTCATCTGGACTCATTCCTGTCGGTTGAGTACTATATTCCCAGTTCCCAAGAAAGTCAACAAGAAGAAAGTGCACCCAGCTCTTTTGAAGGTCTGCTCTTTCAAGATTAGTACCATTATCAGTGTTATGGAGTGGCTGACTAATGCTTTACCACAGAGTGCTACACAAAAAAGTTATTTTATAGAGCTCACCAAAGAGACCTGAGGCAGCGACACAGAATAATATTCATGCAGATTAAGTTAATCCTAGTGAAGCTGCTCACGCTAGAAGCCAAACTGGAAACTTTGAAAAACCCTCTGCAAAACCCTTCCCTTTGCAATACAGAAATTTCATGACATCAGATTTCTCTGTGATGAAAGCAGAAAGGCCAAGCACTGCTAGAGATCATGACTGGCACAAAGAAATGGTGTGGCAGGAAAAAGTACTTTAAAAAGGGAGTTTGTCTGTCCCTGCTGTCCATGATCTACTGGCAATGACAGCCAGGAACAGAGAAGCTTCAAAAAGGATCAGATCCACTTGTGTGGTTAATTGTTATAGCTAAGTGATGGAGTAATGAACCTTGAGGGGGTCAATAAAGCAGGTATTTGATCATTAATGCACTGAAGCAACAAACATGTGGTCTTGACCTGTAGCAGTCACAGAAAGAATATGGCATGTGGAACAACATGCAGATGGGTAAAATCCAGCGGGACATCTGAACTTCAGAGTTACATGAACTGATGGAAAGCACTGACAGCAAGTGGAGCTCATATGGATACAGCAATTTACAAACTAAAAAAATCAACACCACAGCCTCTGGAGCCAGCACGAGGAGCCTACAGAGTGCACTCCAGGGACTGCCATGCTCAGCAGCAGTGGCATGATGGCCAGCAAGAGGAGGAGCCACTGCAACCACTGGCAGAAAAACATCTGTGTCTGAAAACTGCCCCATATACTGTCAGGAAGACAACCACAATCCTCTGCCACAGAAGGTTCTGTCTCAAATTAAAAATTACAGGCTCAAGTCAAATTCTCAAGACATAATTTTTCACTCACTTTCAAGAGGCACTACATTAGACAAGAGACCTTGACACATAGAAAATAGTGTTTAAGCAACATTTTGAAATAAAGAGAGGAGCAGCAACATGTTTCTAACCAATCACACTAATTAATGTATGATCTAAATGATGGCAGGATCTAAAGCTAAACTCTGTAGAGTTAGCAGAAAACTTCATTGAATCTTACAGCAAAGTGTAACAGACTTGTAAGAACTGACTGGAATCTATTAACAGATCAATTCCTGTATAAACTATTCACACTTAACAAAAATATAAGCCACATGTAACACACATTCCTTTTACACTGCTTTTTTTATTTCTGTGAGAAGTTAAAAGCCTACATTTCTGAGACCAATGACTGTGTACATGCCATATCAGGCATGTAACTTCAAATATTCAAATCAAGCCTGGTATTTCAGATGGCAGCTGGTTAATATGCTTTCCAAAGCAACATATCTAAATTGGAAAAATTGCTATTCCCACATTAAACACATTTGAAAACTCAAACAATTTCTGTTTCTGTAAGTTTTATTCTCAGTTCTGTGTGAATATATAAAGAGGATGAGGGGAAGCCACTGAGAAGGCACTGATTCTTCCAAAGGAACAAAAAGTGAACATATACAAGATAAAATCATCAGAAAACTACTGCAGAAGACAACCTATATAATTTTAGTTGTCTTCAACTACCCAATTAATATTAAACACAGAGGTAACATCAGTTTTGCTGCATGGTGAGAAGCTGAAAAGCAGCAAAAGTTCTTCCAAGTTTAGGATTCAAGGACTGTTTCCCACCATCCAAAATGACAGGATTTTCCAGCACAGCCATATGCAGCTCTCCCTGAGAGGCAACATCTCTCAGCTGATGAGGAAGGCTCAGGTATGAGGAAATTTGTCAGGTCCAGATCATTTACCCTGAGGCAAGAAAACCAAAGACCAGTAATGGGACCCTCCTGGCCCTGGACACTCCAGTTTGCCACACTGCAAAAGAAAGGGACTTTGTTGTTGGTGTTTTTATTTTTTTTTTATTAAATGCACCTCTCTCGTCTCAACAAATACTTTTCTGACAACTGTGTGTGGAAAAAAAATTCTTTAGAGGAATTTGAGCAACTTCTGACTTTTCCAAGTGTTCAAGTCTGCACAGAGAGAAGGCTCCAGACTGCAGTTGAGAGGGAACTGTGCCTCTTCATTTAATGAATTTTCATAAATCATTAATGATCAAATGCAGAAAGCACAACCTTGTCACTATAAAGTGTTTCTGACTGCACTGAATATTTAAAATGTCAGAGGGCTCCACATCCAGAGTGTAATGTTTGTTTCAATTTTCTAAGAAAGTATTTGCTGGACAGAAGCCATCGGAAAAAACCAAAAACGCTCTGGAAAGACACTAAACCTCAAAGGAAGGATTTCCAACACTGCTCTACACGACCCCTTCCCTCTACTCTCTCCAAAACCACATGAAAACTGGCATCAAGTAGGAGCACGTCAAGGACAACATTTAAATGTCACAGCAAGCATTCTGCACGTGCAGGAACGAGCAATGTCTTGGTGCTTGGTGTCAGTGCCTGTGTCATGGACAGCAGGGTTTGGGGACCAGGTCCCAGCACCCACCCTGAGAACGTGGGGGCAAGTCTGCATTTCCAGCTGGCAGCATCCACACAGAGAGCTGAAGCTGGCAGGGCCACACAACAAGCAGTTACAGAGTGAGCTGTTCCCAGTTAAGAGGGTCAGGGGGAAAGGGCAGGATGAGATGGAGATGACCTGACATCCTCAGGCTACAGAGGTGGAGGGGTGCTGGGGAGAATAGGGCCACCCCCTGTCCCATCCCTGACTCCCAGCACACGGGCTCACTGTTGTGGCTATATGGCAGGAAACATCTGCCCAGGCTCAAGCAAACCAGACTAGTCCAAAATTACACTATAAAGAAGTTGGCCCTAGATGAAATTTCCAGATACACAGGACTTTGTCAGGCCATTACCATCCAAAGGACAATTACAATTCTAACAAGTTCTTTACACATCTGAAGTGCAAAGCCAAAAACTAAGCCATAATGTTTCCAGTTTTCTGAGTATTTCCATTCTCTGGACATTGACCTTTGTCCAGAGAATGTGCAGGAATCCAAAAAAGTCAAACGAGGTCATGCCACTTGGTCTCTGGAATGAATGCAAAATATGTATCTGGCAACAGGCAAGAAAAACATAAAAACCTATAGAAAAAATAGGTCAGTCCCAGGAAAATCCTGTCATGGCAAAAGAAAGCCAGAAGGTTGGAGAGAGCTGCAAGAGAGTATCAAGAACAGAATCACTAATGAGGGGATGAAAAAAATTACAAGAGCCTCTATGAATCTGACACACATCTGTTTATCAGAATCACAATTCAATATAAATTATTTTACTTCAAAAAATTGGTGCCATAATGAAAGCACTTAACAGGGCAGTGCAGGTGAAGCACTAACTGCTCTGGTACAGCCTGAGTCTGTATTGGTGATTTTTTTCCCCTTTTCTAACTTTTTTTACCCCTTTCTAACTAGCAGGCAGTCAGAGAATTTTGAGAATTTGCTCTAACTTACTATTTTCCCCTTTCTGACTAGAACATCACGGTCAATTAAACTGTAAAAACTGCCTGATGTAATGATTTTGCAAAATATTAAACCTACTGTTTATATATGATAAAACAATAATTTTCCACCTAAATGACTCATGCAGAGACTCTTAAGACCTACTACCACTGACTGGAACAAACATGACGTAAATCTGGAGCTGGATAATGCTCACACTATAAACTCTTCTTTCCCATAAGCGTGGATAAGTTCTGCACATGTCTCCAGTGAGAAATGTCTCCTCCTGAGTGACGAGCATCACATAAAGTTAACAGGGCAGCATATGCCAGGCTGAAGTGAAACGTGTTCTGGATAAACTTCTCCCTGCCATTTGGCATTGCTTCTGCCAGGGCTCATTTTGAAATAAGTAGGGCATTTTATAACTACAAGACACTACAGTAGTCATTTATAACCTGCAGCTGCAATGTGGTAACAAGAATGCCTAAACCTGTGGTTTCAGACTTTTATATGCATCTCATGTTCAACATAAATCAAATGCAGAGCATAATATTCCTTCTCTCAAAAAAGGTTTTTCAGCTACAAGAATTGCTAATGCCTGGCTTATGATCAATCTCTGAAGATGAGGCAGAAGGAGAAAAATTATAGAGAAATGGAATTAAATAGAAATAGGAGGCCCATCTGCTGTCACAGACTGGAGAGTAATATAGGCAATCCAAAGGCAACCTCAGAGCACTTGCTTTCTGAAATAATATCTGAATTACTAAAGCAGGTTTAAGGTTTGGATCTTTACCACCAAGAATCATTAGCAGCCTGTGCTCCATGCAGAAAGGACCTCATCCTTTTGGGCAGGGCACACACCCAGCTACATCCAGCACTGGCATCCTTGGCAGTACCAGGATGGAGAATCAGCAGCTTCTCCCTTCTCACCAAGGGCTTTTGATCTCAGTCTGACCCAGATCTCTCACAAACCATGCTACTTGAAAAATTTATTAGGGTTCTGGGCAGGCCTCAATCTACAAAATGAAATGTCATTCATTCTTTCCTTCCTTCAGATTGAGAATGTGAGCAATTCCTGCAGGCAGGGTTCTAGTGGTGCAAAGATGTCAGCAGGCAGAGACAGACTAATTCCTTCACATTTCAGCTATTCAGGACACCCACACTAAAAGACACAGCAAGTAATTCTCTTTTTTCTTTTTTTTCTTCACAGCAATCTGACTGCCAGTGACATGAACAACACCCTCCTATCTGCACATGTATACCCACCACCTGGAAAGTCAGAAGGTCATGAAATGAGCTGCCAACAAGGACATAGATCCTGCTGCACATGAACACTCTCAAATCAGGACTTTTCATGTGCAGTGGATTTAAAACAGCCAGGCTAGAGGAACTGTTTCTTCTAATGCCTCTAGGCAAGCAGCAGAAATGTTGCCCAGAGCCCTCCCTGTTGACTTCTATTACAATAGCTACAACCTCCAATGCCAAAATATCTAGCTGTGTACTTCCCTGAGGTATTTACTCAAATGGACAAATACACAATAAAAATCCCTGCTTTTTGTCAAAGGCTGATAAGAGCAAGCAAAGGAATTCGTTAACAGGTTCATAATAATGCAAATTTCTGTCATTTCAGGATTGGGTTTCCTACAAGAAGACAAATGTTTTTCCTTTAGGACTGACTTCTATGGGCCAGAAGTGTTTCTAACAGCCACTAAACACAGGATACATGCAGAGCTTTGAATTGGGAGATTTTGTGTCACCTTCCTGACTCCACAGCAGCATTTCTCAATGATTTGGGCAACCCAAAAATTGCACTGTATCTTGATTAATCTCTTTTCAGCAAAAGAAGTTACCATGTTCCTAATTTCATTAAAATCACTGTATTGTTATAATGACTGACATACAATGTCATCAAATAAAGCAAAGGTGGACGGAGATTGTCATACCTCATTTCTATCTCAATCACACTTGAACTGCTTATATATTAGTTGTAGCTGCTTTAAAAAGAACATCCCTTGGGATCAATTTGCCTGACAGCTACCACATGGAAGGCACCCATTGACTAGTAGCTCACTTGAAGAGGTACAAGCCCTCATTATCTGAAGAGAAACTGGCTCTTTATTACACCCATATTTAGAGACCAAGGTAAGCTCCTGAAGCAGCATTAAGTTTGCAAAGACAAGGACAGCTGTGATCATTGTTGAAGGACAACAAGGTTCCCAAATGAGGGAGAGCTGTGCTCATAGATGACACTCTTTTCTTGTGGGTGCTCCTGCTGACCCCACTGTTTTCTCCCAGTGCTGGGGCCAAGTAACCCAGACATGATTCACAATGACTAAAGTTAAATCTGCAAGCCTGCAGATGTCCCAAAAGTCTTTCAAGTAACCAAATGCCAGTAATAAGGAATTCCAGAAGAAATCCTGAAGTGTGACTGTGCAAAGAAGTGTCAGGTAAGATTTGACACAGATAAAACCACATTAAAGGGAAAAAACTACCTAAATTACTCCTCAACAATAGTGAGCTCAAAACTTGCAGCTACAACTTGGAAAAGCTAAGGATCATGGACAGCTCCTCTAAATCAAGATGTAGCAACAATCAAAAAAAAAAAAAAAAAATATATATATATATATATATAAAAGCCAGCAAGCAAATTCTGGACATCACAGGGCACAAAGAACAAGGAGAGTGTCCACACAATTGAGTCTTGTACTACATCTCAAGACAGGGTACTGGAGTAAGGGAAATGACAAGAGATAAGCAAGCAAATAGTCAAGAAGACAAAGCAGCTGCCCCAGGAGGAGAGATGAAATAGGCTGGGACTCTTGATTGGAGAAGGAAAGATTGAGGACAACCTGACTGAGGATTACAAAGTCATGGAGGTACAGAATAAACTGAATGAAAGTGAATACTTCTTTGCACTGGGGTAGTAAAGTCATGGAACCTGCTGGCATACAGAAGGCTGTGGAGTAGAGAGTGTTTCAGGGTCAGAGAGGGTTTGGATAAATTCCTGAACAGCAGGTCTCTAAATAGATCCTAAAGGGAACAGTGTCCCTGTGAATTCTCCAACTGAGCATGCTGGGGAGTGAGAGCTGACTGCAGAAAATAGCCAGGCTCCACAGCTCTCCCTAAATGCCATTTCCAGCTTCACTGCTGGAGACAGCCCTGGGCTAGACAGGCTGCAGCTGAGACTCAGCAGGGTATTACTAATGTTCTTATCATTCCCATTCAGTCTTTTCAAGAGAATCTTAGCGCAACTAGCAACAGGAGGTTGCACTATTTCTGTATTCCCCATCAGTACTCCAGAGTCATCAGGAGAGGCTGACAAGACTCAAGGGTTTGTCCACACAGCTACCTTGCATGAACAAACTAAACCTAGACCTTCCCCAAGCCAGGCATCACAAGGGCCACCCACTCTCCCCTTCTTTATCCTTCACTGCCACTTGACTCCTAAAACAGCATTGTACAACTTCATCACCTTGCACAACTTCATCATCATCTTTTTTGAGAAGCACAACAGAGACAGTTGTGAATGACAGAACCATTATCCTTGCCCAGCAACAGCAAAAACACAGCAACAGGCTCATGCCTACAGCACCTTTCAAATTCTTCCTCAGATAAGGTATCACAAAATAACAAACTCACCCAGATTTGAAATAGTAGCAGCTATGCAAATCCAGAGGAATTAACTCAGTTGTCTCTTCTCAAAGCTAAACAAGCCCAGCTCTCTCAGCCTTTTCTCATAAGAGATGCTCCAGTCCTCTCATCATCTTCTCAGCCTCTCCATGGGACCCTCCCCAGGAGTTCTGTGTCTTTCTTGAACAGAGGAGCCATTCAAGAACAGGACACAGCACTCCAGATGTGGTCTCAGCCAGGGCTGAGCAGAGGTGCAGGATCACCCTCTCGACCTGCTGGCAATGCTCTCCCTAATGCAGCCCTGAACACCACTGGCCTTCTTGTTCACAAGGGCAGTGCTGGCTCGTGCTTAACTTGTCCAAGGTCCAGCACAGCACCTCTCCTCACTGGCTCTTCTGTCATTTGGAGAAGAAAATTACCAACAACTATCAAATTCCAGGAACTCCTAGATTGCTTTCACCCTGCTGTGATGTCCCTCCCACAGATATCAGGATGGTTGAAGTCCCTCATGAGGACCAGGACTTCTGAACATGAGGTTGTTCCTGTCTGTCTTTGCAGGACCTCATCCCTCAGTACTCCTGGTTGGGCAGCCCACTCTCTACAATGTCACTGTGAAATTATCTCATCGTAGTTTTAAAGTTCTATTTATAAATCTAATAATCCCACCATTGATTACAGTGACTGTATTCAAATTATAAATCCATTAGCTGCTCAACAATGAAATAAAATCAATAATGCACATAAATGGGAAAAAAGGAATTTAAATGCATACATTAATGTCACTTGAAGTAGTGCTATTTTATGCACCATCTCTAACAAAACTGTGTCACATCATTAGCAATAATGTGAAAAATCTTTTTCAATTAACAGAGCTGATTTGATGCTATGTTCACTAAAGTGGCAATCCATTCCATTAAACACACACATATGAAATGCTTGAAATATCTATGAACTCTATCCATACATCATAAATTCCCTCCTAAGTGCTGAAACACAAAAATAGATACATCATTTTCTATTGATGCTTTTTAAACCTCCTGTCAGAAGCTACCAGGCAGGGTGCTTCAGTGACTTTAGCTGCAAGTAACAAAGAGCAGCAATTTTTGCCCCATGCTCAGCCGCTCACGCCACAAAGCAACAGGAGA
The DNA here is from genome assembly GCA_030060385.1 of Muscicapa striata striata. Lineage (NCBI taxonomy): Eukaryota > Metazoa > Chordata > Aves > Passeriformes > Muscicapidae > Muscicapa > Muscicapa striata. Next base: position 1,218,662 of record JAREIS010000151.1, on the reverse strand, counting down.
TGCTTTCAGCAATGCTCATACTGTGCACAGCTGAAGGCCCACACCCTCAACATGCCATCATTCCAGTAAACAGCCTGTTGAGAAAATGTCAAATTCAAAGCACTATCCAAAAAAAAAAAAAAAAAAAAAAAAGATTATGTTCAAATACTGTTCTACACAAGCAGGACAGCTGGGCAATCCTACCTGCACACAGCTGTATAAATCAGCTCCTTTCAGGTGCTACATAGACACCACTGCAAGACTTCTCCCTCCACCAGCCTGCACACAACTAAGGTCTGAGCTCTGAATTTATTGGGTTTCTCTGCTGCATTAACTTCTGAAGCCAAAGGGTATTATTCATCTGCAGCCCACCCTTAACCCATGCAGCCCATGCCACAGCAGCCTCATAGAAACTGTTCCTTCTCAAATCCTGGATGACACCACACCTGAGCTTCAGCCAAAAAGATGAACCTTGTATGGTGACTTCTAGTGCTGGGGTGGCATGGGATGCACTGATTATCAGTTCACTGGAGGACGTATAGTAGAGCAACTTCAGAGTATAAACGGACCAGTAGGAAGCAAAAGAAGCTGTAAAGAGCAAAGTGAACAGAAAAGGCCAAAGAAACAAGTGAAAGGCAAGAGTAGAAAATTTAAATACTTGGGGTATTTAGTGTAGCTTATGATACAATTGCCAGATGAGAGAATGAACTGTGGGCCAAAGGTAAATCCTGTGGATTACCATTTCAACATAATCTCCAAAGTCTGCTGGTCTTAAATCTATCTCTGATGAATTACAGGTGAAGTCTGGGCAAACATTTTCTTTAGTATTGCCTGTTGACTTCAATTGTCAACAGAGGCAAGTATGGACTTGTTTCCTCATGAGAGCTGTAATAACAACTGCTTAGCCTGGAGGGGTGAAAGATCAAAAGAACTGGTTTGAGGTGGTAATTCGAGCCACAAGAGGGTCTGAGTCCTCAAATAGTTACCCTGTCCCACAACTGTAAAACCAATACTATGGTGGAAATGTCAAACACAATAAAAAGAAATGCAATCCACACTTTCACCCAAGAAAATGTTCATTTCCATCTTGTAGTCAATAACCTTTCTGTTAACTCTTAATATTTATCCTGTATCCCTCTGAGACCTGGAAGTACATTAAAAAGTAACCTCATTTTCACCTTCAGCACCCTGCACTGGGGACAATCCAGAATAAGAGAGCACAAAGGTCCCATCAACTACACAAAACAGAGGGCTGCACTTTCAGCTGCACATTTAAGGCTGAATTTCCAACCCACTCTTTCCAGGCCAGTCTGCTGGGCAGGGTCTCCCTGACAGTGGCAGTGCTGTCCTCCCACACCACACCCTCCCTCTGCATCTGCCAAGGCAGCAAAGCTCCAAAGCAAGGATGACTGCCCAGCTGATGTGCAGCAGTCACAGCAAAGCTCTTTTCCATGGGAATATAAATTAGGATAGTATGAGAAGGCAATTAGTAACTTGGACCAAAAGGTTTCCTTCTGCTGTTGAGACTTGTTATGGAGGGTGACCAACGCTAACTTTGAAAATTAGTCATTTTTGCCACCCCCTTTCCTTTATATACTTCCTCTCTAAGAGCAGTGACACTAGCCCTACTGCAGCTAAAGAGAAAACAGAAAAGCCTCTGTGCAGTCCCTGCCTCACCATCTGTCTAACACTGACTTCTTGAGGATCAAGATGTTATACATGGAGTCTGAGAAATGTCCCAAAGCTCAAAGACATCCATATATCTCATGGACAAGATTTATGGTCAATGCACTGTATTTTAATTGTTTCATTACAAAATATATTTCCCACATTGTATTAATAAAAGGTCACTGAGAAAGCTATCAAGAAGGGTTTTAAAAATTAATTTAAAAATCCATTTGGCATGACATTTATCAAAGTAAAAAAAGTAAATGCTGAAAAGTAAATCTTGTCATTGTTCTGTTTTCCACAGTCAGCCTTTTATTGCATCTTTTAAACAAAATGTAAGTCACTCTGGCTATAAACAAACAAAGAGGCTTTAAGGAAAGTCAACAGAGGCTGAGCTACTCTCAGACAAATCCATCTGGTTTAGATTAGGGTAAGCAGAAGACATACTGAAACTACAGGAAAGCTTGAATTTGTGACTAAAATAACTCAGGTTTTTCACACAAGATAAATAAACATAAGTTCTTTAGAGTCTATGCACCCATTTACATGTGCTCTGCTGTGGGTGAACCCTACCTCTTTGAAACTCACAGACCCAAGCAATAAACTCATACCTAAATTTAAATTTGTGAATACTTTCAGGGACATACATTGAGCTTTTGATAATTTTAGAATTTTACATACATAATCTTTAAAGGTTTTACTTAAGGCACTTCAAATTGTTTAGCGCTCCAACTTTTTCAATTTCTTAATGGTGCATTTTTTAATATATTTTTAAATCCACTTACAAGCGGGTAAGTATTCAAGGAGCCACAACACTTTGCCTTATAACCAGTACCAATTGTATATATTCAAGTAAGAAATGCAGTGCAACTGGGTTTTCATTTTGTGTAAGATGAAAGAAAAAGCAATTTGCAAATAAGCTCTATTTCACTGAGATGCCTTTATAGCACATGGCATGGCTACTTTAGCACTTTTACACAGTACACAACACTGCATAATAATAACACAGTAAATTTAAAATATACAATAACATCTCCTTTTTCCTACAATACACAATAAATGCAGATACTTCTAATAAGCATACAAGGTATTTTCAGTGGTTTTCATGTTCAACCTCTCAGCCAGATTCCAACACATCTGGAAGGCCCAAACTCCCCTCAGTCCTCTCCTTTTGCATTAAACTGGGTGGCAGTGCTGAGCACTGCTAATGGTTTTTTTTCACTTGAGCAGTAACCTTATATTCACTTGTCAGGTCTTGAACTAAAAATACCAATATAAAACTATTTATTAATTATAGCTGTCGGGTGTCCAGCACAAATCACCTGCTTTACCCAGAGTTATACCAGCTCCCTCCCCTCCACTGTGTTCACTGTCTGCTCAGACAACTCATCACTGCTACTGGTGATTATTTTTTGTAATTTTTCACAACAGGCCACTTGGGTAAAGCAGCTGATTACATCTTCACCTTTTGCACCTTGGTTGCAATCCTAGTCTTCCCTTCCCTGAACCTTCCTCCAGATCCTTAATTACTGTTCCTCTTCACAGCTCCCAAAGCCCATGGTCATTATTTTGGTTTGAGCAGCACCCACACTACGCTTCAAACACACGCTCCTGTTCAAAAAATTTATAATCTATATAATGGATTTTTCACACTTGAACTCCAAACACATATTAAAAATTTACGATGTCCTGCACTTCTGACCCCCAACGTTCAGCCCAGAAGTGTTTTCACAACCGTGACATTACAGGGTAATACATGCGAGTTTGGGAGGGAGATGAGAGGAGCAGAAATCAAATTTTTCTTTTTAATCTCCACAGACAATTCCACTACCACCACTATTAGAACTAACCATGAATAAAAAATACGGATTCTGGAGAAATGTGTGTGGCTGCAAAGTCTCCTGAGGTTTGGCAGATGTACACTGGGGTGTCTTTTCACACCCAGAAGGCACTGGGGACACAGTAACCTGCATCCAAAAAGGGATTTATTTGCTCCACATGACCTACCTGAGCTCTACCAGCACCAGCTGGAAGCCACAGGCACTACTGGTAGACAAGGCAGGCCAAGACAGATATCCCAGATGAGAAGGACAGAGAAGCTCTTAGAAGTGCCTGTTGGTCTTCCACAGCCACAAAGGAAGCCTCAGTAATTATGTTATAATAAACACCTGGGGTTCTGGCAATTAAAAATACTTGAGATGAACCCCAGCCTTTACCTCTGTCTTCCCAAATTAATGAAATTAATCATGCCCACTTCATATGCAGCAGTGAGTTAAATCACTGGGAGGGTAGGCATTAGGTAGGAGCCTCTCACCAGGAGTTCAGCACCTGTTTCAAGCACCCTTTGGTAAGGAAAAAAGGCTTAAGAACAGATTCCCAGTGAAACAGGAGTATTTACAGAGTGGTCAAAATAACTGGTGTCACAACCAAAAGTGGAAATTCCCTGGGAAAAGAGCCATCTTTTTCTTCTGCATTTGTGCAGTATGTTGCCTAAATGGCTGAAGTCTTCAAAACCCACACACAATAAATAGTACATTTAATGCTGCTCTTTCTACTGCAGAATTCCTTTAGCCAGACCAGCTTTGCTTCAAAAGACAGGAAATACTGCTAAAGACAGACATCACTAAAAGTATGTATATGCACAGTTCTCTTCTGGGTTAATCTGAAACCTAAACCCTGTCTCTAACTTCAGGAAAGAAAAGACAAAATTATCTCTCTAACCAGTAAAAAAAAAAAAAAAAAAGTAAATAAATAAACTTTTTTAATAGGGAAGGAAGTTCAGATGTGAGAATCAACAGAACTCAGAAAATCTCAGTCTTTGAAAAATTGTAAAATGATGTAAGATAAGCAAGACTGATTGGACAAGAATGTCCTGCAGTGGATACTGTCCTAGACAAGGGCTAGACTAACTGTTTACTGAAAACTCTCCAATCCTATTTTCTTCAACACCTGTGATTCCTCAGGGGAAGAGCGTAGGGGAAGCACTTTCTGCCTCACCCACCCAAACAACTTCATCAGACACCAGGCTCTTAACAATACAAAAGGCACTGGAAGAATTCTGACAGACACAAGAAGCACCATCTGGAAAGAGATGCACTCACAGTCTTCAGTAACTACATTTGGGTTTAAATGAATAAAATTAAGAAAGAGAGAAGAGAAATAAAACAACTGAAGACTAGCTTCTCTTCAAAAATTGCTTATAAATCTAAATGATCCTTGCAGATGACTGGATCACATCCAAGCTGCCTCCAACACTCACAGTGTTTGTCCTTTCGTTAAAGGTCACTGTTTTCCAGGCTACTGAGTTTCTTTGCACATTTCTAAATCACACTCAAGCTCTGCTGCATTATACACATTTTTCCTTCACAGGGGTTAATTGAGGCAACAGTTTTATCTCAGGACAGCGTAGTGGTTAGGGAAGACCACATCTATCAGTCAGCATGGTTAAGCAGGAGGAAATCTGCAGCTGGCTGTTACTGAATTATTTAGGACAAGAATAAGGGCAGACAAAGAATGAGCAGACAAATGGAAATACTTCTGCTTTCAGAGTGCAGGCTTCTTAGCCCAGCACGTTTCCCATTTCTCCTTCTCTATTTCTGTGATACACAAAGAACTTAGAAGGCAATTTAAAGGTAACATCATACACCTTACATGGCCAAATTGGTCCCTAATGCATGGAGCAACAATTTAGAGAAAAGCTCTCATAGCAGAAGTTCCTTATAAACTACGACGAGCTGAATGGGCCATTTTCCCTTTTCTCAGTGAATGACCTGATGTCAGTGGAGATTCACTGGATTTAAATGGGAACCCCTCAGGGGTGGAATGTATGTGGAATTCACAAATTTCCTAAAGAGAGAAAAGTATGAGAGGGAGGAATCAAGTCTCCAAGACTTTTCTGGAAGGAAACACAAGTCATCCTGAAAAAGTAATGTTACACAGCAGCACTCAAATATTTATCTCTGATGATCTTGGAGCTCAACCAGCTGAAGCTACCAAGCAATATTAGGTAGTGTTTACATACAACAGCATGTAAGGCATTATGCTAAATTTAAAGCTGCTTGGCACCAAAAGACCTGATTTCACAAGATCTGCTATGTCATCTTTAAGTGAAAACCATTACTTCAAATTGTACACATTTCATTATTACATACACTCCCCCATTCACTACCTGAAAACTGGTCAGGAATAAATCTTAGTCAAAATCAGCCACATTATTCTTCTTCTTAGCACAGTTCCATAGATGGTCACATAATGAACTTGCTTTAAAGGGAACATGCACCTCTATAAAGCTTTTCCATTTCCCACAAGAGTTCATAAAATGCACGCAGAATACAAGAAATCAACATCAAGGCTTAAAATCCAAGTGCAGTGACATTTACAGGCATGTGGCTCTGAAGCAACCTCCTGAGCCCCTTCCTCAGCAGCAAACTGTTTTGCAAGACATCTAAGCTGCAGATTAATGCTGTGCATCACAGTCCATCAGCAGCAACTGCTGAACTGCACACAGCATTAGAAGCTCAGCACTAGACTTGAGGGTCAAGTTCATCTTTGATATAATCCCATGAAGCTCCCAGAGCTTCAGGTGTGACAAACTTGGCCTTTTGTGTTCTTCTAAAGGGGTTACCAGGTATGTGACAGACAAGTAACATCACCTGCATACATGAAGCTAAAATAGGTGCAAAAACGTCTGAGGAAAGGATCTCGCCATGTGAGATAAGAAAGCAAATTCCTCATGACATCTGATAGAACATCTTTCAAAGCACTTCAACTCATGAAACATGGCTTAGAATACCATTAGCTGATCCCCACAAAGATAAATATGTATAGATCTCAAACTTTATCTGTATCTCTCTGTATGTCCACCCACAAACACAACTCAAGTGGCTGAATTATCACTACTTACTAGACAAGCCTGAGGCAGGAAGCTGTTCACCCTGGAGATACTCCACATGCCCTCGAGGTACTGCTGAGCCTGGATGGTGACAGAGCTCAGGGCACCACTGAGACCGCTGGGCGCCACCGTCACTTGAACGCTGGAGTTGGGAAAACCACCCACGCCTTGAGACCACCCGAGTCCTTTCTTCCTCTCTGCCGCAGAAAGATACTGGGAGACTTCCCAGGCTGCCTGCCCACCTGCCCAGCAAGGAGTGGCAGGTCCCTCTGGGAAGAGACAGTGACCATCCTGGGTACCATGCTGGCCACCGCCCCGGCGCCGGGCGGGAGGTCGGGCATCTCGGGGTAGCTGGCTTGGCTCAGGGTGTGCATCATCTGAATGGCTTCCTGCTTCAGCTGATTCAAGTGAGTGGCACAAGTCTCACATCTGCTCTCTCCTTCATTCCTGTTTTTCTGTAAATAGTCAGGCACTTGAAGCTTGTCAAAAATTAAAGCTGATAATCGTGGGTCCTAAAGAAGTGAAAAAAGGGAGAAAAAACACCATACTCAGTTACAGCAGTGCAGAAAGATAAAAAGGAGAGGAAAAAATAAAGTTCTCTGATTTGCTCTCCACTCACGGAAGTGCTTTAAATCTGTTCTGGTAACTCTCAGCATTTTTCCTGCTAAATACCTTAACAGGCCCACAGTCGATTAATAAACCGTAAGTGAATTCATTTGTATTAGACCCAGCATGAAAATTATCATCAGAATTAAACAGTGGAGCTGTGGTGCTCTTAATAACTGCTCGTTTTTCTAATTAACTCTCCTTTGGAGACATCTAAGGCACCCGTGTTTCCCCTGCTCAGGAACAATGTTAGTTGAGATGCTGAACCTACAAATATTTTGATTCAAAGGCATACCACCATTAGAAACCCAGGAAAATTAGACTTGAAAGTATTTTAAAAAATTAATGCGTGACCTGGTAAACATCTTGCTGCCCTTACCCTGAGAAATGATTAATCAAGTGGCACAAAAGCCAGTTTACATGGGGCTGCCCACAGGACTGGTATTTCTGATCTTTGCAACCCAGATGGCCGCAATATTCCCTTCCGCTACAGTTGCTTTAATGAGAAATAGATTTGAGCCTACAGCCATGTGTGAAGGTGTGACAATGAGCACACTGCCACGCTGATTTAAAAGCAACACCTATTTTGTTTCCACAGAGCAATTCTCCACCACCCCTTGGCTAGTTCATTTTAAGGCTGCTAAGACATTTTAGAACCCAGCACCGTGTTTCCCACTTCAGAGATAGAGTTACCTATCTCCTGAAACACACAAACGCCTTCCCCATCCCAGGCCTGCTACTGTAAAGATTAGTCGAGAGATTAAATCCAGCCCTGTCGTAAATCTGCTATCGAGACTAACATCAGGCTGTAAAACTGACCCAACTTCACACACTCTCACAGAGCTCTCCAAACAATTAAGGTTTTAATGAAATCACAGCACAGCCAAAGGTTTATTTATATAATTATTTTAAATGAAAATATTTAATTTTCTTGTTATTAAGTAGGACACACATAGCTGGTAAATCAGACATCCAACATATGCTGGGGATATCCCCAGATTGGCACTTGTTTTTAAAAATGTATTACTTTATGCCAAGCTGCAATTGCTCTCTAGGAAATGAACGTCCTAATAGAAAACTAATTCTGGGTTTAATTACAATGCACATCAATAAAACTCTTTAAAGAAGTCTTTGCACTGGTGCTTTGGCTTTGCTCTGAATTCAGAAAGTACTAAAATACTGCTTAACTTCTGCAGCAGCAGCACAGAATTTATCTCATGTTCAGCTGTTGGACTACTCCTGCAATAGTTTTAATCTCTCACGAGACACAGTGCAGTGTTGATAGAAACCACTGTAAGTATATCTAGCATCACGTTATTCCACAGCCAAAAGCAATTAACCAAAGTTGCTCTTTCCACAATAATCCAAATTATTGTTTATTGATTTAAAATAAAAAATACATCTCAGGCTAAGAAAAGTTACTCCTGCCACTAACTGAACAATAAATTGATTCACATTTGTGAACCAGCATAAAAAGTGAAGGGTAAGACACTGTTTCATTTTTGTCTCTTCTCTTTATTGAGGTTTAGATCCTGCTAGAAATGCCTTTGAAGTTGCACCATTTGCTTACCCTCATGAGGAAGAAAATTCTTTCCCACCAAACCTCCCAGAAGATGGTAATACTAAATTAAGAGATATTAGTCAGGGAAAAAAAAAAAAAAAAAGAGTAATTAATATTTTAGAAACTTTTTTCTATCCCTTCAGCAGAAAGTGCTATTTGTTAGACTTTAAAAAAACAGACTCAGTGCTGCAAGCACTATTTAGCCTCTGGCAAAACAAAAGACCATGCAGTCTATCTCCCAAGAAAAACAAACAGCACCGTGCTCAGTGCTCCTCAGAAACTTCTCCAAGGGAGAGCCCTCTGAGCAAACACTTGCTGAGCTGACACACAGCATCTATTCAAGCAGCCCCAAAACACAGCTCCTTCCAGCACTGGGTGCCCTGTCTGCGGCCAGGCACATCCCTGGGCTTGGATCCTTTGATCCAAGTTGGGCACACAAGGAAGCACCTGCACGTCCCAACTGCAGGAGCCTCATCTGGCAATGTTTAAATTGCTATCAAATGTCAAAAAGTTTCACATAAGCAATTAAAGCGAATTACTAGGTGAAACAGGCTTCTCATTTAAAAGAAATTACTTCTTTTGATGTAAAGAAAATTAATGACCCCAATTCTAGCTCCATAAACAGAGTTTACAGCGTAAGGCAGATCAGAGTCAGGTCTGTCTCACAGTTACAAAGAAATCAAGTGGATGTCATATTAAAGGGGGGAACAAAAATACATTTTGAATATATATATATATTTAGAAAATTACACAGAGCAAAGCTTATAGGCACATAGCATGCCAAATTTAAACCTCATAACTTACTTATAGTAAAAAAAAAAAAAAAAAAAAAAGGGGGGGGGGAGCATCTCATCTCCAATGCTTATATTTTGCCAAGCTTTACACGGAGCCTCTTAACCCACACATCCAGCCTCTGTGACCCCCGTTTGCATTGTGGCCAACCTTCTCCAGCACCTCAGGGAGGGCCCTGCTGCATAGTTAGATTACTTTTATTTTTCCACTCTGAGAGACAAAAACACCTGGCTAATGGTTGGGCGTGAAGGCCAGAGGAAACACAAGTTATGTTAAAAACATTAACCATAACTTAAAAGTTTAGCCAGCCCCATTAAAGAGGTTTTCCTGCCCGGTGACAATGCCTGCTCCTGGGGAATCTTTGCTTCAGCAGCTCAGCAAGGCTGGGGTGGAAGTTACACTCTTGTGTTTAACAGAGGGAAGAAATAAAACCTGAGTGACCAAATGTGTGACACACACGTGGGAGGGGTGAAGCAGCCAAAGCCATCCTTGCTGCAGCTCCACCAGCAGACAGGCAAGTCAAACAAAAGAGGTGTGCAAATAGCTGAGGGGAATGGCACAAAAATTAAACATACAGCACACAAGCCTCTGTTCCAAACAGTGCTCCAAAACCTCTTTAGTCTGATGTGCTACAAAGAATATGATTCTTTTGTTCCTCCAGAGCATAAATAAACTGTGCTGTCTTTGTCACACCTACTTTGCAAATGCTCTTCTTTCCTCCTGAACAAGCAGGATAAGCAGAACACTGTGATGCTGTAACATTCACAGCTTCCCCACCCACTGCAGAAACGAAAACCCTGATTTCAGACTCAGCTTGATAACTTTTGCATACAAGTTTTAGATATTCAAACATCACAGACTGTTAGAACTGTAAAATAAATGGTCCCCCTAGGAACTGAGTAGCACAGCAGCCCCCAGCAAGGTCAGGGCATGAGATAATTACATGTTCTTATACGAGGACAAATTTTCTGAATGTGTGAATTTACCACTGCTTTTCAGCAAGCAGTCCTTACAGACACCAGCCAGCTTGCCAACTGCTGCTGGGAGATTAAACACACACATGGAAACTGCCCACATGAGAGGAGCTCACAGAAATGGTCTGCAAGTTCAGCTGGCAGGATGGTAAACTTGGAAAACCAGGACTGTGCTCCCGCTGGAACACACAGCAAAACACCCTTTCCTTCAGCACTGGAGCATTTAGCCTGAAGCCCACCTTCAGGCACTGCCTCTGAAAGCACGAGTAGGGAAAAGAAGATCTGAAAGCACATCAGCAACTTGCATCAGCGAAAGGGAACAGTGTCTGTAAATCAGGCTTCCCTCCCTGGTGTAACAGCTCAGCTCTGCTGGTCCCCATCAAACCAAGGGGGGACCCAGGAGGGTCTCAGCTATTGGGGTAACACCACGTGCTGCATGTGGGGCACACAAATAAAACCCACAGATCACAAATGTAGAATACTACATCCCCAGACCATTGCCCTTGAAACTACAGACATAACTCAAAGCAACTGGCATGTGGCCAAAGGCCAGTTTCTCAAAAATCCCTGCTACAGCTTAGACACCAAAGTCACAGCCAGCATAATCAAAGCATGAAGCACAAAATTACCTTCCTGGACCTGAACTATTATGAGAACTTAAAGCAGTTTATCAGTGATAACTGCACTTAAATTAAATTATTTTGAAATTATAGCTCAATCTGCAATTTCCCAAGTACTCAGAGTTTGCAGTTAGATTTTCTGTTCAACTAACAAGAAAGAATAGAGAGCTTTTTTTGCAAAAGAGAAACAAAGACACAAGCTTTGAATCTTACCTGCAGCTACTGACTTCTAACTCCCAAACTAAGCAAGAGAAGAGGAGGCAGAAAAGCATCTGGATTCTCACTTAAGAAGTCCCTGAAGTAATACCCACCCATCTGTAACCTAATCCTTTCAGCGAGGAACTATGCACAGAGTGCGAACAAACGATGACGAACAAATGATGAAAAGTCAAATTGCCAACAACCGTCCTCAGTAATTACTGCAATTCTGCCTGGCACTGCTCTCTGCACTGCGAGTGTAGCCCGAGCAGTACTCTGAACTGAATTGAATTAAAGTCTTGATATAAGAATAATTTAAGAGAAAGAAGAATCATTGTATGTCACACTGAAATATATAATTAAATACACACTGAGGTGAATAACATTTTAAAAGGATGCTTTTGGAGAAAGGAATGAATGTACTATCCCAGTGCACAAGAATCAATGCTAATGATTTTTTGTCTTAATTGTCCTTCCAGATCTCTGCCACACTGCTTACAAATTAGTTTTTATCTTACATGGCATTGTGAAATATCCCCTAATATCTTCTATATTGACAAATACCTTGAAGGCTGATGCCTGTTTTTAACTATACAGCAGTCATTGTGAAAACAAACAAAAAATTTAAAAAAAATTTAGAAGTGCAAGCAGTCTATTCAGGAAACCCAGAGAGTGTTCAATGTAATCAAGGGGAAAAAAAAAATAAACAGTGCTAAAGAATTTTTTTTTTAAAGAAAAGTTTCCAATTATCTGACAAATCTCAAGGGAGTGAAAATATGAGCTTTAAGTCTTCAAGTAATCCATGTTGTGAATTCATTCAGTCACTGACCTCATCTTATCAGAATATAAACAATCAAGGAAAAACAAACACATGAAGCTTTCACAAAAACATTATTCACCTGAAGTCCCATCTCCTGCTGGTTAAGGGTATCTGGAACTTGCAGAGTAACTTCACTGTCCTTGAAAACATTCCTCTGAACAAGCAGGAGAGCAATCCACATTTCCAAAGTGAGCAAAATGTCCAGGCATTAGGAAAAAAATAGATACATTTTTAAGGCCCAATTCCATTCGGCCTTTTTACAGTACTGTCTCACTACCTTTAGGTGGAAGGTTAATTTAAGCCAATGGACTGTGGCCCTCCTCCCATTCTATCTCCTAGCAGGATTTCTTCAAATCTCCAATCCCATTATTCTGTTTCCAGCCACAACCTGAGGTAATGCACACAGACACATCCCCCTGACTCCAACCAGCTGAGACTCAACCCAATTTCTTTTCATCTCTGGCATCCCAAAGAGTTGGGGGGGGCGGGGTGTGTGAAATCCAAGCACATTTTCTTACTTATAGAAACAAATTACATGGTATCTCTTTTAAAGAGCGCCCATCTCTCTAACAAAAGCCAAGCCATAGGATAAATATGCTCAAAACTGCATGGCCCTGCACTAAAAACGACTGTGCCGTGTTTAGTTATTGGGAGCTCCACTGAACTCTATTTATTTCCATTTCCTGCCCACTTTAATGTACTTCAGTGGCCTGCAGTAAAGTTAAAGCAATAGGTGTCTGTCATAAAGATGAATAGTGCTATTGGAATGCATAATACAGTGGAAAGAGGAAATGAGAGCAATCTGGTTTATTTACATGTCAGGCTCCCATCAGCACCTCAACCCACCTCCCAATGGCTGCAGCTGCCTTTCCTGTTATCTTGCTGTATAGTCCCCTGCAATGAGTTGGCTTTTAACCTCTCAGAACCAGAGGGGATGAGCTGATCTCCCAGATTTGCTTTCATGAGCTGGCAGAGTACTGGAGCAAACAGCCATGCAGTGTGTTCAGTGCAAAGAAAACAACATAAAGGTAGTGGTTGCCATTTAAATTAATTAGAAGACACAAACAAAACAAAAGACCCCAAAGAGATCTGCTATTACCGGTAAATTTAGATCAACACACAGGAACCTGACTACTTCTGAAAAACAGTAATTACTGTTTCACAAAATATTACTTTTAATCTTCTTTCTTTATAATCTAATTAAACAGATATTTTACTTGCCTTTGGAAAATGTTTTTCTTAATTTCATCCAATTTTAACATTTGGTGTGTTCTATAAACTACACATCCAAACTAGTATGCAATTTTATGCTTATTTTTAATAGCATATGACTTCATTTAAAATTTATGACTTTTAATTTGCATGTTTATTGTTGGTTTTAAGTAATCTTTTAATTTTCCCTCTTGGGTCTGAGGCTTACTATAGCTTCTCAATGTAAATTCAGTACTGATTTTGTTCATGTGAAAACACCATCTTCCAACACACATTGTGCCTTTTTTAATTTCCCTCTTATTTCTTTTATAAAGCTTCAGAAAAGTATTATCACTTGGAACAGCAGCAAGTATGTGCAGAAATAGTTGCATATCTATCACTACACAATACTTGGTGTCTGAAAAGCCTTTGATTGATTCTACTTTCAGAAACAGCCACTTGGATGAAGCTGACTTTAAAAAATTCAGACAAAAAACCTCTTACAGAAATTAAACACTTTTGTTTAAAAGATAAAGAGCTTTCCATCCCTAATTATTTTTTCTTTGAAACCAGGGAATAAATTTTGGTTAGCCTATGAGCACAGTAAATCTTATTATAAAAACTCTGCCTATTAGAGTCGCAACTGCATAAAAAGTCACAACTTCTCTTTCCTCTTCAAAGCAAACCAAATGCTCATGGGTTAGAACAGCTACTTGGGAAAACGATGCTGTCTGATGTCATCACATTGAATGCCACCAACCCCACAAACAGTCTGAGTTCAGTGACATTGCCCAGGTAATAGAATAGCTCTGAACGTCAGCATAGGGATGAAAATCAGAGCACAGCACCACTACACAGAAATGTGCTGCCTTGTCAAAATGCCTCAGAAACACCAGCTCTTAATATCATTTCATGGGAAACAAAAGGCTGTTCCTGCTATCAGAATTCAGTCGACAGCCTGTGTTTCCAGAATTACAAACTGCACTGTGAGCCTGGTGAAATGGACTCCCTCACTGATGAACTCTGACCAGCAACCCAGCCCAGCCAGCCCAATGGACTGGGAGAGGAGTCACGCCCCAGATGAGATCTTCAGCATGTTTAAGTGATCATAACTTCCTTTGTCCCAGCAGAACTGTGCCCATTTGTATCTGATGAGAGAGTTCAAGAACAACTGGACACCAGCCACAGTGAAAGCAACTCCAGCTTAGAAAGACTGCATAGGAAAAAAAAAGTGCTTGGAACACTCCCCTGTATACAAACCCTGCCACTTTTTCAGTCCAACCATCTGAATCCAATTAAGAGAACACTCAGCGGCAGAAGTTAGGGAGTGGACACATTTTCCAAATGAACATCATTAGCATAATGCAGATTTAAAATCAACTATGGAAACCAGCACTTGGCATTGGATCACACTCTCTTAGTGTCTCATTCACTTGCTCATTTTATCAATTATTTGGTAGATGAATACTTGAAGACTGTACAGAAACGATTTAGCCTTCACAACCAAAAGGCTGCCCATTGTGCACTCCCTTGCATGCTACAAATTACTGCATACAGTGCACAGTTAGCACACCATGCAGTTTTTATTATTTTAAAAGGGGATTTCATTTATCCTTCATTCTAATTAAGTTCCAGTGCCGCAGTAAAAAAAACCTCCTCGGCTGAAAAATTTTGGGTTTACATCAAATTTACAGAGTACTGTAGTGGAGTTGAGTTTTAACTTTTTCTCCTTGCCTGGACTTAACCAAGGGGAAAAAAAAAAAAAAGGAAAAAAAAACCTAACAGGGATGAATAGTCAAGGAATGATGAAGAGCATCTGTAACTCCTCAACCACAACCTGGCCACACTGCCTGAAAAGTCTGCTTCAGTTCCTTTGCATACTAGGTGGCATGCATGAGACACCACCTCCTTCTCCAAGCTGTTAATCCAGCAGCTCTTTAAAGTGGATTCTTGGATGGCTTTTTTTAATACTACTCTTCAGAAGCACAACTTCAGCAAGTAAATTCACAAATCTGCCCTCAGCCACCTGTTGGTCCTGTGTCTTCAGTATCTCTGGACTAGGATGGAAGTAAGGTCCATTGCTGTCCCTCAGTTTCAGGTAGGATGCCAGGGCATGGAACTAATTGAGCTCATTCTGCTCACCCCAGCTTACATTAGAAAGAAAATATAAATATGCAGATCCCAAGGGATATCTACTGGTGGAGGACATTGCCCAAAGAATCAAGTGATCCTGCTATGGAATCCTATTAGGGTGAAGCATGATCCCAGTCAGATAAAACACAGCTGGAGACAGACAATCTGAGGATTGTCTACAGGACAAATAGCAGTTTAAAAAAAAAAAAAAAAAAGTGCTCTAGGAAGTTAAAGGAGTTTGGTTTATTTCGTTTAGAAGAGTGAAAAGTAATCAGAGTCCTCCAGTACAAAAAGTGGTTACAGACAGACTGGTGACAAATTGCTTTCTAGATCCACTTGGGTATGGAAAATAGGAAATCATTCTACTTTTAAGCAAAGGTAACTCAAGAAAAACTATCAAAGATGAGTGAGCACTGGCAATTGCTACAGAATGGTGTTGAGAAATCTTATTCTTTTGAGAATTTCTGAAGAGCAGGTGAAAAACATCTATGGGAGGTGATCCCATAGAGGTGACCCCATTCCAGTGGAGGAAGCTGGACTACGTTTTAAAGACCTGAAGATTGCTCCCCAGCCCTGTGATACTAGTTTTGGAAACATAGGCAACATATCTTTGCACAGACTGGCTGCTTGGGTACAAGTGCCACAGACTTCAAAACACTCATCTACTTAGATGACTACTAGTTAATATTAGTAACCTACCCACAGCAAGTTTTCCCACTTGCATTATTTCTGTATTAATTTCATACCTCTTGTCCTAGTTATGACCCTCTATACACTTTAAAAAATTCTGTCAAATACAGCCCATCATCACCACACCCAAAATTATGCTACATTTCATATTCCACTTTCAATCTTCCCTTACAGATACAAAGTATAGAATTGCTACACTTTGTTCCCTGCAATTTCAAGGATCAGTTCTAAGAATCCAAATGAGATGCCTAGATTAGAAGGTCCAAGTCCAGCTACTCCTATCTGTCCATCTCAGTGGACATCACGTACAAGTGGTGTCCCTCAGGGTCCATACTGGGACTTTATTAAGATCAGTTGAGTGCAGCCTCAGCAGATTTGCAGATGATGCCACGCTGAGTGGTGCTGTTGACACACCTTGAGGATGGGATGCCATCCAGAGAGAGCTGGACGAGCTCAGTTTGACAGGAATCTCATGAGGTTTAACAAGACCAAGTGCTGGTGCTGCACCTGGGTCAGGACAAGCCCCAGCACCAATCCAGGCTGGGGACAAACAGGCAGAGCAGAAGAAGGGCTTGGGTAAGAACTGCCTTTATCAGCTCAGAAAATCACACTCACATGAGCAGAATGACAACAGTCTGGTGATCAATATCCACCTATAACCCTCTTGTTAGAAAGCCCTGCAGTGGTCCTGTGAAAACTTCAAGATGTGCAACCTCTCACCATTCAAAGGACTGGTGTAATCAAAGAGGAGCAGCTCCCTTTGCCTAAGGTCTGTCTTCTACAACCATAAATCCATAGGGCTATGCCCACAGGCAGATAAAAACCCACTCTGCCCATGTTTAAAGCATCTCAAAAGTCATGTTAATAGGGTTTATAAACTGCTGAGACATGGGATATAAACATATTAAACCCATGGGCAAAGTGAGCTTATATCTGCCTGTAACACACGCACACGTAGACGTGCCCACAGATGATTGGCAAAAATACCTCTGCAAACTCTTCCAGGCTTCTCACACACACAAAACAAACCCTGTCTCCCAAGACACAGAAGCAATCAAATACCTGGCAACAACTTTCAAAACCCTTCGAGCCAGATCCTATTAAAACCAGCAACTAAGAGATGAAAGGCACTAGCTTGTCCTACCAGTCACACTTAACAAGGCTCTTAAACATTTACTGTATCTAACATTACCTCTATAGAAATTCCACAACTGTAGACAATGCCCAACATCATAGGATACATTTATGTTTCCGTTCAATTGAAGGTACTACATAAAAGGATGTTTTTATTTTAATTTGTATTCTGGGACCTTGGAAAAGAAGCTGCCTCATCACCTGCTGGAAGAGGCCAAGTACAGAGGAAGAAAGGGCTCTTTTAAGAATAGAAATTATAGCCCCAGAGTGAGACCTGGGCACTAAAGAAATCCATGGCAACATTCATACTGATGCAAAGTCATTATATCCCCACTAAACTGAAATATTTCTGCTCCTAATTTCAAATTAGCAGTGAACTCTTTCACCAGCCTTCCTCCCCATTTCATAAAATGCCCATGAAATGTACTTTTGTAGTTGTTGGGTGATGACTTGAGTTACATCTTGGTGTGAAAATTTCCCCTTCTTTTTGAAATAAGGTTTTCTGGCATTATGTGTCAAATTTGCAGTGAATCGGTAAAAAAAAAAAAAAAACCCTGCCACACAAGTTGCTTTAGTATTACCATTACAGATGTAAATACACATTTAAAACCAGTTGTGTAATCATTTGTGTCTTGCTAACATCCTTATAAAATGTCACCGATTGTCAAGTCACCCCCATTGTGGGCAGCACTGAAGCAATTCTAGAGATTGTGAGAGTTAAAGGGCAGTGAAGGTAAGAACCTTGTCCCACCTCCTGCACATCACAGCTCTGTTGATTTCAACCATGAGAAGTAGTGACCCTGATAGGCTTCTTTAATGAAAATAAATGCTTTAATATTTTAAGAAACACTCACTTTTATTTAAGCCCATGTGTCTTCCAAACCCACAGCACTGCTGAAAAAAATAATGTTTTTAAAGTACACAGTATATGAATAAAAAACACAATCAAGCAGGTAAGGACAGCAATTGAGGATATAAATCCAGAACTGGCACACACTACTCTTTGCTCCTGTGACAGTTTATATCAGCAGGGCCAGAAACTCTGCTCCCAATGGTCAACTTGAAAAATCCAAGTGGCTGATTCCAGGACTCTCAGCACCATTCCAGGCAATGACTGTGCACTGTTAATATTTGATGTATGCTTGCAGCACCGGTCTCAGAGAAAGCCATTATGCAGGATGTGCTCAAAGATGTGTGTTTTACTCCACATGCCTGATGCTGTGATTCACAGGGAAAACCTGCAGAGAAGGCACAGGCTGGGATGTCACTGCTCCAAGCTCCATCAGCAAACAGCCACTGAAATAAATTAACATCAGCATCTCATAGAAGTCCCTGCATGAGAGTATTAGGCAAGATTCATTCAAGACTACAGTCTCTGTAGCAATCGATCAGAATCAAAGGTAAG